>CM046837.1:11422625-11440125 GCA_025618425.1 Heliocidaris tuberculata
ATCTAATCAACAATATACACCACAACCACTGGAAACAGAACACTTAGCACCCAAAAAATGACAACATTTTTCCATCCATGAAGATTCAATATTGACAACTCTGATGAATGTGCAAATATGTTTTGTATGTCATTTTCCCCTTTCAAGGCTAATTAATCTATGGAACTGCCGTGGTTATATTTTGCATCAAATTCATCCGTCTAACCAACCTGACACATATTTACAATATGTTAACAACTTGTAGCCATACTAAATACGTATTTCTTTATATAAATATCAATATAATCATTTTCTTGTAAGCGCGCGTACTCGCACGTACGCGTATGCGCACGCAAACGGTAATAATTAAATGGACTGGGATGGACTCGACTGTGCATGTGTCAAAGGGCATTGTTAAACATTTGCAAATGGTTCGTGCATTACTACCCTCTATTAGTGGCAAGAAATTGTTGACATATTTGTTGACATGTATATCAATCATTCTAACTACACTATAGAAAAGTGTCAGTCTTTTCAAACTGTTGAAATTAGGGTTAAAAACGTCAGCCCTACTGTCAAAATTTTACCTTACGCCTATGCACAGATTCAATAAAAAGGATAAACTAAACTACTTCGAGAAGAAAAAAAAGGTGACAAAAATATAAATAGGATTTTATAAGTCATCATTACTAACATAATTGTTATTTTGATTGTTCATATCTAACCAACAATATATACCACAAACCACTGCCAACAGAGTACTTCCAACAAAAAAATGACAACATTATTCCATCCATGAAGATTCAATATTTACAACTCTGATGAATGTGCAAATGTTTTTACGGAAAATGTGCTGTTTTGCATGTCATTTTCCCCTTTCAAGGCTACTAAATCTATGGAACCGTCGTGGTTATATTCTGCATCAAATTAATTCTTCTAACAATCCTGACACATATTTACAATATTTTAACAACTTGTAGCCATACCAAATATGTATTTCTTTATATAAATATTAAGGACGTTCCACAGTTAAAGTCAAATCCATGTCATTTTCACCAAACTTTGCATGCAGTTACTTTGGTCCATGAGAAGCCCAAATACGCATAGAAAATTATAGGTCCATGTGCTTACTTTTTTTCTATGGGACACTGAAGTGTGTCATGATTGGGTGTCGGGTAGAATGACGTCATCGCAGGTTTTTGGCCATTGATAGGCCTCAGAATCCCAATGTCATACAAATCCCCATTATTCTGTCAAAATCCATGCCATATTCGTCAAACTTTCCAGATTTGTAGAGAAAAGTATACTGAAGGAGGAGAAAGTTTTAAAAATGGGGGTCCATGCACTCGTTTTTGTGCTAACAGCGCCCTCAGGTGGCGGAAAAAGTCAAAAACTCGCAAAACTCGTAAGAACTGGCTGAGAAACCTGTCTAGGAATGGGATGGGTTCGAAAAAACTCTAATGTACATTCAAAATCCATGTCAGGTTCGTAAATTTTTCCAGATTTGTAGAGAATTATATACTGCAGGAGAAGAAAGTGTTAAAAATCGGGGTCCATACACTCGTTTTTGTGCCAACAGCGCCCTCAGGTGGCGGAAAAAGTCAAAAACATGCAAAACTCGTAAGAACTGGCTGAGAACCTGTCTAGGAATGGGATGGGTTCGAAAAAACTCTAATGTCGACATTCAAAATCCATGTCAGATTCGTAAATTTTTCCAGATTTGTAGAGAATTATAAACTGCAGAAGAAGAAAGTGTTAAAAATGGGGGTCCATGCACTCGTTTTTGTGCTAACAGCGCCCTCAAGTGGCGGAAAAAGTCAAAAACATGCAAAACTCGTAAGAACTGGCTGAGAACCTGTCTAGGAATGGGATGGGTTCGAAAAAACTCTTATGTACATTCAAAATCCATGTCAGATTCGTAAATTTTTCGAGATTTGTAGAGAATTATATACTGCAGAAGGAGAAAGTTTTAAAAATAGGGATCCGTGCACTCGTTTTTGTGCTAGCAGCGCCCTCATTCGGCAGAAGAAGTCAAAAACTCACAAAACTCGCAAAAACTGCGCATGGCTGGCTGGGAACCTGTCTAGGAATAGGATGGGTGCAAAATAACTCTACTGTACATTCAAAATCCATGTCATTTTCACCAAAGTTTCCAGATTTGTGGAGAAAAGTAAACCGAAGGAGGAGAGAGTTTGAAAAAAGGGGGCCCATGTACTGGTTTTTGTGCTAGTAGCGCCCCCGCGTAGCGAAGAGTCTTAAACTTACAAATTCTCGTCCGAAATATTGCTACTAATTTTACTCTCAAAACTTACTCGATTGCCTATTATCAGACATGTTACTGACATTATTACTATTTTTGTTATCATTTTATTTTAATTCTTTTTTTATTTTTTTAAATTTATTCATTCTTTTTTTTTCTTTTCTTTTTTTTTTTTTTTTTTTTTTTTTTTTACATTCACCACCACAGGTACAGGAGGCGGGGGGGGGGGGGGGGGGGGGGGGGGGGGGGAGGGGGGGGGGGAGGGTAAGGTGGAATTTCCCCAACCAATCACTCAAAAAAGGGGGGCAACCCCCTCCGCATGATCCCCTCGCAAGAAATAACTTACATCTTAATTGATTTCGCATTGCTATGCTGCCTTGTGAGTGATCTAATAATCGTGCAAACCTTCAGTATTCATTTTTTTTTAATCGCACTCTGTCACTACGATCCTTACTATAATTAATAGACGCAATGTTTCTTAACATTTAGAAACCCTGTCTATTGTATATTTTTCCCCCTACCCCTCCCCCCCCCCCCCCCCACACACACACACTCAAGATAATAAAGTATTGCGATCAGCTTTCTAGTGCTCCCAAAGGCGAAGTATCGCAATCATGGTCGCTCCGCTCCCTTACATGCAGATAGTAGCAATGTATCTCAAATATTAATACTGTCTACCAGTGGCAACAAAAGCGAGGTGGCAGATTTTTCCTTCTATCAAAGGACTGAGCAGAAAGGCGTATAATGAATAATTTTCTAGTGATGTGAAATGCAAGGTTTCACAACGCAATAATCTTAATTTTCTTGCTTGCAATAATCTGTTCTGTCCCTTCGGAGGGGCCTCTCGCAAGACAAGAAGAATGATTTTAATGTTAAACAATGTAAAAAAAAAAGCTTTATTTTGCCAACGTTTGCTCTAATTTAAAATGCCCCTACATTCCCTGTTTTCTCTCGGTCACTACACTCCCAGTCACATCAATGGCAACACTGATTATTTGACTTTACAATATCTCTTCTATTACAAGGCCCCGAAGCGCATGGGCGTGGCAGGTGCTTCTCTGTGCCTAAAAAGAATGAAAAATGTTTTTATTCTCCTCCTCACAAGTCCAAAAGATGTTATATGACATCAATCATTTTGCAGTTTAACAATTGAAAATTTTTATGTGCTCTAAAATACGTAGTTTCAACTTTGAATAATCTTATTTTCTAAATCGATAGCTACGTTCCCTTGCATTTCAATAAATGCAGTGTTTATTAACACTGTATGCAGGGGCGGCGCTAGGGTATTTTGATAGGAGGGGCAAGACGACCTAAAGATGACGTCATATTTTTTCTCCATTAAATAACAGGGGTAATATAGAGTTATATGTTTAAGACCTCTCTTTTTAATACTCCTCTTTCTTCTTTCTTCCCTTTTCTTCCCTTTTCTTCCTCCTTTTCTTCTTTTTTTCTTCTTTTTTTTTCTTTTTTCACTACTTGAAAAATCAAAGGGGGGCGGTCGCCCCCTTTGCCCCCCCTGTAGCGCCGCCCCTGACTGTATGTGTGGGGCAGGGCCCAGAGGCTTTCCTTGTTTGGTTCCCAACCCATCGCAAGATTTTTATCTATATAATTATACATAATAATATAACTATATCTTTAATGCTATGTAAGTCACAATTCTAAGTAAGCTGTGACCTGCCTGTGTGTGTAAAGTTTCTATTGAATGCAAATTTCAATATCGTGAAAGCAACTTTTTTCGCTCGGTCTCACGCCCCTTCACCAATTAATAGTCCTATGAAGAAAAAAAAAGTAATAAATTACTGCACAAATTTTGTTCTATTAAAATTGTTCCGTCTTAAGAAAAGAAAAAAAAATGTTGAATGATTCTGTAATATTCTTTAAAACATTCTTTAGGTGGATGTGTTCCAATATTCTCTTATAAAGGATATTTAGCATGAATAGCCCCATATGCGTACGAGGCGGGGCTGCAGCGCCCCCGCATTTTTATAATAAATAATTTTGCATGGTTTCCGAATAGCCTCATATTCTGGTAGCGAGTCGCCTGAATATCCTCATATTCGGGCAGCGAGGTGCCGGTATACCAAAAAGTGTTTAAAAGTTTGTACACAAAATGTAGAAACAAAGTAACCCTATTTCAGGTGTAAGGAGGGATATTGAAAAACAATGGAAGATTACAGTGCTTCAATTATTCAATTTTTTGAAATGAAAAATTCTAAACCTCACACTTTGAAAAGATATCGGAATATGGAAGAAAAGGCGGTGCGGGGATGTGCTTGCATGGCCGGGGGGGGGGGGGGGGGGTAGGGCTGTAAGCAGGTAGCAAGTGTGTGAGGTTGACCCATATTCTTGTGAGGTGGGGCACCTCAGAGTGTTTGCCCCTTCCTCCCCCCCCCCCCAAAGGAAAAAAAGTAAGGTACCCTTACTTTGCGCATCTGTTCACGACTACTAGTATTTCAAACATAATAATCAAAACAAAACGACATAGGCTATAATTGTCTTTATTTTACGCACACTTTTGAATCAGTGTATAAAAAAGAAGGAAATTGTACGTCGTTTTGAGTGACATTTTATTCATTATTCTATTTGCTCATGTCTTTGACTGTAGGGATAATGATCATTAGACAATCATATGGCATAGACAAATGATTCTTGGGCATATATTTGACTTTCTTTCTCCAGCTCTCTTTTTGTGCTAAGGCATTGTACTAAAAATGGGAGGTAGATGACCATGACTATGAATTCCAAATTACATCTATCTTTCATTTTTCCTATACGACTAACTTTGCCTATAGAAAATTCATGAGGGGGATTCGAATATTATCTTTCAGCTCAAGCTAGTTAATATTTGGTATATTTTTCACAGGTACAGAATTATTGATTTCATCTATTTTTACCGGGTTCTTGTTACTGCGCACACTTGCGAACCCATTATTAAGCATTGTGTTTAATGTGCGTATCCATTGTCTTAACTGCGCGCAATACTCTCCCGGTGTTGTGATGACGTAACACAACCAGCCAGGATGCGCAGCTGAGGTGCGCACCAACAGAACTGATGAACGTCCTTAATACATGTACAGTCATTTTCTTGAACGCGCGCGTACGCGCACTTACGCGCATGCGCACGCAAACGGTAATAATTAAATGGACTGGGATGGATTGTGCATGTGTCAAAGGTCATTGTTAAACATTTGCATATGGTTCGTGCATTACTACCTAGAAGTTGTTGACACATTTGTTGACATGTATATCAATCATTTTAACTGCACTACAGAAAAGTGTCAGTCTTTTGCTCGCTCGCTCGCCCAAATTTCGATCTGTTGAAATTAGGGTTAAAAACGTCAGCCCTACTGTCTAAATTTTTACCATACGCCTATGCACAGATTCAATAAAGAGGATAAACTAAACTCTAAACTACTTCGAGAAGAAAAAAAGGTGTCAAAAATACAAATAGGATTTTATAAGTCATCATTACTAACATAATTGTCATTTTGATTGTTCGTATCTAACCAACAACATACACCACAAACCACTACCAACAGAGTACTTCCCACGAAAAATGACAAAATTATTCCATCCATGAAGATTCAATATTCACAACTCTGATGAATGTGCAAATGTTTTTACGAAAAATGTGCTGTTTTGCATGTGAAAATAAAACAATACTAAAAGAAAACGGACAATATACCGTACAATCATTAATCGTATTTTTTACAGTCATTATTCATACACAAACAGTTTTCATATGTTAATACTACTATATATACATCATACCTTTAAAAATAAAGTTGAATTCTTGTCATGCAATTACATTGTGAAAGAAACTCCCTGGAAGCAGTTGGGAAAGGTTAATGATAGAGAAAATGAGACTTGATGTACACTGGAAATAAGCTCTCGAGCTATCGTGGGTTATCCTGTTCAAGCTTACATAATTTTGATCAGAGATTCTTTTATTGTTTGTTTATTGTATGTTAGAGGCTTGGCAAATAAATCAAGGTTTTGAAAGCAAACTAATGAAAAATTAACTCAGTTTCACTGAAAAGCACATGCACTGCACACAGAAATATTAATATGAGACTACAAACAATTACGTGGCATGAATGTCCGGCCCGAACATTTCAGCCACTTCAGCTAAATTGCTCTTCATATTTCGAATAAGAGGGCATTTGAAGAGCAAGCCTTTTCAGGGGACATTTCTACTGATCTGCTGATATTCTTCCAAACTGCTGTAAAAAGAATGAGAAAGCTCGCAAGTCATGTTTCACATTTACGAGAACTCAACCTTCTCATTCAGCTTTCTTTACTTACTAGAATAAATTACTGGTTATTTTGTCCCTTCTTTTCAATTTTTCTTTCATTCATAGATTTTAGGCCTATTGCTCTGCATGCTAAAATACTGAACTATCGCATGTCGACTGATCGAGGTGAAAGATTATCCCTTACATCTAGGGTATTTTGTAGGTATTCTCCTCCATAACACACAATTATGAAGAACAGTTTCATGATTTCGTGAGGCACTCCCTATATACTAAATTTTCGGAGGAGTGTGGTTGTTTTGTTTTTGTCCAGTTTTTTTTATAAAATTATTTGGGGGCCTTTAAGAGGGGAAGGATGAGGAGTACGCCGGGTCTGTCAGGGTTATGCTGAGTACGTCTCTGGTATCATTTCTCAACACAAATAGTAGGAACAATGCAGCAAGGTCATGTTCAATGTCAATAGACTCTTGTACTGAATTGTCTAGATTGTATGTTTATCAATTATAATGATTATTGATTACCATGATCATGAGTCAAGATACACTTCCTTTTAGAAACATCCATCATGTCCATTGACTGATTATACCCGACCTACCGTGAATTTCGAGGTCACACACCAACAATGTACAATTTCACATTTCCATGTTGAAAAAGAAAAACCGAAACAAAAAGTGAAATATGTTTTTCGAAGTCCCTCTCCCACGCAGACATGAATTCATTGTACTTTTTAACCGACGTTCTTCCTTGTTATTTCAAACAGCAGTAACTTACCATAACTGTATCCACACAGATAGTAAATTGAGAGGATTGCGACTTCTAATATATATAGTTTCATTTATCACATTTTATCACTGCTCATTACCTGTTATAGAACAATATGCTGGGATTATCTCGTTAGACCGATAAACCAGAAAAGAGAGAAATGATGAAACATAGGAGAGCTTATCAATATGTACTGATAAAAATATGTCCTTTAAATAGAGGCGGCCCTCGGGGGCGCGGGCACAGTGCCCAAACCAAGAAATCGATTTCTATTTAGCAAAACCAGAGAATTCAAAAAGAAATCTATAAATTTCAAATTTTAGAATATATGTATACACCTGTTATGTATTTTCCATCTTACATGGGGATTTTTTGTAATGAAGAGAAGCAATTTAGCTCTAGGATCAAAAATATCTTCCTGACCAGAATGGTTTCCAATGGTTCATGTACAACTCCATGGCCCCATTGCATAAAAATTACCATTAACGGTAACTTTGCCATCAGTGGTAACTCCCATGGAAACCTTGATTTTGATAGGATGTTGAGTGATGTTACCATGGTAGTTACCATTGATAGCAGAGTTACCATTAAAGGGAAATCCAACCTTGATAGCAAGTTGCTTTGAAAGAAAGAGGAAAAATCAGAGAAGCAGATTGGTGAAAGTTTGAACGAAATCGAACAAGTAATAAGAAAGTTTTGATTTTTTGAAAGTTGTAATCACTATGCATATGGGAATTTCAAATTGGCCGAATATAGGTAATGTAACTGTGATGTAGCTGTGGACAACTCCCCCATTCGCTCTAACACACAAAATGACTAAAATGTCACCTTTTTTCAAAATGCATTGCTCAGTAGGTTCTTTTCGTTCATGAGGACCTATAACAATATGCTATCTCCAATATATTTTGAGTACTGCCCCGAGGGTAAAGGCGCCTCGAAGAAAACCGCAAATTAATTATATTTTTGTGTACGACAAATGGGAGAGTTGTCCACAAAAATGTCACAATTGACTCACCAAATTGCCAATTTGAGATTCGCATAGATGTAGTGATCTCATTTTTCAAACATCCATAACTTTTTTAGTCCTTGTCCGATTTCTTTCAAACTTTCACCATCCTGTTTTTCTTATTTTTCTGCTTTCATACAATCATCTTATTACCAAGGTCACACACAACTGTTGAAAAAAAACAACAACCGAACCAGAAAATGGAATATGTTTTTCCAAGTCCTCTCCCACGCAGACATGAATTCATTGTATAGTCATGGATTGTATTACCGAACAGCATTGTATTACCGAACGCGTACAATTAAGCGCCTAAAATGGCTTTCATAAACGTCACGGACTACGCATATGTTTTCCACACTATTTGATACACAGAACACAGGGCAGAAGATCATAAAATGAGGCAAAAAACATAAGTAATATCTTATAATCTACTCTCTCATCACCCCCAGTCTTCGTCCCGTTGGCCCCAAATCGGGGTAGGCTGTTGTGTCTTTTTCCCACAGGTGGCACATGTTCGGTAATACAATACCTTTTTCAAGGGACCAAAACGCCGCGTCGTTGGGAAGGGGGCTCGGAAGGAAATATCGTATTAAATCTACCTTGTCTTTTTCAAATTCCACCAACTTCTTTTTCTGTAGGATTGGGGGTTGCATTTCCGGACACTTAACAAAAAATAGCCTGTCAATTTTGCCGTCAGATTTTACGAAAAACATGCATCAAGTAACACTAAAACCAGTGAGAATATTTGCAATTCACATGATTTTCAACCTATCCTGAGAAAGATATTTGACAATTTGCATGAAAAGTTGTTCGATTTACTGTTTAAAAATGACCTGTTTGGATTAACAACCTGTCCGGAATTACAACGTCTTGGTATAGGACTTTAAGCATTCACTATGTAAGTTTGACAGATATCCGTTTCCTTCTTGATATATCATTGGAAATTAGTATTATGCATACATTTGCATAAATTAAAACAAATAGGTACACTGAGATAAATAAATATCATAAGATTATTGAAATTATTAATTATATTGTATTCTAAATGACCGATCTAATCTTTGTGTCACAAATTTGAAGCCCCTACATATCTATTTCGTGGGTATATCATAGAACATGTAATTTATGTATAAATTAGCATAAATTAACACAAAGATCAAGAAAAATGAATATGATGAAGCAATTAACACTGCAATTGCATTTTTATTTCATCAGACACACCTGGATATAACAAATTTAATGAACCAGTTTGTATATTTCAAGACATACAAATTAATTTGTGTATTTTGCATAAAATTTGCATGAATTAGCATTTTTAAGGGTGCTGATCACCGATTTCGTGGCACCCTATCCAAACTTCACGCTTTTGATATTCATGACTCACGGGCAAAAAATTGCGCTTTTGTAAATTCTATCTCCCCATATTTTGTTAACTGGCCTGACTTACAGACCTGTTGCAAAGTTATTCAAATTTATGGATGTTTCTTTCCTGGGGACCTAGTAACGAGGTATTCCATTGACCTGTTATTAATGAATGAACTACAATACTTGGAATCCAGTTTGGCATACATTACTTGTTGTTATGTCTGACAAGCCTCTGACAAGCTTTCAGGTTGTCAAGAACAACCTTTGTTTTAAAAGTATGCATAAAATTGAAAATATTTGTGAACAGGGCCCTCTTGCATAAAAAGTTGCAATTAAACGCAACTCAAAAAATTAAACGCAACTTGATTTTTAACCAATCAGGATCGCGTATTTTAGACTTGCGTTTAATTTTTTGAGTTGCGTTTAATCGCAACTTTTTATGCAAGAGGGCCCAGGTCAATTAGTTGGGCATATGTTTCAGCAAGTGAAGTGAAGAACTTCGTACATTTAGGTACTTTTTATGAAGCAGTGGTGTCATCATCAGCTCCTTCCAGTCTATACTCATCTGGAACTAAGTGAAACTTTTTTTTAAAGGGTTCAGGCCAAGTAAATTTGATTCCTAGTTTCTCGTCTGATTTAAAAAAAAAATATGTAAATGGGTTAATTTTTTAAATTTAATTGTATTGTAGTTTTCTGTACATACGAATGCTATTGGGTATAGATTTCTACACAAACTTCATTTCATTTCATTTCTCCATACAGTAGAGAGGTTCAAAACATTTTTAAATTGCATCATATTTTATTTTTGTTACATCATTGCTAGATGCCCTCATAATTATGGACGCTTTGTGGCATTTAATTTCCCGTTATGTTATGGTTATTCCAATTTTTCTACCTGTCGTGTGGGGCGGTTGAAAGGTATTAGACATGTAGGCCTATACTAAAACCTTGCTGATATCAGAAAGCGTCCGTAATATTCATGAGGGTGTTTTATTTTTTTTTTTTAAATCATAATTCAGAAAGGAAGACCGTTTCTTAGTCAAATCAGAAAATAAATTCTATATAGGCAACAATAAAAAAAAAAACCCTCTATGATTGGTTCCTGAGTATTGAAAATAAATTATGGAAGTTTAAATCCTGGTTATTGAACAAGCTTTCAACATGGTAATCAGATTGCTTTTCCTTTCATCAGTTCATGTTTTATGTGTGTCCCCGAAGCCATTTCATAACATAAAAGCAAGTCCAAGAATTTGATTTGCCTTTGTAGACACCGTATTTTTTTTAAACGAAACTTTGGACAAAGTGAATTGCAAGTGCATTAAAGTAGATATTCAAAGCAAATCACAAATATGCTCAATAATGTATCTCTAGAAACTAGAAAGCTTGCAGATGGTAATCGTATAAGTTTTACGTTAACTGCGTGTTTGATGATTAAAAAATAACACAAATAAAAACACTTCTCAGCATTTGGGATATCCGAGCGATTCGCCAGAAATATACCGATGTTTTCGTGACGTCACATCAGGTGCCAATCCTGCCTAAGCAGACGACGTCCTATATCAAGTGAACGTAACTGCAATGCAATTATTTTTATTATAAAGAGTTTGGTTTGTTTCACCATGACCAGACCGTATTTCACATCATTCTAAAAGGGAAGTGAAACCGTTTCTAGTAACTAAAATCTTTTGTTTGTAAAAAGTCACCTTCGAATTGTAAAGCCCGCTGAATTATAGCATGGATGGTATTCGTTCCCTCTTGAAACGCCGACATGCCGCGGTGCATGCAGCTGAAAATACAATGGCCTTTTTTTTTTGTTTACAAGCGATTGATTCCTTTATTTTTTTAACGCTGCATTTTTCATCAAAATAATACCATGCAGGAAATTTAGAGTGAGGCAACAAATAAGCATTTATACTGACGCTAGTGAAGTAAGAGAAATAAGTGAAAATGAGATGACAAAAGAGGCACTGAAAATGTATAAGCTTTTATGGGGCATCGTCTGCTTAGGAAGGATTGCTCCCCGGTATGACGTCACATATCTCAGCAGCGTTCAAAGAGCTCTATAGGTGCTATAGCGGGGCTGTGTTATATCATTTTATAATTGATAATAATCATTACTTCAAATGTTTCCAAGCGTTGAATTTTGATAACCTTGTTCAATCTAAGCTTCACCTATGCAATAATAAAAATTAAATCAATATTCAAAATCAATGAAATTCTACTTTAAAGGAAAATAAAGTCGAGAGGACATGAAGGAAAACTTGATCCATTGTTCGTTTTTTGTTTGTTTTTTTAAACATGAAAGCATGAACTGTCTTTTCATGTGTAATGGAAGATCGGGAATTCCTCAAAGGGGGAAGAAAAAGTGGAAACATATAAACCCGTCTTCCAGTTGTCCTCTTTCAGAAGGTAATTAATGGGGCATCGAATATGTGTATCTCCAGATCAGTAATGCCCAAAGACCGTAGTAATTTCTGGTTGCATAAACATTGAAATCAGCTAAATATTGAACTTCATATTTTGAATTTAGCCCCTTTTTGCCACTGGTTTAAACCAGTGAAAAAAGGGGGCTAAATTAAAAATATAAATTTCAATATTTAGCTGATTTCAATGTTTATGCAACCAGGAACCATGGGAACTGTCAACTAAAACGAAAATTATTTCAAAGAAATTGCTTTCTCTCACAAAAAATGTAGTGATGGAATCTCTCTTTGCGTTAATAGGTTTAAGAACTATCTGTCCATTATCTTCCAGCTTCCCCTTACCTTCCCATAATAGGACTTGATTCTGGATGATACCCCCTCCCCAAAATTTATATTCTTGCTAAACTTTCAACTTAGAGGTTTTTGTGGTCGAATGGATAAGTCTCCGGACTGAGAACCATAAGGTACGGGGTATCCCTGCCGCAACACTACAGTCCTTTGGCAAGACATTAATCTACATTTGCCACACTCGACCCAGGTGTAGTAAGTGGGTACCTGGTGGGATTTATTATTATTAAATGCTCCGAGCGCTACGGTTGCCGGAGCTAAAGCCGGTGTAATATTATCCAAAATCCTTTGGAAGCGCATGGAGACGTTTTATCATAATGAGATATGTGCTATACGAGTAATGCGAGAACGGAATATTATTAACACTATGGATCCCAATAAACTTTTTTTCCGCCCATGGGGCCAATGTTTGGATACTCCACTGACACTAGGCCTGCTCTGGCGACTGATGACTATCTTTGTGCCTTTTTTTTTTTTTTTGAGGGGGGGGGGGGTGAACTTTGTGATCTGTTGTTGCCAGAGACAAAATTATGCACGGGCTACTATTATAGGCCCATAAGGGCACAATTTCGCTGTGAACGGGGGGGGGGGGGGGGGGGGGTGGGGGGGGTTACGTCACAAGTGGCTTGACGTAATATCAACTTTCCAGTTTCTATATTTTGGGAGCGAGCAAGTAAAGGCTTGAAAATTTAAAAATACACTAGATAATAACACTTCGAATGGAGCACCCCACTACCCGAATATGAGGTGGCGTCGTTGCCCGAATACATAATATAAGTAATTATTTTAAAAATTTCGGGGAGGGGGTGGTGTTGCTGCATCGACAACCCCCCCCCCCCCCCCCCACAAGGCTCAGACGCCTGTGACTGCAACCATGTATTCCCAACAGGGAATCTACACCTTGTACCTGAGCTTTCCCACATTTGATTCCTTCTCAAGTGAATGCACACACCAGGGAAATGTTACTAACTGTCATTCCCTGCACACACACACACACAGCATACAAAGCGGTATTTTTCAATATTTTCCTTTTGTTCGGGTTTTCAATGGGGGTCACAAATTTTCTTACAAATAATTTTTACGGCCTTGAGTCTATCTATTCATCTAGGTGGTTAGTGAGATTCATGACGTCAGGCACGCCGTATATTGTATAGCGAATATGGGTAGCCTGTGCTGAAATCATCACAACATAAACATGCTCTTATTTGCGAATTGTTTAATGGGCTTGAGGTTAACACAAGAAAATGTTTTACGAACTTTGCCAAAAAATTTAACGATTCGTGGATAGCTGAAGGTGTAGTTCTTACAGTGATCCAATCGAGTTCTCTTAACTTTTAGGCCAGGAGCCAGTCCCGAAATAGTCACCCCACTTTACCCATAAGATTTGACCCCTTAAAGTTACAAAGACCATCTAAGTCATTGACAAAAGGGTTGTAAGCCTGACCGTAGCCATCGGGCTTAGCACCCGCCGAGTCCCTAGAAGAAACCCCAAAGTCGGGTCGATGTGGTCCACTCGCTATTCATAAGGACCGCTATTCATAGAAAACCGCTATTCATTTAACACGTGTTATGAATAGCGGTCCTTATGAATAGTTATGAATAGTGGTTCTTTTTGAACGGAAGTCCTTATGAATAGCGAGGTAATTTGTCTATGGTTTGCTCGTTATGTAGAAGGACCGCTATTCATACAATAACCGCTATTCATGTAGTCACGCGTTATGGATAGCGGTTCTTATGAATAAGTTGTCCTTTTGAATAGCGGTCCTTATGACTAGCGAGGTTACCCCGGGTCGATTTCATCCAATCTCCCCCATGCACCCTTATGACTGGACATTACAAAACACAAAAACTTACAAAATTTCCATCGGGATAGGGTGCAGACGGCCACTAAAAATTCGGGTAAATATTTTCCCCTTGAAGTCCAGGGACGAAATTTTGTCAGAAGAAAGAGATTTGGGTGTACATTCTGAAAATATAAAAACTGACACAACTTTCTATCGGGATGAGGGTGTCAGACCCTGTAGAGCCCACAAAGGTAAAAATCAACCACAAATGTAAAAATAACCACAAATGTAAAAAAACACTGCACTCGCAAATGTCAAAATAACCACAAATGTCATAACTAGTCAACCACAAGTGTAAAAATAACCACAAATGTAATAAAAATCACCCACAAATGTAAAAATCTGTTTAACCACAAATGTAAAAACATTTCGTCTACAAATGTTAAAAACTTTCCATTTTTACCGCAAACGTCATAACACGTTGACCGCAAATGTAAAAACTTATTGCTTGCAAACAATGCACCGATGTAAGTTATTATGGTAAATTGCCACTTGGTCTAATGCCAAGTGGTCTAATAACCAAATGGTCTAACATCATTTGGTCTACTAGTATTCGACCATCACCAATTCGTTTAATCTGCATTTCGGCTAATAACCATTTGGTCTAATAATCAGTTTAATCATTTCGTCTCATCACCACTTCGTCTATAGCCATCTTTTCTAATCATTGTTTGGTCCAATTCTCAGTTCATCTAATAACCGTTTGGTCTAATGTTCACTTGGTGTAATATCCATTTGGTCTAATACTACAGACAAATAGGTTAGCCTGTCATAGTTATATAGGTTTATTGCCACTTGGTCTACAGCCAGTTGGTCTAATAACCAATTGGTCTAACATCATTCGGTCTAATATCAGTTGGTCTAATCATCATTTCGTCCATCTACCATTAGGTCTAATTTTCATTTCGTCTAATTACCATTTGGTCTATAGTCAATTCATCTAATAGCCATTTGGTCTAAAATCATTTGGTCTAATAACCATTTTGTCCATTATCAGTTGGTCTAATTGCCATTTCGTCTAATCACCAAATAGTCTAAACCCAGTTGGTCTAATACCTATTTGGTCTACACATTATTTGGTCCATTTGTCAGTTAGTCTAACCTAAGTTGGTCTATAATCATTTAGTCAACACACATTTAGTCTAATAACCATTTGGTTCTAATTGTTATTTGGTCTCATAGCCGTCTGGTCTAATTACCATTTGGTCTAATCATCTTTTCGTCTAATGACCAACTAGGCTAATTTCTTGTTTTCCCTACAATACTACTCTAGGTGGCTTTGACTAAACAGTCAGGCCTCGGTTCGGCGCACTGGCCGAAATTTTCGAACTTTTTTTGCAGTAATTGTATGTTTAGTTTTTTTTTTTTTTTTTTTTTTGGGGGGGGGGTAAAAAAAAAAGAGGAGAAAAAAGGTGACCTGATGGAGCATGGCATGAATTAATTACATGTGTTTAATTGATTATCTAGTGAATAAATTTATTAATCAATTAATCAATTAATATGTTAAAGCTCATGTACAGTATTGGTAGAAAAAAGAAAATTGGAAAGAAACATGTTAAATATAGTCTCATGTTGTTCTCCTTGTATCAAAAGATGTCTGTAAGAGATCATTTGGTATTCCATCTATGATTTCTGGTAAATTTAAGTGTAAATATCTGTAAGGAATGCTTGATCACTGCTATTATGCTAGGACCCTTCCACCCCGACGGCTCCCCGCACAGCAATCTTGGGGCTTCGCATAGAGACAGCGTGTGTGCACTGTGTGTAGCTACTCATCATTGGTTTTACATGTGGATGTACGGTGTATAGCACATGCTGCCTTTGCTGGGATTTTACGTGCCTGTCCCGGCACATAAATTAGTTTTTGCCTCTTATTTGTTTAATATTAAACTTTAGGAGGCGAAATCTTCACAGTGTCTTAGTATTGCTAGTATCTTGCTATTTATCAACAAAAATTGAAGAAATCTGACGAACAATTTTCGAGGGCTTACCAAAACTTTACACGACCTTTAAGTGAATTTTCAATTGTTGTTTGATTGCACTTTGCTTTGTTTATATTGGGGTCTTTTTATCCTTTCATTCCTTTCGCTACATCTTCTCTTATATATATATATATATATATATATATCTTTATCCTTCTATCATTTCTCTATCTTTCGTTATGTTATTACTTGCTTCCTTGCTTTTATCCTTTCATTTTCCATCTTTCCATATGTTTATCTTTATATTATTTATTCTATCACTTTTCTCTTTCTCTGTCTATGTTTTTTCGCTCTTTATTCCTTGGTTTATCTTCCTATCATTTTGCCTATTTTGCATTATTCTTTCTTTTTATCTTTAAATTTTTTTTTTTTTTTTTTTTTTTTTTTGCTTTTCATCTCTAATTTCGTTATGTTATTCTTCTTCTTCTTCTTCTTCTTCTTCTTCTTCTTCTTTCTCTCTTTCTTTTTTTTTTGGGGGGGAGGGGGCTTTTTATAATCTTTTCTTCCATCTTTCGCCATGGTTTTCTTTATTCTTCTACCATCCCTCTCTCTCTCTCTCTATCTTTACGTTAGGCCTATGTCTTTATCCTTCTTTCCTTTAACTTTCAATCCTCCCTATTGTATTGTTATTCATCAATTTATCTTGACTTCCGTTTTTCCTCATATTACTCTCTATATTCATTCTTCCATCATCTCTCCTTCTCATTGTGCCATTCTGTTTGTATTCATTATTATCATCTTTAAAACTACATGTACCACAATGCAAGGAAATGGAACGTTTTTGGAAGTTGAGACTGACGCCTCTTGCCCGGGTACCAACTACACTTTTCAACATTTTGCAAGCGAGCGCCCAACATTATTACAATTTATTATCTTTAAAATGTGATCTCTTCTGAAAAATATATATTGTGCATAATCATCAAACAAAATTATATGAAACATGTCTACTCAAAAGGTGAAGGGGCTGCAGCCGCCCCCCCCCCCCCCCGGGGGGGGGGGGGGTTCCAAAATTGCCAAATAGACCAAATGGCTATTAGACTATAGACCAAATGGTAATTAGACGAAAGGATAATTAGACCAATTGGCTACACACCCACTGTCAATCTGCACCTGTTTGACAAGATATATTATCAGAGGAGCTTGTCATGTATCTGTGGTATGTGCCTGCCAGGCTAAAATGTACTATTCATGTGTTCATTACACAGATACCATGCAAGCTTCTCTATTATGCCTTGTCAGATGGTCAATGGGTGTTTTTATACAATCCTGACAATAATG
>CM046837.1:11445125-11885125 GCA_025618425.1 Heliocidaris tuberculata
GTTTTTCTTCTAACTTTTCAGAGATTTTTTTACTAAAAATTCTGAGAAAGAAAACACTTTCCCTTTCCCCTTTGATTTCTTCTTTTTTTGGGGGGGGGGGGGGTGGTGGCCAAAATTTTCAGTCGTGTGTCCCCTGCCCCTTGCTAGAAAATCCTGGATTTCCTAGATTTGCCATTGAGTATAATAATGCCTACATAATTTTTGACAACATACTTTTGAAATAGTTGGCTTTTTTTTTTTTTTTTTTTTTTTTTAGTCAATGAGTAACAAATTCTAGATTTTATAACCATATATTTATGCCTTTTGCACACTGGGTATCATTTCAATTGAGTTATTACCTGCGATAATCAAGCACGTGAAGGAAAAAATAGTGCATACACCATTTTAAAGCAATGTTTGCATTTCATTTTTTTTTAAATTGCGCGCGTCAAAGAAACTTTTCGCAAGGTACGCATTGCTCAGTTTGCATTTTAATTTTTTGCGCGATGTTTCTCAGACAGTGGAAGAAAGGTGCCCCCAACTTCCATTGTCAGAGCCTGACGTTGTGCGCTGACGCGATCCTTTACGTCAGCAAAATTAATGACAACCCGTGTTCAACTGGCTTTTCAGAAACTAACGCACGTGTAAAACTCAAACTTTTCTTATGCAAACGTACAGAATTGATAAGCCATTAACAATTAGTTTGGCAGTTTTTAACACTGGTAGACTGTCATAATTCTAGCCAACTACAAATTAAAATTGGTTGTATTTGAATTAAGCAATGTATTTTCTTAATATCATATTATAGTGAAATGATGCTTATATTTCTAATTATATGTTTTAATCAGGTGTGCATCGCACCTATAATTCTAAGACAATTTATTCAGGCAACAGAAGAAAAGTAAATTGTAGAATGGCAGGTTACATACACAATGAGATTTGTTTTGGTGTTAATTTGGTGTTAATTGGTCTTTTGATTAATAAGTTCTCAATTGTGAAAAATGTATTGCTTTCTCAAAAGTAGCTAAAAAATAATGTCAGGATTATATAAACGCACCCATTGTCCCTCTTCACCTGTTTGACAATGCATGATATAGAAGAGCTTTTCAGGTATCTGTGGTATGTGACTGCCAGGCTGAAATGTACTATTCATGTGTTAATTACACAGATACCAAGCGAGCTTCCCTATTATCCCTCGTCAGATCGACAATGGGTGTGTTTACATAATCCTGACAGTATTTTGGGGCTACTTTTGAGAAAGCAATACATTTTTCACAATTTAATAATTCATGAATCAAAGACAAATTAACACCAAATTGCACAGCAAGAAGATTATTATACTCAAAATTATGTTATGAAAGTTTGAATTGAAAAGTGAAAGGGAAAGTGAAAACACTTTTGAGTCATCATAGTCAGAAGGTAAGAAAATGGTTATTCATTACATACAGAGCATTTTGGGGGCAAAACGTTGTCAAAGGGCACTTTGGGGTTCTCATTTCAGGGGGTCTGACACACCCTTCCCGATGGACAATTTTGTCAGTTTTTATATTTTTGGAATGTACATCCACAATTCTTCCTTCTGACAAAATTTGGTCCCTGGGCTTCAAGGGGAAATTTTTACCCCAATTTTTAGGGGCCGTCTGACATCCCATCCCGACGGAAATTTTTGTCAGTTTTTTGTGTTTTGTAATGTCCAGTCATACTGCTTCCTACTGACAAAGTTTGGTGCATGGGGGAGATGGGGTGAAATCTACCCGACTTTGGGGTCTCTTTCGGGAGCTCTGGGGGCTAAACCCGGCGGCTATTTCAGGCTGACAACCTTTTTGTCAATGACTTTAGATTAGATGGTCTAAGCAACTTTAAGGGGTCAAATCGTATGGGTAAAATGGGGTGACTATTTCGGGACAGGCTCCCAGACTAACAGTCTAAAATCTAAACAACCGATCAGCTGGTACAGGATCCAAAGAGTTAAGGCAGCTTGTAGACAGGGGATTAGTGGAGTTTCATTATATAATCCCCCGTGCTTCCGTTACCTCACTTCATGATGAATGTTTCCTTTTGCGTCTATTCTAAGCGCATCTCGTTTCTTTTTATGTTTCCAAACTTGCTCCATTACCTTGAGTGGATACATGGCCGTCACTCGACCACTTTCGATTAACAACTCACTCGAAGAAAAAAAACTAATTTAGTATTGACTAGAGGTAAAACTGTTGGTCAGGTTATCAAATATGCCGACAGAGATTTTATTATCCAACAAGCAATGGGGGTGTCACACTCTTACACAACCCCTTACCACTAGCGACATCCCCTGAGTGCGACTATGAATAATAAAATGGTATCCCAGTCAGATGTAGGCACTTTCAAATTCTGATATCGCACTTTAGTGTTAATTGAAAGTATCGTGGTAAATTGGTTCATTTACTTGACTCTCAATCTGAAGGATTACGGTTCGAATCTCTGCAGGGTGCGTATGTTCCTTAGACAAGACATTTTAAGTATATTATTGTCTCTAGTATGCTAGAATACTGATATTCCAAAAATCCCAATCCCTCTGGAAGCGCATAAGGATATTATATCGTAATGTGATTAAGAACAGAATATTATTATTAGGTTGGCTGTATTCAAGTACAGTCCACCTCTCAATTTGTCCGAATTTTGTTTATTTATTCATTATTTGTTATTTATCATTTATTCATTTTTTTTTTTGTTGTTTCTACCCACTTTTTGTCCACACAATATCTCAAAATCTGCTTGTTCAAAGTGATGTACATACTCAATTTGAGTCAAATGGTGGGTATGGCTATTGTCTCGGCACATTACCTTTATAAAAACATAGTCATTTCATCCTGACTATTCTACAGCCCACTTGTATAGTTGTACTTATTCAAGTGTAATTGCTATCATTATTATTATCATTATTATCATCATTATTATCATTATTATTATTATCATTATTATCATCATAATTATCATTATTATTATTATCATTATTATTACTAATATTGTTATTATTATCATTATAATTATCATTATTATTATTACTACTACAACTACTATTATAATAATGATACTACTACTACTACTACTACTACTACTACTACTACTACTACTAATAATAATAATAAATAATTATTATTATTATTATTATTATTATTATTATTATTATTATTATTATTATTATTATTATTATTATTATAATTATTATTTCATCAGTATTACTTCATCAGTATTATTTCATCATTATTATTATTGTCATTCCCATAAATATGACATTATCATATTCATAGTTATTATTATCATCATTTTCATTGTCATTTTCATCATTAGCTCTTCCTCTCTCCCTTTCTCTGTCTGTCTGTCTCTCTCTGTCTATATATTTCCTTCTTTCTTTCTTTCTCTCTCTCCCTCTCTTTCTCTCGTTGGGTCACTTTTAAATACTTAGAACAGCCATAGTACTCTGACCCAGTAATAAACCTGCATTAAAGAGACCGATTATACACTTTGGGCATGATATAGACTGCCTGTCTAAACTATTCTTAACTAATCTGAACTATTCTAAATTAGTGTGTTTACTTTAGTCATATTTAACACCGAACTTTCATTTCGAGTAAGACAGTCAACAGATGATAATCCCCAGCATTTCTGTAAAAAAAAAAAAAAAAAAAATCAATGGCGCAGGCTCCTCTAATTAAGTCATTATTTAAACGTCTGCTGAAATTAATGAGTGTTAATGGACATTATTCAATAATTGATATCTGAATCCAACTACATATAAGAGTTATCGCAGACAGCAAACAAGAAGAGAAACAGGAGGAGCAAATAATAAGTAAATTCAATAACACCTGTTTATTTTCTAAATTGCTCTAGAATGCAAAATTTCTCTATTTAGAAGCGAAAAAAATCTTCATGCTTGGTCGCTATGCTCCCTCGCATAATATACTTTAGATTTAGAATACCGTGGAAGACCTGTAAATCATAGGGTTGCATGGGCAAATATCTAGATTCCACTATGACTATGTTTACAATATCTATGAAAAATGCAAATTCTCAGTCTCTTGGAAAATGTACGGGGATGGTACTACGACATTTAGAAAAAGAAAAACAAAAAAACTGTCTAAATAAAGGGAACAGATGTTGATCAGATTTTTATTTGCCTGCGTGTTTAAAAGTACTTTAAAATGCGACATTCCAAACTACGAAGTGCAACATTTTAGAGCTCATATATATATATATATATATATATATATATATATATATATATATATATATATGAAAAAGTAAGTACCCTTCTGACACTTTTTAATGTATTCAATTCTTTTCATCTTTTGTTTATGTAATGACGGATAATTTGCAATTCAAATCCACGAAACTGCACTAAAAATCACCATTTTCCACTGCAGTTTAATGAATTTGAATTGCAAGTTTTGTGCCTGTACATGAACAAAAGAAGTGAATAAAGTACACAATGTACGCCCTACATTGCTATTAGGAAACGC
Source organism: Heliocidaris tuberculata (assembly GCA_025618425.1). Taxonomy (NCBI): domain Eukaryota; kingdom Metazoa; phylum Echinodermata; class Echinoidea; order Camarodonta; family Echinometridae; genus Heliocidaris; species Heliocidaris tuberculata. The sequence goes on from CM046837.1 coordinate 11,449,601, forward strand.
AAAGTGCAAATTTTGTTGTGGTGCAAACTGCAATAAAAACCATAGTTTTATTATTAAACTATAATGAACTGTACACAAATAACCATTTAAAACGTTGGTAAGAAAATTCTGCATACTTTGCTATTTGAAGAAAGAAATTTCATCTAATATCTCATGAGTTATTTTTGAAAGTGTCAGGGGGGAACTTACTATATTTGTTGAGTATATGTATTTATGTATGTGAGTATGTACTATGACGGTCCACTCGCTATTCATAAGGACCGCTATTCATAGAAAACCGCTAATCATTTAACACGCGTTATGAATAGCGGTCCTTATGAATAGTTATGAACAGTGGTCCTTATGAACGGAAGTCCTTATGAATAGCGATGTAATTTGTCTATGGTTTGCTCGCTATGTAGAAAGAACGCTATTCATACAAAAACCGATATTCATTTAGTCACACGTTATGGATAGCGGTCCTTATGAATAAGTGGTCCTTATGAATAGCGGTCCTTATGACTAGCGAGGTTACCCCGTACTATGAGCGTATGTATAAAGGAATCGTTACTAATTATTTGCTAACATCACTCATAATGCGTGATGAAACTCACATGACCATATTGATGAGTTAAGAGAGAACCGCAATGAATGAATATCCAATGAAATGCATGAGAACTGAAAGTACATTCGTGAGTGCTTGGATACTGCCATTGAAATATTGATTTGTGTTTAGTGCTTCTGTGTCAGTTGCCTATGATCCACCTGCCCTTTATACCTTGTTTACTATTTCAATTGAAATATTCACCTGTCTGGTATTTTTTTGCGCAGTTCCTTCTCTCTTTCTTCTTTTGTCTAGATCATTTGCAGTGACGTATCTACAGAGGTGAATTGGGACCTGCCCCAAAATGGAAAGATAGAGAGAGACAGAGTGAGAGAGAAATAGAGAGAGAGAGAGAGGGAGAGACAGAGACAGAGACAGAGACAGAGATATATAAAAGAGAGAGAGAGACAGACAGACAGACAGAGACAGAGAGGAAAAGAGCAAGGATATAGAGGGATAAAAGAGAGATAAAGAGAGAAAGAGAGACAAAGACAGAGAGAGAGAGAGATAAAGAGAGAAAGAGAGACAAAGACAGAGAGAGAGAGAGAGATAAAGGAGAGAAAGAGAGACAAAGACAGAGAGAGAGAGAGATAAAGGAGAGAAAGAGTGAGATAAAGACAGAGACAGAAGGGAAGAGAGCATGGAGAGAGAAAGAGAGAAAGAGAGATAAAAGAGAGAGAGACAGAGAGAGAGGTGGAGAAAGAGAGAGAGTCAGAGAGAGAGAGTCAGAGAGAGAGAGGGGAGAAAGAGAGAGAGGGGGAGAAAGAGAGGAGAGAGAAAGGGGGAAGAGAGAAAGAGGGGAGAAAGAGAGAGGGGAGAAAGAGAGAGAGGGGGGGGGGGGGGGGGGAGAAAGAGAAAGAGAGAAGTGGAAAAAAAACGTGAAAAGAAGATAATACGATCTCTTTCACATCCTTCCTTTACTCGATCGCCCAGGGGAGCGTTTCATCAAGCGTTTTGTCAGTGATTTTTACTGACAAATTTGCTCTCAGCCAATCAGATGCAAGGATTTCAGTAGCTTATAACAGTTATCGGTAAAAAATCACTGACAAAACGCTTCATGAAACGCTCCCCTGTTCTCTAGCATATCACCCACCAAGTAAGTCAGGTGCGGCCGCCCTGCCCCCGCTTATCATTATCATTATCATTATCATTTTCCAGTTTGTTCCGCGACTAAACCAAACTGAACATGAAGTGAAATACTCTTTTGTCAAATCCCGCTTACAACTGTGCCCCGTGCATGGGTCTGGATATACAGATAAGGATTATGGGTGTCTGCGAGTTGCTCATGAAGGAAAGTCCGTTCTTTTGTGAGTCTGAAAGTGGCAGACTATACCAGTTTAAAGAGAAGGTTAAAGGGAAATCCAACCTTTATAGCAAGTTGCTTTGAAAGAAAGAGGAAAAATCAGAGCAGCAGATTGGTGAAAGTTTGAACGAAATCGGACAAGCAATAAGGAAGTTATGAATTTTTGAAAGTTGTAATCACTATGCATATGGGAATTTCAAATTGGCCGAATAGGTAATGTCACTGTGATGTAGCTGTGGACAACTCCCCCATTCGCTCTAACACACAAAATGACTAAAATGTCACTTTTTTTCAAAATGCATTATGCAGTAGGATCTTTTCGTTCATGAGGACCTATAACAATATGCTATCTCCAATATATTTTGAGTACTGCCCCGAGGGTAAAAGCGCCTCGAAGAAAACTGCAAATTAATGATATTTTTGTGTGCGACAAATGGGAGAGTTGTCCACAAAAATGTCACAATTGACTCATCAAATTGCCAATTTGAGATTCGCATAGATGTAGTGATCTCATTTTTCAAACACCCATAACTTTCTTAGTCCTTGTCCGATTTCATTCAAACTTTCGCCATCCTGTTTTTCTTATTTTTCTGCTTTCACACAAATCATCTTATTATCAAAGTTGGATTGCCCTTTAATTTATGGTGAGGTGAAATATGATTTGTGAGCTTTCTCATCCTTTTTGTGTCAGTTTGAAAGAATATCATAGTCATAGAGGAAATGTCCCCTGGAAAGGACTGCTCCTCAGATGCCCTCATATTTCACATTATGACGAGAAACGGCTGAAAAGTTTGGACCACAGCGAAGTTCCCATACACATTTCTCATTCTGGGCAGTGCATGTGCCTTTCCGCAAGATTGCGTCAATTTCTTGATTTTGATGATTCTAAAACATCACAGTATGCACCAATTCCTATGTAGGCCTCAACTTTCCCATTTGCTTCCAGACAGTTTCTTTCACAATGTAATCGCATGAAAAAAATCAATTTTGTCTTTATACATTGCATAGTATAATCAGCATTGTATTTTTAAAATTTTTATTAGGACCCGTTTGAATTCCGTAACAACTGATGAAGCTAAAGATGAACAGCTCATATTTATCACAATCCCTAACAGCGTAATTGGATACGACCAGAGATTAATTCCAATGATCAGATCAAAATGGTCTTAACATGACTAAGGCATCATCACGATCATATTTCAAATGAAATTATGTAATGATTCATGCCGAAAGATCACTCTCAAGAGAGAGAGAGAGAAAATGTTTGAAAAATTGGGAAGTTAAAGGGGAATGTACAGTACGTACAAACGTGGGAGAATTAAAAAGATAGTCCCATGGCAGATGCCTGGGAAAAGAAAAAGAACAACTAAATCACTATATAACCCGTTGGTGGTAGATATTTTCCAATCTATATTGTGTGTTTTTGGGGGGTTTTATTTTACATAAATGCATTGGCGGAAAATAGTAAGATACAAAGTAATAAGTTGCAATTATAATGTAAACAATTTGGTGGAAATAGACTTATTATACTCAAAGCAGTTACCGATCTAGGATCTTTATCAATAGACGGGGGGGGGGGGGGGGGGGCTTTCCGAACCCCTTATATCATGCATGCAATGGGAGTTGCCCCCCCCCCCCCAAAAAAAAAAGGGCCTCATCCCACTGGATACATTAATGCAAGATATTTTTCAGTTTGGGTAAAATTTCAGAAAAAGCACTTTCACCAAAGACAGTAATTCTTTTCTCATTAAAAAAAAAAAAAAAAAAAAATCTCGGGAAAAAAGCACAAGGAGAAAAAATTATATCCTCGGGTGCAGTTCGAATATCTGAATATTGAAAGGATTACTCTGAAACAAGGTGATAATTAGGAACTGAGAAGAAAAACACCCCCCCCCCCCAATAAATGAAATAACTGGAGCATGAAAAATAGGGTGAAAAAGCATGATAGCTTTATACTGAATGCTATTCGACTTCTTTCTATTATGCCGTAAGCCTTTATATATGATAACAGAATCATTATCGCGATGACGACACCTTTTTCAAAATTATCAGATCACTTATCTTAATCCTTCATATGGTAAGCCTTTTCCTTTATGAAAGAAAAGCAATAAAATTAACGCAGAGTTCTTGTTAAATTCGGTCGAATCTTTTTATAGTCTGTGCCAAGTCGTTCTGCATAAATAAGATTTCTTTTTCAACAGGCAATACTAGGGCTGCAGAGTGAAGGGCTAGCAGCCTTGAAAAGGCTAGACAAGAAAAATTGGTGCTGCCTTTTCTCTCCCTCTCTCTCTCTCTCTCTAAAAAGAGAGTGACTTTCCACTCTATTTTCACCCCCTGGGAGTCACGTCACTAATCACTCTATAAGGAGTGAATTTCGAGTCAATACCGAGTGCTCTCTAACAAGAAAAGAGTGACTTTTCACTCTATTTTCACCCCTGTGAGTCACTTCACTAATCACTTTATTAGGAGTGAATTTCGAGTGAATATCGAGTGCTCTCTAACAAGAAAAGAGTGAAGTTTCACTCTATTTTCAATATCTTTCCACTCTACTCAAAATTTTTGATTAAGACGGCATATTTTGTAAAGTATGATTAAAGTATTGCCTCGCCAATATGACCGGGAGCCAAGGTAATGTTGTGGTATTCGCAGATCAGGCTTTAGGTATAGGGTTAACCACATTGGGGATTGTTGGTTAGAGAGGAGGAACCATTTGAATTAGTTAGAAGTCATCAGTAGTTGAAAATATAATGAGAAAATGGTTACCACGCCAGGAGGCGCGATGGCTCAGTGGTAAAGCAGTGGTCTCGTAACTGGAAGGACCCCGGGTTCGAAACCAAGTGGATGCGCTAGTGCTCTTTGGTAAGGCATTAATCGTCATTATCAAGTCCCTCGGAGAGGACTTAAAGCCGTCGGTCCCCCAACTGCTTAGTTACAAGCATACACATTCTTTATTAGCAATCAGGTAAAATAAACCATCAAACCTAAACCTAGACGATGACCACACATATTGTGTAAAACGTCATTAAGTCATTTTCATTTGGGAGGGGGGGGGGGGAGGTGGGGTATAATTATTAAGGCGGTAATAGTGTTGAATTGTACTGATCATATCCGGTGCAGGGGAGGATTCAGGATTTTGTAAAAGAGGGGGCCGGAGCCGGAAAAGTACACAATTAAGGAGGCAATTTTTGTTTATTTTGTACTTAAGGTATGCCAGTTTGGTTTCATAATGGGGGGGGGGGGGGGGGAGGGATGCGCCCCTGCGGTGTCAGTACTAGGTCCAGGGATTCTTTGCTCTTCAAAGAATTTCTTGGGGGAAGAAGGCTTTAGAGTCAGCCACGTGGGGAGGGGGGGGGGGGTAAACAAATCTCATGAACCCCTTTTCCAGCCTTGTGCCCAGCCCCGGCCCACCCCCATTGCCGAGAGTCCTGGATCCGCCACTGGACAATACTAATAAGCGAAAGCGAAAACCTTTTTTGGGTCAGATTATAGTAGGCTAACACACTCAAAGGCAAAAAAAAAAAAAAAAAAAAAAAAAAAAACCGTTTACTTACAATATGGACAGAGTTGGGCTTGAAAAACAGAACAGCTCTATCAAGATCCCGATGAGACACGACTCAGAAATACATATGAATGTGGGTACGTAGGCCTATCCAGGGTCCTCCTCCAACACGAATTCTCAGTGATCTTATTCACGTGATTTTTTTAATGATCAACTGCAACCATCAAGTCTAAAATCGTAGATAAAAAATGTGTGTCTATTCAATTGTAACAAGAAGAGAGACTGGCCTATTGTAGAAGTTAAATGACGAATTTCTCAATTATCGCATTAAAAATATTATTTGAATTAGTGCGATGAATCATATTGACAGCGCTGCCGTAGTTGTCTGACTAGGCATATTATGATAATTATCGTACACTTTAAACTGCACCTATAGCCGGCCGATTGCAGAAATCTATTTTGTTAAAGGGAAATTCCACTCTGATTACAAGTTGGTTTTTAAAGAAGCAGAAAACTTAAAGAAACCGATCAATAAAGGTTTGATCAAAATACGATAAAAAATAAGATAGTTAATAATCTTTGTAGTTGTAATCAATCAAATACAAATTGGTAACTCCGTGACGTATCTTGCGAGCTCCTCTCCATATGCCCTGTACTCCCAAAATCATTAATTTCCATCTTCTCTAAAGAAAATTTTCATGCATACATGCTACTCATATGGGCTTTTTTTTACACAAAATCTGTATGAAAAATTTTTATTCCCTCATCAGAAACTAAGAAAATGACAATTTATGACATTTTCTATACTGAGCAAATGGGAGAATGAGTATTCAAAATAAGATAATATCCCAAAATTATTTTGATTCATTGAGCTATAAAGATCGCGAACATTATTTTGGGAATTCGAAGTAATTGCGTGGCAAGCATATTCGCGACTTCAACATAATTATTTTAAGCAATTGATTGTTACCCTTCGGATTTATTATCTGTTTCAACATGATGAGATTTAGAAACAATATTCAAAATTTATTACAATACCATGAATAAAAAAGATGATCCACGAAACGTGCAAAACCAGCTGTGAAATAAGAACATTTAATTTCAACCAAAAGTAATTGAAGTCATTCGATGATTATGAGAAACTCAAAGAAAATAAAATCAACAAATCGGCTCATGAAAGGAAAATCCAGAGAAGTCTGTTCTGGCCAGAAAATATTTGAAAAACGATCAACGATTTGTGCTGACAGCTTGCAAATAGTCTCCACAATGCAGCATAACGTGGTTAATGCGACTATAGGCGTATATATTAAATATTGAATGATAAGCGCCGTTTAATAAAACTAAACGAACAACAACAATAACATAAGTAGATTTAAACACCGACTATAGTTTGGCGAATAAATATTCTCAGGTAATGTTTAGTTTTGGTAAGCCCTCAAAAACTTTTCGTCAGATTAATTGGATTTTTGTTGATAAATAGCAAGATACTAGCAATACAAAGATGCTGTGAAGATTTCATGTCCTAAAGTGGCATATTAAACAGAATGAGAGGCAAAAACATAATTTAGGTGCCGGGTCAGGGATATAAACTCCCAACAACTTCGGAGTGCACTATACAACATATTCGCGTTCAAAACCTATCTCCGTGCGAAGCCTCGAGATTGTTGTGCGGGGAGCCATCGGCATGGAAAGGTCGTAGCGTAGGGCAGTACATGTATATTAATTGCCGTGATCTAGCGTTTCTAACATATATTTACGATAGAATTCACCGAAAATCACTGATGGAATACCAAAACTGATCTCGTACAAACATCTTTTGATACATGGAAAGCAACATGATACTATATTTAACACGTTTCTTTCCAATTTCCCTTTTCATTTGCTACCAAAACTTTGCATTCACGCTTGACCCATTGCCCAAGGAAACCGTATTGTTCCTATGGGAATGGGAGAATCCAGTATTGTCAGTGGAATAATAAATATGAATCAAGTCTTTAGAAGTGTAACATGGGAGGGTATAGAGTAGTGAAAAGAATAACTATTGTTGTTGCAGATGAAATTCTCACAGGGCAGACAGAGTTCAGAAGTTCAATCTGTTTCCTAACAACATTTTGGCAAACTTCCTCGTAAGTTATTTTTGATTGTAATATCAGGGGCGACATAATGTGTGCAATTGAGTCACGCTTCTAGGAGAGGGAACGAGGTATAAAGGGATATTGAGAGTGATCAGTTCACGTCACGGGAGGACATTTGTTTAGAATTTTCCAAGTTGGAAAGCCTGTAAAAAATAAGTGATTAGATAAAGTGATGGATTGCTTTATGATTTATAGAAGAGGGTATCACTAGGTCTACTGATTTTGATCAAATTTGGTTGTCATGGTTTCTTATTTAAATGAGAATCAATGCTCCATATCTCAGAGTGGAGATAGAAATTTTTGTTGACTTCTCATTACCCATTTGTCATTCATATCAGAACAACATGATCTTCAATACTTTCAGGTGAAAATGCTGGTCACATAAATTGACTACCATATATCAGACTTTTGGAAATTGCCTTTAAGATGTAAACATTTTGCATGAAAGATGGAAATTTCGCTAGAAGTGTCATTTTTTTCTACAACACCCAAGCTGAAGTCTGACACCTTGGAAACCTTTAAGCCTTTCAGGACAGGAATCATTTAAGGGCTAAATTTATCACATTTCATTCTTCAAATTGGCAACAATATTTTTCTTTTAGTACTACATGGTTCTAATAAGGTGTAATGTCTTTGAGAACAATACACAAAAAGTCATGGTTACTATATAGGTATTTTGTCCAAAATTCAAAAATTGCCAGTTTTGATGAAAAACAATGATTTTGAACCCCTCAATGTGTTGCCAATTTAAGGATTTCAGAGCTTAATTCTCCTTTTTGAAATTTCTGGCTTCAAACGCAATATGGTCATGCAATAAAAATGGACATACTGTAGTGTGTGCCGAAATTTTTGCTCTTTCTACTCATGCATCTGGTATATTTTTTCAGAGCTCTGAATCAAGAGTTATTGAGCCAAACCACAAAATGAGGTCAGTTGTCTTGAAAGGGTTAAAGAACTAAATTCCTAGCAATTTTTGATGTATTTCATGGTTGTGATAGTCTTTCAATTATTGTTATTATTTTTTTTTTTGTTGATAAAATATATTTTGTGTCACGGAAGGACAGAATGCTAACCCTCAACTGATCACGCTCTATTCATCAAATTTTGTTCTAGATCGGGTAAAGAAATTATATTTGTGTTTAAAAGGGAAATGCCACCTTGATTACAGGAAATTGCACTGGAGGGAGGTAGGGAAATGAAAGAAACATGTTTTAATCTGATATGAAATAAATTGGTTAATCTAATTATGTTTTAGTTTGAGATCACTATCGACTCATAATACATATGGGAATGCAGAGTTTTCGACAGGTGCATTAATCATAATTATAATGATTTGTAATTTGTATGTTTGAAGATATTTCAGATAGATTTCATTTCATAAGCGTTCAATTTTCCTATAGTGAGCTTTACCTATTTGGAAATACTTGCACCCAGATTTCCCTTCTCTACATTTTTGAAGTTCACAACCTGTACTTAACATTACAGTGTTTGTGAGGCCGCCTTGCGACTGCTTAGAAAATTTTGGGGAAAATTACCATAATTTATGAGATTTCAATATCAATTTGATGATTATTCATTTTGCCAAATTCTCTCAGTTGTTTAGTTGTTGCAGTTGTTATTATTATTGTTATTATTATCATTACAATATACATGTGTATATATATATATATATATATACATATATATATATATATATATATATATATATGTGTGTGTGTGTGTGTGTGTGTGTGTGTGTGTGTGCGTGTGTGTGTGTGTGTATATACTCTTGGGGGCAAACTGCAAATATTTTCCTTTAAAAAAGTATAAACAAAAACTTGACATTTAACAGTAACAATATATTGTTTTCTTGGTCCGTGATACCTTTTATTTCTTAACGTTTTGCTGCCATAATTTTCTGGAAATTCACACTTATAGAACGACTTTACGAGTACAGTGTTAAATGACTCGATAGTTGCTCGCACATTATCTGTGACTTCCTTTGAGTTGTTGTTGTTGTTGCTGTTGATTTGTTGAAAGAATTGATCATGCTTAGGATCCAGGAAGAGGTTCGTTTCCTCACCCACACTGATATTCTTTCTTACTTAATTATATCTCCTGCTTTGTCATCGTCTTGGATATCTCCTTGGAATGTGAGAAAGAAAAGAAAAAGCTGCTAAAAGACACGGTCGCAAAGACTTTCGAAAAATCAACTGAGGGGCAATTTCAATACCCGACTGTATATCCCGTAGAAATCATGTTTGGATTAGGCAATGCATCGTTGTACTAATGTTCGCAAGTTTTTATAGGTGATGGACAAGGTTATTAAAATTGCAGTAGGTTGATCTTTGTTAAGAGTACTCTACGGATAGTACGGGTAAACAAAAGTAAGGAAAATTCATATTCTGGTGTTTGTAACTGCTTTATAAGAATGAGGTTTTCAGTTTTACACGGTTCCAGTATGTTGATATTTGTTGTGCCCATAGCACTGTAATTCACCCCCTGCTTCAAATTCAAAATAATTGACGAAATAAATCAAATCAATAAAAAAATCAAGTTTGATCTATCATTCTAAAAAAGAATGAATATGTACAGAACTCATGGGCATTAAAGAAGAATTAACCCCAGGGTATAAATGTACTTATGTTCAAAGGTGTAATATATTTTTGATCATTGGCCTGTATCACTTTAGAAATATCAGAAAAGAGTTTAAATCAAGACATTCTAGCACACGGTATCATCTGCTAACACTTTACATGCATGGGGAATGCCATTTTCTTGATGATATATGGAAATGCAAATGAACCATTGCAAACCGTTCCGTCAGGAAGATATTTTTAATCCTAGAGATAAATTGCTTCTCTTCATTACAAAAAATCCCCCTCTATGATGGAAAATATATAACAGGTGTATATATATATACATATACATTCTAAAATTTGAAATTTATAGAAAAAATATTATATAAAAATTCTCTAGTTTTGCTAATTAGAAATCGATTTCTTGGGCTTGCCATTTGATTGAAAATGTTTTGATTCTTTCTCATTCAGGCAAAAACCATACTTACTTATACATTTGAAGATATTGCAGACTATATTTGAATCAATTACAGAGGCGTTCCAATCTCCCATTATTATAGTTATGCTCATCTTTTTGATGGTTGGCTTGTATTAGCATCTACTCAATATTGTTGACAATTTATTCCTTGATTTAAAAGCAATTTGGATACAATTTACATAGTTTAAATGATTGATTCACAGTGACTGAAACGTGAATCAACCTTTTTTAATGGTTGAAAATCTGTCGGGAGGGGGGGGGGGGGGTGGCAAGTTGTGCTCTTGTGCCCTATAAAAAACGCTATAGTGGCCCCTATTATTATTGAGGTGTGTTAATACACATTATATGATTCATTACAAAAGTTTGTACAACGATGATTTTTACGTAATAACTTCTTGAAAGGAGCTTTTATCATTAAGTCAGTTTCGTTTTCTTCTTCAGAAGCCCCTTTCTCATTCTCGTACTAGTTTTTTTTTACCCCAGTATTATCATTTATAAAGTCATGATGTTTTCCTTGTCTGTTAAAATACGTTATTGTTTCATAATTCGTCTTCTTCCTGTTCCCTCTTAATCACTTTCTTCTTCTTGCCTAATAATAGTATAGGCCCCTATTTTATATCAGGAACTACAAACGAATGCTTGTTTATGTGAAAGGTTTGGAATAGAAATCATAGTCTTTATATCTTATGCTCCTGTAAACATCAACGATTTACGCGAATCATTCTGAACACCGATTATAGCCCTGGTGACCACAGGTTTTCCAACCCCCCCCCCCAAACATGTTTTATCCATTGGTCAAAATCAACACCCTTTTCGAGGTTTTTCGCACCTTTTCTCGAAAAAAATTACCCCTCAATAAGTTTAACCCCCTCGAACATATCCACTTCAATTAAACCTCTAAAAAGTACTAACTGAAAATAACTATTATTGATATTAACAAATGCAGTTTATATAAAAACATTAAGTTATTTCTCCATGAGATCTCTCGTAGATACATGTATATAGACATAAAGAATGATAACTTCCATGTCTGTTTTTTTTTTTAACATTCTGTAAGAATTTATTCAGAAAAAAACATGAAAGGGACTGTAATAGTAAATGTAATTTGTTTTGTATGGCATCCGAAACTTATTATTATTTTCCGTATATATATATATCTATATATATATATATATATATATATATAATTGTAAGGAAATAACATATACAACAGCTTTGGCAACTCTCGTGGAAATAATTATAATTTCTCACAATTATATATATATATATATATATATATATATATATATATATATATATATATATGTATATATATATATATATATATGTATATATATATATATATATATATATATATATATATGTATATGTATATATATATATATGTATATGTATATATATATATGTATATGTATATATATATATATATATATATATATATATATATATATGTAACTTGTTCCTGATTAAAGAGAACAATGAGTTCTGAGAAGGGTCAAAATGTTGTTGAGAGATTTGAGTAATAGCAAGAGGTTACAATGATCGAGAACATTATTTCAGACATTTTCATTTTCATTTCGAGGCTGTACAAAATCCAGGCTAAAGATGAGGAAAAGGGTACCCTAAATGCCTTTTAACAACATAAAAACAAACAAACATACGATACCCTTTTCCCCGATTTTTGGACTATTTGACATCCTAAATGCGTCATGCGCCTTCATCAGCAAAACCACCCTTTCAACGCGTTTTTCGGTCCCGCGTGTGTACTGCAATATATTTGACTGTCCCCCCCCCCCCCCCGGGACTATAGCCTTTCTAGCTTTCTGTACCCAGACCTAGTACTGCACATACCCTATGTACAATTCAACCAAAATAGACACCCTCTAGTTAGTCTTATTGTGTATGTTTACCTTTGCGCTAACACAGTGATATTCGGAGCTCTATAAGGTAGTAACCGAATATCTAGGTGATCGAGTTATCTACTTGAGCAAGTTTTACATTGACAAATTCCTTTAAAATTACCCCATGAATTAATTTTGGAAGTGTTTCCATATCTAATATTGTTCAGTATGTATCATTTAACAACTGTACCAGTTTTGGTGCTTTTAGACAAAAGCACAATTCAGCCAAAATTAGGAGCTATGGCGCCCTATACTATATTTCTATTTCTTACCTATTTTAGTCAGTTTTGCTTACACTGAAGTTGTTACAGAATCCAGTGATACTAAGAAGTTCTAGAATTTCAAAATATAAGCATCTGTATTTATTTTGCAACTCTGAAATGATATTTCTATCAGTTATTTCTACATGAAAATATGAATAATATTTTGTCTTTTAGAAATTTCTACGGCCATATGCCTAAAAAATAGTTTCCTTCTAGAAGATTCTACAATCTGGAAACACTACACTCAACCAACCAAAAAAAGTACGTTCCTTCTGACACTTTTCAATATAACTCACGAAACATTTGATGAAATCTGATTATTCTAAAGGCAAAGTATGCAGAATGTTCTTACCTACATTTTGATTAGTTATTTGTTAACAATTGATTATGTTTTCATAATGACATTATGGTTTTTGCAGTTGGTACAAGAAAAAAAATTGCACTTTGTGTTTCACAACGGAATGCGGGTTGTACATGTGTATGCATATTCAGTTCTTTTGTTCATGTACAGGGGCATAACTTGTAATTTCAAGGCATGAAACCGCATTGGAAAATCATGAATCTTGATGACAAATAAGGCGTCCTTACATGAACTACAGATGAAAAGAATCTAAAAGAGTATCCACACGTAAACCCTACTTTTCATTAGGCCTGTATGGAACATAAAGTGCAACTTTTTTTCTTTCTTGTACCGGCTTCAATAAAAACCATAATTTCATTATGCAAACTTAATCAATCGTTAACAAATAACCAATGAAAATTTGGGTAAGAAAATTCTTCATACTTTGCTTTTTAAATGAACGAATTGCATCAAATATTTCTCGAGTTATATTGGAAAGGGCCAGGGGTGAACTTACTCTTTGGGGTGAGTATAGTAAGAAACGGTGTAACAATGTATCGGTGAAAGAACTGCTGTTGAACTATACGTATTTTGTATTGTTATAACTATTTTAAAATTGCACAATATATACACCAAATATAGTACTGCTCGATTATCCAGGCACAGTCCTTGTTAAACCAATGAAGAAGAAACACACAATTTCATAATCTATTTCAGATGAAAAATTTCTTCGGAATTTACAGTAATAATAAATAACTAGAAATTTAATTCGTCACTGAAGACGAATTAGGTGGTCTGTCGGCAATTTTGATAACGGTAAATGACCCTTTGCCATGTTGATATCAGTGGCGGATCCAGCGTAAACAAACACAAAAGAATCTCTCGGCCCATGGTCAAACACATGCAATAGCTAAATTCGGCCCATCTTCTGTGTCTGAAATTCTGGATCCGCCACTGGTTGATATAACGGTGTATCTGAATGGGGTAAGTTCATCTCGTCAGATTCACCATGCTAAACCACCACATTGTCATTTTATAGGCCATCGTTACTTTCAAATTTACCCTTGTAGAATGTCAGTGCATAATAATGACATGCTTTATATATGTGTTGGTGTGTGTGTGTGTGTGTGTGTGTGTGTGTGTGTGTGTAGCGCATAGTCTCAGCTATAACATACTCAAATTTGGGAGAAAATTGAGCAGAAATAACAGAGATACTGCTCAAAGAAGACGGGAATGTAGAATCAAGATTTGAGAAAAAGTCATCTCCCATAGAGAATACACGCAAAATGAGAAAAATTGACATACCTCCTTTAATCGCAAAAATACGCCATGATGCCTTTGTCAAAATGAAAAATCGTGGTGACTGATCTTGTAGAGGATTGTCTCAGCTACATCATATCCAAATTTGGGCGAAAAATGACCAATATTAAAGGAGTTATAGTCAAATTTGCATAAATTTGATGAGGTCACTTTTGAAAAAATGAAATTTTGAGTTTAGACGCCATTTTGATGACTTTGCAATATAATTGAGGCTCAAATTACCCATGAAATTATATCTATGATTCCTCCTCTACCCAAATATGAAAAAAAATTAGGGGGTCAACGGACTATTTAAAGGGCTAGAGTTATTTTTGTAGAGGCATGTTTTTACGACTTTTTACACTATTTTGCCCATTGACGCGCGCGCGGATTTTAAAGTTTGACGCGCGCGTGTGGCCTTATGGAATGTCGAGAATGCCTGTAATTGAAATGACCTGAAACGTACTCTCGTTTGATCCTTGGATGATTTTGAACAGTTTTAAATTTTGACGCACGCGTACGCGCGCGTCATGACCTCTGGATGACTTTTGACGACATGACCTGATGACCCATGACCTGAAGTTAATGTCATGTAAATATGGACGATTTTTGATGATTGGTTATGAAGATATGATTGATAATGTGATTTGACAAAATGGCGCCTGGATGACGTCACAATAACCTGATGACCTTGAAAAAGATGTGGGAACTTGACCTTATTAGGACTGATGACTGACGAAAATATGAAGAAAATTGACTGAGCCGATTTTGAGAAATCGTGATAACGATCTGGACGATTTGATATTGCAGGACATGTGGGAGATTATCCCCTTAGCTTTAATACACGATTGGGAATCAGATTGTACACAAACTACTGCACACTACTTTCCAATAGACATAACACGCAAAATTAAGCAGTTTATGACATTGTCTGTGATGGTATATGTTATAATAGTCGAAAAAGATAGTAAAATGAAAGGCAAAAAAAAAAAAAAAAAATGGACCCACCGGGATTCGAACCTGGGTCGGCGGCATGGGAGGCAAGTACTTTACCAATAGACCAAAAGTTTTGCAATAGACATAACACGTAGACGAAAAACGGGTTTCTGAAATCATATTTTGTAGTTAAAAAATAGGCATGATCCCGACATGTGATCAAAAATTGGAGGGCACACTTGTAAAAGCTTATAGTCTCGGCTATAACATACTCAAATTTGGGAGAAAATCGAGCAGAAATAACAGAGATACTGCTCAAAGAAGACGGGAATGTAGAATCAAGATTTGAGAAAAAGTCATCTCCCATAGAGAATACACGCAAAATGAGAAAAATTGACATACCTCCTTTAATCGCAAAAATACGCCATGATGCCTTTGTCAAATTGAAAAATCGTGGTGACTAATCTTGTAGAGGATTGTCTCAGCTACATCATATCCAAATTTGGGCGAAAAATGACCAATATTAAAGGAGTTATAGTCAAATTTGCATAAATTTGATGATGTCACTTTTGAAAAAATGAAATTTTGAGTTTAGACGCCATTTTGATGACTTTGCAATATAATTGAGGCTCAAATTACCCATGAAATTATATCTATGATTCCTCCTCTACCCAAATATGAAAAAAAATTAGGGGGTCAACGGACTATTTAAAGAGCTAGAGTTATTTTTGTAGAGGCATGTTTTTACGACTTTTTACACTATTTTGCCCATTGACGCGCGCGCGGATTTTAAAGTTTGACGCGCGCGTGTGGCTTATGGAATGTCGAGAATGCCTGTAAATGGTTGGAAATTGTCAAGAATAGTGTCAGGAACACAAACCATGCGAAAAAACGGCGTTTTTACACTCTGTACGCGCTGTGCACGCGCATAACGCGCGCACGGACGCGCACGGACGGAAATTTTTGAAATGCTTGAAATGACCTGAAACGTACTCTCGTTTGATCCTTGGATGATTTTGAGCAGTTTTAAATTTTGACGCGCGCGTACGCGTGCGTCAAAATTTAAAACTGCTCAAAAATTTAAAACTGCTCAAACCTCTGGATGACTTTTGACGACATGACCTGATGACCCATGACCTGAAGTTAATGTCATGTAAATATGGACGATTTTTGATGATTGGTTATGAAGATATGATTGATAATGTGATTTGACAAAATGGCGCCTGGATGACGTCATGATGACCTGTTGACCTTGATATGTAAACGGGAACATGTCCTCATGGGATGACATCACTGACGAAAATTTGACGAAAATTGATGCAGTACTTTCGAAGATCTCGAGTTTACAAGAAATGGGGGAAATAAAAATAAAGAAAGAAAGAGAGAAGATTCGTACGAATACAAAAGGTGATCTGTCGATTACGACAGACCACCTAATAAGCCAGTTCAGGGTTCCGGCATGGAGATTTTGACGTCACAGTTCACGGGGTCAAAAGTACCAAAATCTCAGCTTTCAGCGCAGCTAGCTAGCTAGCTAGCTAGGCAGCGCACGGTCATGCGCGCGTGGCAATGTACATTGTGTATAATTTTCGTACCGCTTACACGCGCGTTTTCATACTACATGTTTTGGACAATTGGTTTCATGTTAACCCCGATAAAATAGTGATTTTCAACGTGCTTTCTGTAAATCAAGTTCAGGATGGATGATGAACAGGAAGTTTCGATTGACGACATTAAATTGTGGACGGTTGGTAGGTTGAGAGAATTTCTGAAGGAGAGAAATTTGAAAGTTTCTCGAAGGAAGGATGAGCTAGTTGCGTTGGTGTATGCAGCGAAAACGATGCCTCACCTGGTCCCAGCCCCTGCCCGGCCGTCGGCTGAGTCGAAGTCGGAGAAGTACGAGGACCTTCTGCGACTCGATGAGGAAAGTCTTCCAGACCCCAACACATTGACTGACTGGATTTCAGAGGTGAACTCTTTACCACAATGGCCGCCAACTATGGCATTTGACATCGGGGAATATCTACGATCTATTGACAATGTTGAGTTGCGACATAGACTGATGTCCGATTATAAAGATGGGAAGGGGTACTCGTACTTCGCATCTGGATGGGTAAAGGAGGTGGAGTTTCATCCCATCTCTGAGAACAGCAAGTTCTGTTTCCTACGCACGGAATGTCTACCATCACAGCGCATCAGAAATGTTCCATGGAAAGTGTGGCTTGCCATTGGCAAGTCTACGGGAGCCGTAAAGAGTGCCTACTGTACATGTTTTGCTGGGTAAGCTTAAGTCTTTTATGATATATGACAAAGACGATGAAGACTAAGAGTCTAAGTCTGTCTAAGTAATAAAACTGAAAGTTGTGCATGCAGGAATACCGCAGCTTCTTCAGGACACTAAAAGTTTAATAAACAAACGTGAAATGTTTGGACATGGAAATTATAAATGATATGAATTTGTTTGAGATGGGTCATGTGGGTGTGACGTGTGATCGATTGTCAGATTATGGCAGATATGTTTATATGAAAGGAAATGCTTTTTGCTGTCATACTTATAGTTATACTTATAGGCCTATACAGCACAAACAGAGGTTACTTGTTTAAACATTTATTCAATCGTTTATACATTTACATGTTTTTCCTTATCTGTTAGTATATTTGCTAATAGTAATAGACCTAATATCTGATGTGAAGAATGTGCCCGAGTCTGTCCCCAATATTCTATAAATTCTGCACCCATATTGAAAATCTTCATTTCAAGTCTTCAGACTCCACCAGTGTTAGACATCACCATAAAAATTTCTTAATTGTAAATTTACCCTCTAGCTACATTTATTGCATTAGAGGAAACTTATTTTGAGTGAAACTGTATGTCATACAAAATAATTTTTCTCTCTCCTTTTTCCTACAGTTTCAGTGGAACATGTAATCATGTTGCAGGTATTTTGTTCAAGATCGATTTTGCCTGGCGCAACGGCCTCACTAACCCCGCATGTACATCACGTGAGTGTGGATGGGCAGCATTCGGCAGCAAGCATGCTGTAGAGCCTAAGAGGGTCAGCGAGATGACTTGGAAAAAGCCCCTGTTTTCAAAGCAAGGTAAGGACCACTCACGGAACCATCACTATGTGGGGCTGTGTAAATTTCGGCGTCGGTCACAACCTCTAAGTTGAAGAGGTAAAAACGGCAATACATGTATAATCACCAAAATTTTGAGAAAATACTTCCTTAGATCTACATTTTAGGATGATAGAATATCTGATTTCAGCAAGATTCTTCAATAGGATCTTTATCATCTTGATCAAGTGAAATTTTCAGGCTGTTTTTGGCTGGCAATCTTGCTCCTTTCCAGCACACATACAATGTACATGTATGTGCTAGAGATCACACACTTTCTATGGGAGGCAATTTCTCACGGTACGAAGGTACAGAGTGCGAGGTTATCTACAATAACCTTGCATTAGTGTGGGTGGGTAAGAGCAAGGTTCAGTCTCAAAGTTTATGAAATTTGAATATGATGCAGCTTTGTTTGTAACCTGATAAAGTGATGTGAATTTCTATCCCAGTTCTTGTTAATTTTTTTGGACCTGACATATGAAATGTGATAATCCTCAAGTGCCCTTTTATAGAGTTTAAGAATTTTTCACTGTACACTATGAACAAATTTTTTAAATGCTTACATGTATTTCATTTTGTGAAGCTAACATTTGCCTACAGTAGAATTGCCAATAGGCACAGGAGTATTAAGGTACTGAAGAGGTAACATGAACACATGCATGTATTAAAATTAACTATTTCAAAGTTTTCCCATATGTAATTATTTACACACAAAAATATTGAAAATTATGTTTTCTACTTCCAGGCCTTGTCAGAGATGATGAAGGCACTAATCCCCGTGTGAGGCAACTATTTTCGCCAGTCGAGGCAAGGTCGAGCGGAACAAGGCCCTCATCATCATTGGAGAAGTTGGTCAGGGCTCTTTACCCCGACTTCGAAGAGGCAGCCTGCTTCCAATACGTTCAGCAGGAAGCATCATCTGCTACTACATGTACATGTACCATAGACCCATCATCAGACGTAAATGTGCATCATGAGACAGAAGTGGAGATGATTCATCTGCCCATTCCCTTGCCACTTCTTGCGGAACAAGCTAACAGTGTGGAAGGTTTTTTAGCCAATGTTCCAATTTACAGTTCACAGACTGCCAGTGAGCTGGAGAGGATCACACGTGGCCAGTCAGACAACAAGACATGGTTTGAACATAGAAAAGGACGCATTACAAGTTCAGTTGTGCATCAGGTGCTGACTAGAGGGAGAAAACTTCTCGAGAGCTCTGGCAAGGCAGTTGACAGTGCTCCTTTGCTTCGGAGGGTACTGGGATACTCTGCGCCAAGTACTAATCTTACATCCCTGAAATATGGAAGGGAAATGGAGGAGGAAGCCAGGAAGACGTATATCAAAGAGTTGAAGAGAGCGGGACATGCATATTTCCAGGTGAAGGAGTGTGGACTCCTTGTAAAGGAGGATCAGATATATATTGGAGCAAGTGCGGATGGTGTGGTGAGCTGCTCGTGCTGTGGAGAAGGTCTACTTGAAATTAAGTGTCCGTTCAGCTTATCGGCTGTAGAGCCAACGAGCTCCAATGTCCCATATGTAGTCGTGGTAGACGGACAGCCTACTTTACGACAGAATCACCCGTACTACTCACAAGTACAATTGCAAATGGGAGTGTGGAAGAGAGGATGGTGTGACTTTTATGTATATTCGCGCCATGGGAGCCTTCGTATTCGTGTACTCTTTGATGAGAGTAGATGGCAAGAGCTCCTTGTAACATGCGAGGCATTTTTCACTTCAGAGGTTGCAAAGGAACTTGTCACTAAAGACATTTGGAATAACATGATACGTGAAGAATAATGTGATGATGATCCTAGTGATGATTTAACCTAGAAAGTGAGAAATCAGACTCCTGTTTCAGTTCACGTACATGTAATTTGTCAATTGTTTGACCCAGGTGCACACACTACATTATGAACATGAACTGGTAGTGATGTAAAAGCAGCAATCTGACTTTCCGAGGCTTCAAAAGAGTCACTTGCTAAGAATGTTTTGTTATGTATCTATGATTAATCCCTATTGGTAATTTATTTTGCTCATTATCATGCTTTTATACATATATATATACAGTTAATTTTGCTTAATTCGAATCTGTTGGGACCACAAAAAATAGTTCGACTTATATGCAAAATTCGACTTAGGAAATGTGAATAATACATGTTTTGCATAATTTGGTCAAAAAAAATGATTCGACTTGGGGAAAGTTCGACTTATGCGACTTCGAGTTATGCAAGGTTACATCTACATGTAACTGTATATAAAGTAAAATGATAGTTCTGCTTCGTACTTGCAAAGTTAAGGAACAAGACAAGACACATGTAGGAATGAAAAAGTCTGTACACGATGAAATCATATACATCGTATACAGACTTTTTCATTCCTATCTTGTCTTATATACAGTGTATATGTATATATACATTAATTTGATTTTTTTTTTTTTACATAATGTCCAGCTACATGTATGAAGTTGTTTTTGTACTTAGGTTGAAAATTTCACTCATAATATTTAGTGTATTTAGATTTATGATGGTACTTTAGTTGATCAAAATAGAAATTTTTATGTTAATCATTTCAAATTTATACCAGCAAGTTTAATACCAGGGAAATTTCACTATTTTCTGCTTACATTACAAACGAAATCAGCACACTTTAATGAAATCACAGAATCATTTTGCCCATTATTTGAATGATGTTTGTGACAATATACAGACGACAGTTATTATTTTCATTTTGGCACTATGGTACAAGCTACATTGTTACAAAAGAGAAAAAAAAAAATGATTGTTGAGATGTAATGTTCCATCTTATTTTATTTACAGCAGTTAAGGACATTCCTCACTGCATCCTCAGTTACATACATGTATGTTTGTGCACACCTTCGCTGCGCGTGCCGGCTGGTTACAACATAAGCATTACAGTTCTGCACATAAATGCCATACTGGTGAGGTCATAATGTGCAGAATTGTACTGCTTTTCATGTATCTGGCCGGCCTGTGCAGATACTAACAAAACTGAGGAATGTCTCTTAGTCAGTTGCTTCATGCTTTTGTGAAAAAAAAACATATCTTTGATTGCCTTATTTTGAAATTGATAAGAGTTCATCATTAAAATCTGGGTATCTATTTTGGCCTCAGACCGACATGTAAGTTTTAGCACAAGTTGCATTTATTACAACAGGCAGCCTTATTTGAATGTTCATTTGAAAAAAAAAAAGAATCTGATCCTTGGCATACATGTACTACAAGTTTAAAATTTTGATTTCTTTCAGTGAAGATATTCGATTTACGTTCTTGAAAATTTTATGCGAGTTTTATGATGTTTTGAAATTTGATGTTTTTCTAACAGTAACTTATTTTGCCTGGTCATGTATCATTCTACTTCTGAAGACCGAACTTAGATCATGAACATCTTAATTTCAAAACAGAAAAATTATTTTTGAGCACATTTTACATGTACACATTTCTGCATTGTTGATATCATTTTTTTTTTTTTTTTGGGGGGGGGGATTTGTTGATACTAGTACTCTTATGAACTTCATTATTTTGATACATACGAGTTTAAGTTCATATTTCTTTCCAAAAGGTCTGGTCAGTTTTATCATGTTTTCCAAACAATCTTATTTTCCTTTTCATGATTGTATTCTAATATGAAGAGTTGAAGACACTATTTTGATCGTAATGGTGATAGATGAGTATCATGTTTTGACCTGCATACATGTGCTTTAAAAAAAAAAATTGTTTTGTTACAGTATGATGTAAAGGAGGATGAAGATAATAAAATAATGTACATGGAGAAATATGAGCATACTTCAGTTATTCTTCAAAGTTGTCCTTGTTGTCCATGAAATGGGCAGTTGTAAACATAGATTAGAGACCATCTCTGAACCAGCCCCAAAACATTTGTGTCACACATGTTGACATGCACATGACCAAGATTTTTTAATGCTGTAATGGTTCATTTTGGTAAGCTAATGTTTTTACAAAGGAGATGGTCTGTAATCTACATGTACATTATCCACCACACATACACATAGGCACACAACATCACACATCTGCCCCCCCCCCCCTCTCTCTATCTCACAAAAGTACCTACCAACTAAAATATCACATGTACACGTACACACACACACGCACACACACATTCTCGTAAAGGACTTCAATGGGGGATATGATTGTTTGCTCAAGGTAACCGGGCATATTCCATTATTTATTTCTGAAAATTATGTTCATTCTTTTGATGAATTGATTAATTTAATTGAAAATCATCAGACTGAAGATGTAGATTCACTTAAGTAAATAAAAAATCAGGCTTCGTGTATACATGTAGTAGGGAATGCATACATAACAAGCGGGCATGTGTGTTTACATTTTTGGTTTTCCCCATTTGAAAGGAGCAAATTATCATGCACACACATACAGGCTAAGAGGGCGCCTTTTACATTGTTTTAAGTACTCTGAGCAATCGGGCAAAAGCCTGGTGTGAAACTTCTGCCCGGTTGCCTGGAGCAAAACCTACGAGTATCCCCAATTGACGCCTTTTACAAGAACACACACACACACTGTATGTACAAATATGCTCAAAGACACAAGTCTCATATTTAGCAAGTATTCATATTCTGTTCTATTGATCATGAAGTAAGTAAATGTATATAAATACATCTACAGATATCCAATGATGAACTTGTGAAAATTACACATTAAACTGCTACACTTCTGATACCTGAAATGTTTAACTACTTGATAACAGGGGACAAAAAATCTTAATTTGCAACTCCTTATTTCCATCATCTTGTCACCAAAAAATGGTGGCACATGTTTAAAATTAATATGCAAAATCCAATAAATTGTTTGCTATTAAACTCAAAATCATTTGTGTTGCCAATTTAAGGGTTGAATTGCAGTTAATATATGAATTAACAATGTACAAAACATGGTTGGATAATGAAAATGTGTCAAATGAGAAAAAAAAACATTTCCAGTTCTCTTTCTCAGAAATTAACTTAATATCAAACCACAAATGCAGTGAAAAATGTTATAGGTGAAGTTTACATGTATATATCGTGCTATTATTTATACATGCAGATAATGGCGAGTTGGCGACATCAGCATGGCTTAATTTTTCTTCATAAGCAACTTTGTTATTTAACAGGATTTACCTGCATGTGGGCAATCATTCTTGAAGAGTTAGCAGTATACATGTACAAAAATTTTACGCCTGCAGATATAGAAATGAGTTGGTATAATACTATAATTTCAAGTGGTATATCATCCCATGCATGCTAACATACAGTTAAGTAGCCATGAAATAAAACGAATCTCCTTCCATGGGCAAATGCTACCTTGTGTTACTACATGTATTTTATTGATTTTGATACTTCCAGTCCACTTGAACTATTTCCTTCAATGACAAATTGTTTTTTTAGCAAGAAAGCTTTAAAAGCTTAATAGATTTAAATAATTAAATTGATAAATGAAGCTCCTGAACCTTTCTAAAATTCTTCCTATCTTCACATTCTGAAAGGAATTTTTACAAATGAGGAATTTGAATAAAACATCAAACATCAAAAGGACAGAAAATGTCATACACCAAACATCAAAATGTCAAATATCATATATCATTCTTTAGTTCCTACTTAACTAATGCAGGTTGGAGATTAATCAATGCTGCACAAATAATGATAATGTCATCAATTAGAGGAACCAAGGATAATGGCAAAGTGTGTTGCAAAATGTGGAATACTTTCATTCGCCCAATCGCCCTTTCCACATGTATTCTAGCATTTGCTATTTTTTTGGTCGCGGCAACATCTTCTGGAGCCTGTTGTTCTAAGCCTTTGCTAGATGCAGGGATTTCTAATCTAGCATGTCTCATAAGCAAATCCTCCCTGATAACAAAGCCTCTATCAGCCAAAATAATGTCACCTGGATCAATGAGATTCAGAAAACCAGATCCCCTGGTGATTTGAACATCAGTGGCTCTTCCTCCCCATGCTCTTGACAAGAAACTGATCATTCCGTTAGGTGCAATTGCAACCAAAAATTTTACAGTATTATGTTTTTTATAGTCGGACCATGTGAGTGCTTGGAGTTCAAAATGCCTGGGTCTTTCTATAAAAATTTCTGTGCAGTCTATTGTACACCTGAGACCTTTGTATTTGTCCTTCAGTGATTTAGGCATTAATGAGCTTATTGCTAGCCTATCAGGCCAAAAGATAAGGTGCTTCAGTTCAGAAGCAAGAAATTTAGTCCAAGTGTTGAAAATTTGTGAAGCTGTGCTTTGCGATATGTTGAATACACTTGCTAAAAATGCCAACGTAAAGGCTAATCTCAATTTCATGAGAACAAGGATGAATTCTTGTTTCGAGCCAAGGCTTCTCTGTGGTCCTGGCTTTGTGGGAGTATTTTTTTCTTTAGGTGTACTTCTTGGAGAGGACTCTTTTTTTCCTCCTTCCCAGTACCTCATCCGAATCACTTTTGGCTCTAAGTAAGCATGTAGAGATTCAAACTGTTCCTTAGTATTTATTCCTGTGTATTGTCGACATGTTTTGTCATTTTTCATGACAATTCCTTCCATGCTGAAAAGAGGTTTTTTTGTTCCTTTTGTTTTACTAAGTTGCGACTTATGCTGAAGATCTGAAAGTTTTTCTTCAAGGCTTTTAATCTTGTATTCCCTTTCTGCACATCCTGGACACTTTGTACATGCTGCTTGATAGTTGTGATCTATCAAACTATGATGTTGATCTTCATAGCATGCTTCATGGAATGATGCAGGTACAGTCTCATCAACTGAGACATGTTCTTCTACATGTATGTCTGCCACGGTTTCTTGTTCAGCTGCAGTCTCTGTTTTGGTTACAGTCTCTTCTAGTTTCCTTTTTTTCCCAGTCCTTTTCTGCCTGACGTATGGTTCTCTCACTTTCGGAGGTTTTCGAGATGGCTTGACAGTACTAGATCCATGTAAGTTATATCCAAGAAAATCTGTAGGATTAGGCCATGTTTCTGTAGGTTTTCCATCTTTGAAATGTCTTGAGCAAATTCGGTCGTTAGGTGTAGGAATCCAGTTTTTCCCAGATTTAGATTTCCTGTTCACGCTCTTTATCCACATCATTCTCCTCTCATTGTCCTGTTTCTCTGTTGGAAATGGAAATAGCGTGAAGGGTGGTTTGCATATACAACTACCAAACTTCAGTCCATGGGTATCACATAGTTGGGATAACCAAATATCCAGTCTATATTGGCTATTTGAGCAGCCCTTGATTGCGCATATTCGTCCCATACTAGTCGAGAGGTTTCTGAAAAAGCAAGTGAAAGAAGGGGGATGTAGAAAAAAAACACAAAATTGTATTTTGTCACCATTCGGACAGACGAGATAGGATTTAAACACATTTTGCATCGTGACCCTAGGTATTCTACCCACCATGCATTAATATACATATGTGTGGCCGTATGGTAGAGACACGCGTGTGGCTGTATACACTGCCTTTATAATACGGTGACATGGATCCTTGTCATTTGATAATGTCACAGAAAAAAAAAATTAATTAGCCTGCGTTGTGTTGTTTTGAGTAAAGTTATTTTTTTGCTTCGAATGTTCATTAGTACCAGTCATAAGTCGCTGTTGGGCAAAATAAAAGACTGGCCATGTGATAGCTCTCAGCCAATCAGCGTTTCATCAAATCAAACCGTCATAAGTACCAGTTTGCCGACATCCCATTGAAACACATGCATTAAAATTAACATGCCTTTCAATGGGATTTCAGCGAACTTGTACTTATGATGGTTTGATGAAACGATGCCCCAATCGCCATTTTATAATAATAGACATTATTAAGACAAGACTATAGTATAGGCTAGCTATAAAAATGCTGGGTAGAATACACTCACAGTAGTCACACTTATGCGAGGTTATTATTATTACCGTAGGCGTAGACTTAGTCTTGGAGGTCTTTTTTATTATTCAGCAGTTCAATACTGCAGCTGCAGACACGATCTGACAATGAGCAATTACATTTTGATATTCAATGCTTATAGTCCGGTGAACAACGCAACGTTTAACTTATGAATTTAATTTCTTCCTCAAAATCAGTATAGCTAACACATATTTACACATATGGGACCGATACACACGATACGACTGCAGTCGCAACCCGGATGACAGCAGACTTTGATTACCTCTGAACTGGGACATAAAATACACCTATTCACTAAAAAGCTATTTTGTGCTATGTTTTACGAAAACAATCGTCTGTTTTTCGAAATATATCAAACTTACATTCAGAAAACATGCACGAAGAACAACACTCAAAATCGCCCCAGCGAGCGTAGGCTCCCGAGCACACGGAGTTTTTCAGAATTTTGGTACTTTCGACCCAGCGCCGATATGGCTTCCGGGGTTACTGCACATGCGCAGACATTAACCCCGAACTGGCTTATTATGTACAAATACTTGGACACAAAAAAGGCACATAATGCACCCACTAAAGCGTTTTACACGATTATGTCTCCGTCTTTGTTACAATGTTTTTAGAGTTGTATTAAGGCACGTTCAAATCTTATGAAAACTATCATGTAGCGACCACCGAAAGTAAAGGTCGGAATATAATCAGCTGCAGGGGCGGATCTAGCTTTTTATAAAGGGGGGGGGGGAGGGTGTGGGAGGGGGTGTCCCCCCTCCCACAGTAGGGAGAATTTTTGAAAATCTGTGTGTGAAAATGGCGTTTTCTTGCATCTAAAACACCACTATTTTTGGTATAGAGGTCATTGCCAAATTAACCCCCCCATGAAAATTTGTAAAATTTAGTTGCATTTTCCTGCAATGTAAGGCCAGTTGACAACACAGATACAAAGAATTGGGGACCTTGGAATAAGCACTGTCAGCCTAATACTTTTATTATGAACAGCTTGTCACTGATACTCACTGGCAAATCTCAGTCGAATATGATGGACTGGCAGAATAATAATAAAAAATAAAATAAATACATAAATAGAATAAAATAAAATTACAAGTTTAAAAAAAAAGATAAGATAAAAAAAAAAATGGTCCCCGGATTTTTTTTTTTTTTTTTGGGGGGGGGGTTGCAACCCCCCCCCCCCCCCTCTAGATCCGCTTCTGAGCTGTATATATGAAAAACTTTAATCGCGAGACCCTATATGCTATGTAACATCGAAATTTTCACTACATAATAAATCGTGAATGTAGCTTTTTGGTATGCATGGCTCATTTAATAAATTGAGAGGATCGCATACCTTGGCCTTTTCTAGGTTTTGAAGGGGAAGATCCGTCGTTATTCAAATGCCAAAGCCGGTGCATGCAGTTAGCTGTAGCGTTTTGGTATTTATTCCAGATATCGTACAAATTCTTGGCTTCTTTTCCGATTCCATGAACCGTCATGGTATTTTTATCTCTGAGAGTGCAGGTGTCGGTCTTCCCTCCCCAGCTCTTAAACCCACTGTGCCCGAAAGGACCATAGCCTAACTTTTTGGTGAGGATACCCTGGAAGGCATCATCGACGTTGATCAAGGATGTCCGCAGTGACTCCCGATACAAATCAGACACGGTTTCGGCTGATAGGATGTAACCTCCCCCGCTGCAATATGGGGGGTAGAAATGTCCAAAATACATATGATCTGGAACATGGTACCGTTGGAGACTCCGGTGTTCAGGTATATTTGGTGAGTACCGGATGCTGGAATAGAGCCGCGATCCGACAAAGTACTTTGTCAGGGCTTCCCCGCGACTCCGTAAGTTTTTGATATAGGAGATGATGTTGTTGAAGTTGACAAACATGTCGTCATCTCCTTTGTAGAAGTACTTGGTGTGCTGGCAATTTTCTGATATCCACTTCAATCCCAGGATGACTTTAAGGGTCAGGTTCTGGAATGATTCGTGGAAACTTGCTCGGATTAGATCACCGTACTTGATGTCTTCCTGACGCAACTGGTTTCGCAACTCGTCTGTCTCTGAAGTCATCTCACCCATAACGAAGACGCATCGGATAGTCTCACCTAACACCTCCTTCTTCTTACACCAAGTATCCCTGATGGCTTTTCGCACTTCAGCATGATTCGGTGGCGTACTGATCAGAACAATCATGAAGATATCCAATGGCTTACCAACCTTGTCGTAACATACATGCGGATTGTTGAACTTGTAGGCCAAGACCTTCTCCAGGTAGGGGCGGTTGTCCACGTTGGATGGCAACACGAGGTCAAGATCAGGATCCATGCAATCTTTCAAGAGGCTTTTATTACCAATTTTCCCCCAGGCTACAATCAATTCAGTAGGTTTCCCGGAAGCGTGCATCGTCACTGCAGATTGAGTGGCACATACATTGTTTCCTGTGAGAGGATTCCGAGTAAACATGTCATCATTTACCAACGTCCAGTTTCTCTCTTTCGATATAATTGACAGGAACACATCGGCAATTGGCAAAAGAGAACGATTCATTGCACTCTGTAATAACTCTTTGGCAACCGTCTTGGTTATGACGTAACCATTTTCATCGGTGCAGAATGGGGGGAAGTATGTCTCATTATACTGCTCGAAGGACACGTAAAATATCCCGCTCTCTAGCCTCTGCACCTTGGAGTTCAAAATAATCTTTCCCAACCATGTCCGGTAATCCGATATACCATTCTTTTCGCAGTAATCCAGGCGATCAAGAAGCCTCTTTGGCATGACGACCGTACCCTCATTTACCACCAACACATATCGGACAGATTTGCAGTGATCCAAAAGCCATGAAATTCCATGAAGCAATGGTAGAGTTGTTTTAACTTGGATGTCATAGACAAAATCTCCCAGCAGAATGTCTCCTTGAGTTTTAATTTCATTCAACAGTTGTACGTTTCCACTTTTCTTGTCATCTTTGCCTTGCTTTCCAGTAACGAAGACAACTTGGAAGGGCGTGTCTTTAATTTCACTCACCCTTCCCCATGTTTCTCGTATCGCTTGTCGAAGTTCGGTGTTTTGAGGCAGCGAGGTTACCAAAGCGACAACGCTTGCATTATGCTTGCAAGAAACATCACTGAGATAGGTAAGATTCGTGATGGACTCCACTGATTTGGTCGTAATAGATTTTTTTAGGTCTGGTTTATTGACTTGTCCACTTATATCACGGTGCTCCAATTCGTCTTTGTGTGATTCTCTCAGGAGAGAGCTTAGCGTCCCCTGTTTCTCGTATTCAGAATTCAAACTCGCTTCTCCAACGGCATTGCGTTTTCCATGTTTATCTGTCTGACTTGTTATCTGAAGTGTTAAGAAGTTACACAGTCCGAGGACTAGCAAAAACAAGACAAGATACTTGAGCTTTTTCCACCGGGAAAACATCTTGATCAGTCCATTTGAGTTAGAAATTACAGAACTCTTCCAAACAAAATGGTTCACAGAGACAATAACGTCCCAAAGGAGTACTCCCCCTTAGTTTTGACACCGGCGATAGGAAATCACATCCATTAAACCAGCTACGGTGAAGGATATTCAGTAAATGCTAACGAAGATTCAATAATAATTATGCTATTATGAGTCCGGAAATGCGCCATGGTAAGGCAATGGTGTAACAACTCACACAAAGTGATGTTCAACTTAAAGAC
This sequence comes from Heliocidaris tuberculata, assembly GCA_025618425.1. Taxonomy (NCBI): domain Eukaryota; kingdom Metazoa; phylum Echinodermata; class Echinoidea; order Camarodonta; family Echinometridae; genus Heliocidaris; species Heliocidaris tuberculata. The sequence goes on from CM046837.1 coordinate 11,479,601, forward strand.
AGAGAAGAGTGTGAGACGACGGGGAAACTAATTAGTCTTGATGCGTGCCTAATGACTCAGACACGTTAAACTATTATGATCTGACTGCTTGCCGGTTGAAAAAGCACCCGCGCACTCAGCTGTCTACTTCTGCTACCTATGATCTCATCTCGACCAAGCTTTCGAGCGCACGCGTCATTCAAGTGGAGAAACTGTGTGCAAGCTCCATTATCTATATCGGTTGTGCACCCCGTGTTCATTTTCAACCCCTTTTCAATATCTATATATAGTTCGTTCATATATTGTCCCATGAATTATTTGGCAATTCCCACTGGAGTTGCCAAAGCTATCGTTTATATAACCTTCGGAATAAATCGCATATTTATATCTCCCCATAACAACAGTTTTGTATCTTTAACATATATATAATAGTGCGTATAAAAAAAGTATACCCAACTTTGGTAGCTTTTAATTAAAACATTATAACCTCTATGAGCTTGAAATTTATTTCATAGTAAAGCACAACTTATATTCTATCGAATGATACCTTATTCAAAACCGTGCTGACACGGTTGACTGAGCAGCAGGCTTTTCAAAAAGTATTGTCAAAATCCTCTTGTACCAAGTTTGGGCTGAAACAACGAAAGTGGGTCAAAACCAATTATGCCTTTGTTATCATGGTTATTTTAGTTTGAAAACAGTTACTGGGTTATTTCAATTGATTTTGTGCATTTTAATAGAAAATGTGTTAATTTCAACTCAAAATTAAAAAAAGGCTTCTCACGAGTAAGATTCATGATATTTTCTTTGCCATGATGACACAATCTTTGCTTCATCCTCATCCCTTGTTTAAGGTAAGCCTTTTATTGAGTCATTCAAAATGGACAAAGTTTATTTGGGAAGCTATCTTTTTTTTTTCATGCAAGTTTAAATTCAAATGCTTTGGTAATTCTCAACACATGTATTCCTCCTTGTATTTTTTCAGTCTTTAAGGAGGGTAAAACTTTGAGTTCATGTGCTATTCGAAAAAAGCACCTTATGCACCTTATGCAGGCAAAATGGTGCAATGGACAATAAGCAGAGAGTTTTTAGCTATCATGAGACAAGAAGTTTGAAGGCTGTTCAAATAAATTAGGATTATCATATGGATTGAAACAAGGTCATGTGAAAGCTTAGATACACTGGATTATTTTAAACCATGAAGAATTAAAGCATGAAAGAGAATTCAACTTCTAAAAGGATTTTAGACTATAAAGTAACACATTCATATGGCTTGACCCACATTCGTTGCATCAGCCCAAACTTGGTACAAGGAGATTTTGACAACACTTTTTAAAAACCCTGGTGCTCAGTCATCCGTGGCAGAAAAGTCATGAATGTGGTATCATTGAACAGAAAACAAGTTACTCTTCACCACAAAATAAATTTCAAGGTCACATTGCTTATAACTTTTTAATTAGAAGCTATCAAAGTTGGGTAAAAGCTTATGTACGCCTATTATAGTATACGGTGGAGGTTTAAATCATGATTTAGACCATGGGTTAAGATAAACCTCTTTCGTGATTTCAGGGGGGCGTTTCATCAAGTGTCTTATCGGTGATTTTTACCGACAAATTTCTCTCAGCCAATCAGATGCAAGGATTTCAGTAGCTTATAACAGTTATTGCAACTTAGTTTTATGAAACAGGGCCCAGGACTAATAATCCGTAGACAGGACACGATAATTACTGAGGCTTAAGGGCTGGTTAAATTTGTCCGATAACGATGAACACCATTATAGTAGAGTGTAGCTTTAATTGCAAATCTCGTTATCGTTATCGTTATCGTTATCTTTATCGGACAAGTGTGACCTCCCCTTTAACGAAAAATGTGTTATTACAATTGTAGCCCTTCATTCTAAGTTTGGCTCTCATAGTGTGTTAAGCATGGAGTAAATTAAAGAGGGGGGGGGGGGGTATTCAGAATTCCATTCATCACTCTAATTACAACTCAAACGTTAATGCTCTTTATTTTGCTTGTAATAATCGAAAATGTTTCTTCACTTAGTTATGTTGTCAATTATTTTGTATATAGCTAATTGCACAATAGTTATTGTTAGATACTTTGAAAAATGAAAATGTAATGAAATAAAATTTAAATCTGAAATCTGAAAAAAGTGTACTCTGTTTTCTTGTCACTTTGTCACTTTGCCCTTCTGCAGAAGATATACGCTAGTACCGTATTCTACTTTGCAAAACTCGGCTTAAGGTCTCGAGAGGTCATCTGTACTCTCCTCTTGTTCTTACTGGAAAAAAAAAAATGTTTAGCTTTAAATGGCTTGATGCATGTGCTGTTAATAAAACAGATTTTATATTTATTTACTACTGTGTCTCCCAACCTTAATGTGTACATAGCATATGCCGAAAAAAGAAGTAATATATTTTAAATGCTGGGGGCGCTATGACGATAGCTCGGCTCCAGAACAAATTAAAATAATGTTTTGTGGTCTTCATGAATCGCATTTGTGAATAGATGGCGATATTTATTAGCAGGTAAAGATAAATACTAGTTATCGGTGTGTCGTCTTTTTTTTTTTTTTTTTTTTTTTTTTTTACAAATTATTAATCTTAATATCAGACTAGATAAGAAATGATTAGAAGATCAATCGACAAGGCCTGTGTGACAAGTGTATTGCCGGTATTGATTAATAAGACCGTTGTTCATATTTAGAACATATGAATTTTGATCGCCTTTAATAGCTAGATGCTCTGTATAATGAAAGCTACGTTCTTTTATCCATCTCAAAGGAAGACTGGAAATGAAATTTAAGAAGCTGTACTCTTAATGACACAAACTGGACTGAATATCAACGTCATTACGAAGTTTGTGAGCAATTCATTTATACGACATTTCCCAACTTTATTTTCAGAGCATTGATTGGAAAGTGCTCACACGCCCTCAAGCTTTCGTCTATCTTGGAGCTCAAGTCCTGTATGGACTAAGTTTTACTTTCCTTAATCATTTGTAAACTAATATATGATGTAAATGTACCTCATCTCTGAACTGAATAAATGACAAGAAAATGAAATCAAAAGAGAAGAAGTAAGCCAAAGTAGGGGAATTAAAATCATTTAACTGTGGAGGATCCAGGATGACTTCCACGCGGGTGGGAGAGGCAGAAGTATTAGTTTTATCAATTTTTACAGAGGAGATGGTGGACATACATTTTAGATTTAAGATTATCATCTTTTAATTTACCCGGAGCAACTTAATTGCCCCAACCTTCGTTTCACGACTGAATAGTTTGTAGAAATACCGAACCAAGATGGAAATCAGGAAAGGGTGGAGTTTTTAACAAAAATACAGATAACAGCCAAAATAATAAAATAAATAAATAAATAATAAATTCATTTCCATATGGATCGCATCAATAAGATGGAAGAATGGTTTACTTGGATTTGGCATCTGATAGAATTAATTTCAGAATGGCATCGAGAAGACCCTCCCCCTCCATCTCCCAACCCCTCCCATCCCCTGGGACACCCACGGGTAGATAATGATGATGATGGTGGTGGTGGTGGTGGTGATGATGATGATGATGATGATGATGGGTAGAGGAGAGAAGGAATACAAATAAATGGACAGAGGTAGAGAGAGAGAGAGAGGGGGGGGGGGTATAGAGTGAGATCAGGGGCGTCCTTAGAGGGGGGTGTCGGCAAATGCGCCACCTCTGTCGGAAAAAAAGGGAGAGGGAAGAGGAAAGAGAGAGAGAGAGGAAAAAAAAAAGGAGAAGGAAAAAAGAAAAGAGAAAAAAAAGGAAAGGAAATGAAAATGAAACAGAAGAAAAGAAGGAACGGAAAAGGGTAAGAAAGAAACAGAAGAAAAAACTGGCTTCATTTTTTGCTCGCTTGCTTCGCTCTCTTGCAAAAACACTGGAAAGTTAATATTCGGGCAAAAGGAGTCCCCCTTCGGCAATGGGCTGAACCCCCCCCCCCCCCCGGGGTTAAAGTTCCGATATTCGGGCAACCACTACTTCATATTCGGGCAGCGAGGTGCCAGAATATCCACATATTTGGGCAGAGAGGTTCCCTGATAATTATGTAACTTCTGTACATTTTCATTACGAAAAGTAAAAAAAAAAAAAAAAAAAAGAGGAGAAACGGGCCACTTTTTTGCTCTCTCGCTAGCAAAAAACACTCTGGAAGTTTAATATTCTGGCAAAAGGCGTTCCCCTTCGGTAATGGGATGCAGCCCCCCTCCCCCCCCCCCCTCCCCGATGATTTTTAAAGTGCTGATATTCGGGCAACCACCACTTCATATTCGGGCAGCGAGGTGCCAGAATATCCACATTTTAGGGCAGCGAGGTTCCCTGATAATTATAACTTCTGTACATTTTCACTACGAAAAAATTGGGTCTCTCGATTCTATTACTTTATTTTAGAAATTGAAAAGATGATATTCTGGCAAAAGGCGTCAGCCCGTTCCCTTGCGAAAATGGGCCTGTATGATCAAGATTTCTACATCTGCAATTTTCTTTTATTATTATATGTGTGGGGGGGGGGGTGATTAGGGTGCAGGTTTTTTGTCCGCAAATTTGTGTGTCACCCCCTCAAAATTTGTCGCAAAGTTGGGTGTCACACCTCCTCCCCATTCAGAATGTTATAGCTACGCCCCTGAGTGAGAGGTGAAAGTTATATAAAGAAAGAAGGGGGGGGGGGGGGAGTAACAGATACAGGAAGGGGTTTCAACGAAATAAAGAAAAAAAGGCAAAAATGAAGAGATACACAGTGAGAGGATAAAAATGTAGAAAGGAAGGAAGACAACGTAAATGAGAGAGAAAGAACGAAAGAAAGATATTTGTGGTCAGAAGAGAAATATGTAGCAAAACAGGAAGAGAGGGAGAGTGATAGAAAGAGGGAGGGGTGCAACAAAACAGAGAAAGAAAGGAACAGTGGCCGAGTGAGAGGAGAACGATAGACATGTATCACGGAAAAGGGTTTGTACCCCCATTTATTGTAAGCATTCCAAATGTTTGTCATTGAAAGGTTCTTCCCCAAATATTTTCATTTCGTTTTCGATGGATGTTGCTTACCCTTGTTGTAAAGGTCACCATGCCAGATCAGAGGGCAGATCTCTTTCTCCTTTAAATATTTATTATAATGAAGGACGAATCTAAAATCAACCATGCTTTACTACTCCAAAAGAAAACAGTCCGTCTGTGTACCAATGCAGCACACTTGGCAAATACAGAAGCCCTATTCTGTAAATTACATACGCTTTCCGATCTTTGAACTGCACTCGTACCAAATTTTTATTATTCATGCATAAATTTCACTCCTCAGAACTTCCAATGACCTTTAATAACATGTTTCAAGTAAACTTGTCCATACATAAATACCCTACCCGAACTTTCACTAATGTGCATTTTAACAATCCCAAAACAGCCCTGGCTCATATATCTATAAGGCATATTGGACCCGATATTTGGAATTCACTACCCATTGACATACGTTCAAGCCCAACTAAGTATATTTTAAAGAAAAGCTTAAAAGATTATCTCCTCTCATGCATTTCTGGTGGGGGTAGTTAACACCCTTTCTAACAATATACAATATTATTAAGCCTTAGTTTATCTGCGAATATGAGAATGTTCAATATCTACTTCCAAATGACATAAAATATGTACAGACTAAACTTGTTTTCTAATCATTACAAGACAATCTATACTGTTAATTCCATGTAACTGTAACATTGGTATTTATGTATCGAAATATACCTACAGCCGTTATTCTATAGCAGGTATCCTTGTACCTTGCAATATAAGAGTCTCTCTTGTCAGGAAATGTCAAGGTGATTGGTATCTACAGACCTTATGTTCCACCTGATACTATCTGAATGCATTAACTATCCCCTCATCCTCATCTTTCTCTCTCTTTTAATTGTTTTCTTTGTTTGGCCCCCTGCTTCCTACAATTATTTGCATATGTACAGTATATTCACTGTATGATCATTTTATTTGTGATGAGGACGTCAACTCAAGCTTTGCTTATGACGACCCCCTTTTCTATGTATGATTTTATGTGACCGTACATGTTGAAAGATTGTAAATATATGATGATGATGTATATGGAAATAAATGAATATCAAATCAAATCAAAATCAAATAGGGTGCTTAGCAGCAGTCTCTGAAATAACACACTTCTTACCTTTAAATATTTTTGTTACAGTCAGGCATAAAACGTCGTATAACAGGCAGAAAGGCGTTAGCACGAGCGCATGCCATGAAGCAAATTGCAGATAACGCGCTTCTAATATTTTGATTGCTATACATGTTGTACTTGTAACATTTTATAAACAAGGGATATTTCTCTTTATCAACTAATAAAAAGTGAAAATGGATGGTAACTACCTAATTTTAGGAGTTTCGTATCTAATAAGCACATATTTTTAGAAGTTATGGATATTTTATTGCTAGCGATCCTTCTGCTTTTAACGCAATAATGTGCGTCCGATCGGCGCAACGACGAAAAAGGCTCGATTTTTTTCTTTACCCAATTTTTACAAATAAGTGAAGTAGCCATCTGCGTTATTTACCTGCATATCACTCAATATATATATACTTTGGATATAGAACATGTTTTCATGCGTTTTATATTAATTTCATTGAGGACTGGAATAAATGTTCACAACAAGTCAACGGTGTATATTTTGAAAAAGAAAATAGCGCCATCATTTTCGCAAAACGGTGGTTTTCGAATGGTGCGGTCGGGCCTTGTTTAAAAAGTCATTTTTTGTTGCTGTTGTTGTTGTTGTTGTTGTTGCGTTCTTAAGTTATTTCTAAGACTTTTGCCTTTGCTTGGAGACATTTTGCTCGTAAGCAGTTGCTGGCCTTATTTCGGCTTAAGGTGTAAACGTGCATAGGGAGTTCCTACATTAAAAAAACAACAACAACAAAAACAACAACAGCAAAAATGGTTCTTGGACATAATGGTGATCTGACAGACCATTTTTTTTTTCTTTAAGGGTATAAGAATAGTCACTGTTACTGGGTAAAGGGGGGAACCGGGTTAAAAAAACAAAACAAAACTGTCTTCTGTTTTCCAAGGCTATTTAAGCACTTTACATTATTTTGAACTCTGAAGGACAAAACATTATGCGAGGTAGCATCTCTCGTGTGGCATTTATCTCGCCTCTGTGCAGCATGAGCATAATTATTCCTTCTGGTTCTACAACTCATATATGCTCTGTGCCACTGTGCCATTTGGCACATGTAGACTTTCCACACACAAATCCCATAGAAGAGTATTTATGTGGCAAGCAAAGAGTTAATCTGTGGTCAATATCCAACTCTAACAGCATTCCTAACTTCAACATTGGACCAAACACAAAACCTGACCTAAAGGGCAATCCTACCTTTGTATTCATTTGATTTGTGTGAAAGCAGAAAAATCAGAGAAGCAGACTGGTGAAAGTTTGACCAAAATCGGACAAGCAATAAGAAAGTTGAGATTAAAAAAAAAATGTAATCACTATACATAATGGGAATTTCAAATTGCCCGGATCGGTAAGGTCACTGTGATGTAGCGGCGGTCAACTTTCCCATTCGCTACACACAAAATGACTGAAATGTCTTTTTTTTTTCTTCAAAATGTATACTTTTGTATTTGTAGGATCTTTTTTTCTTTTTGGAGGACCTATAGCAATGTGCTATCTACCATATATTTTGAGTACTGCCCCGAGGGAAAAGGCGCAAAGGAGAAAACCGGATGATATTTTGGTGTACAAAAGGCGACAAATGGGAGAGTTGACCGTGAATACGTCACAATCGATTCCCCAAATTGCCTATTTGAGATTCGCATATATGTAGTGATCTTATTTTTCAAAACATTCATGATAACTTTCTTATTCTTTGTCCGATTTCTTCCAAACTTTTACCATCCTGTTTCTCTTATTTTTATGCTTTCACACAAATCAGCTGTAATTTACGAAGGTTGCATTGCCCTTTAAGCCTGACTTTAAACCTAAACTAAATCATAAACTAATTGCAACCCTAACCCTATAAATCTGACGAAAATAAGCCCGGTGCAATTGTAGCCCGCCCCCCCCCCCCCAAAAAAAAAGAGCGCCCCCTCTCTGCGCTTGAGAGATATAGGGAATTTTCCTGAGAAGCCTTCGTAAGATACTTCGACCAGGTTTGTCAGGAAAGCGCAAAAAAAAAAAAAAAAAAAAAAAAAAAAAGGACAGGAGTGGTGATCTGGCATGACATCATTTACCTCACACTTTTATTTTAAAAAAAGAAGAAAAGTAGATGTGTTATGTTAAAAATGAATTGAAACAGTAATTGCCAATAATAGTCAGAAATTGACTGGTTGCCACTAAAACCAACCAACAACACCCCCCCCCCCCCCCTCCTTCAATAAGCGCACAAACCTTCGTCACTGTTTGTGCCATGTGGCATTGCATATGTTACCATGCTATCATTGTTTTATATGCTTTTTGTACTCACTGTATTCTCCATTATATTCAATTATATTCTGTACCCATGCACTAGCTACTACCAATAGCACGGTATTGATCGGTATTGAAAATATACACATCCCGTGTCAAAACAAAGAAAAGAACACACACTGCCGAATCGTATAGTTAATACGTGTTAATATTCCTTATGAAGAATTGCACTGTTAATCGTCAAAACACTGCTTTAGAGAATCAAAATAGTTACTGTAGTGCATCCTCCTTATTCATCAGGAACGTGTACATGTAAGAATAGATTTCAGGAACCAAGGAATATGTTAAACTACATCTTCAAAAACTCTAATGAGCTGTATACGGCGACTTCGAAGATGAACAGGACAACAATGTTAAACATCAGCATGAAGGCGAGAACGGCACGTATCATGATGCTGATATTAGTGGTCGTCGCAATCGTCAATGTCCTCATCGTATCCATGCTATCAGCGCACTCTGCAGAGGTTCATCAGCCAATCGAACAGAAAGACAAAATTGACAGAAACGATCATGGTAATGATGAGGAGAGGTTTTTCCGCGAGGACGAACTCATCGACGACTCCGATGAGACGGATCAGAAGTTGATGAAATTCGCTGATATTATGTCCCAGAAGGAACTCGCCACCTTTCTGCAGATAAACCACTCATTACCAGCTTGTTGTCGGGATAAGGACATCTTCATTATCACCTTGGTGATCTCTACACCAGACGACATAACTCGCCGCAATGCCATCAGGAACTCGTGGGCGAATGCGACCACTGTGGAACATAAGAACGTCCTGACAATGTTTGTGATGGGGAAACATCCCGCCAATTCGCGGAATCGTGAAAGCGTCATCAGACTGAACGATGAGATCGCCAAGTACAAGGATATTCTTAAGGGGACGTTTAAAGATGAGCGGGGGGCCAGGTCGACTTTGATGCTATTACTTGGTATCCAGTGGATACAGCAACACTGTCAACAGGTCCGTTATGTCCTGATTGTCCATGATAACATGTTCGTAAACTACAAACGACTGGTGAAAGTTCTGAACCACCTTGACAGCCGTGATAACGGCACCAAACTATGGATTGGCAACGTTCAGAGAGATCAGGTTGCTATTCGTAATCCAGCTAGTCCGCATTATAATATATCAAGAAGACACTTCGACGAATCAAATTATCCGCCATTTTGTATTTCTAGTGCTGGTTATGTTATGAACATTGCTGCAGCGAGAGATGTTTACGACTCATCCCTCACCTACAACTTATTTCCCTTCATAGATGTCCTTACTGGTTTAGTGGGAAGAGACCACAATTGGACGTTGATACATCACAATCAGTTATTTACCACGACGCGCATGCGCTTAAAACCATGCTCAGTTGATCGCGTAGTTACAGCAGTTGCACCGGATAGTCCTGATATAATGATTGCAATTGTGAAACAACTGAACAACGGAACCGTTCTCCAGGGCTGCGTGGATCCAGACTTGGAACTTGTTCTTCCGACCGGTACCAGCAACAAACCGTACTTGGATGAAGTGTTGGAGCTACATCTTGATCATCCAGGCGTTTGTTTCCATTCAGGAATAAAGAAACGCGATATTTTCATGGTTGCTTTGATCAACTCTCACCCGGAAAATTCGGACATCCGGAATGCTATCCGCAAAACCTGGGGTTCGGAACGATCAATCGACGGAGAGTTCATCAGGCTATTTTTCATTGTAGGGAAGCAATCATCTTCATCAAAACACAGCTCTATAATGACCGAGGATGCAAAATACCAGGACATTCTTCAAGCGGATTTCGTCGATTCCTTTGCGAATCTTACACTAAAGGTTATCACAGGTCTCAAGTGGATCACCAAGAACTGCGCCCATGCAATCAGTTACTTGTATCAAGGCGACGAAGATACGTTCGTTAATTTTAAGAGCATTCTTCGTTACTTTAATGAACTTCGAAGGAAGGGAAAGGCTACAAAAGGGTTATATCTTGGTTCGAGAATTTACGGAAAAGAAAGACTGTCCGTCAAACGAGAGAAAAGAGCAAATATCAAGAAACTTCAAGTGTCTGATAAGCTATATAGCGGGCGCTATTACCCGGCTTACTGCAGCGGCGATGGGTATATCCTATCCACCGATGTGGTGCCAGCCATGTACCGGCTAGCTCTAAGGACGCCTCTCATCGGTGTCGCGGATGCCTTCATGGGGATCCTCGCGAAGAGGCTGGGCGTGGAGCCTGTCGGGCATACTGGTTTTAAGACATGGGCTGGGAGGGTGGATACGTGCTCTCTGAGGAGTAATGACACGCTGACTGTTCACGGGCTGACCAAGACAAAGGAACAGTTCTATCGGGTCTGGGAGACATATACCAACAAGTCCATCAATTGCTCAGATTTTTTGAATTCGACAGAATGAAATCAAGTCATGTACTAGTTTATTTACCTTTTAAACAATAATTTTTGGGAAAAGGGAAAGCCCTTTTGACAAATATTCAAAATAGGGCCTAGGTCAGCACCGTTACCATGGTTACCCCATCAGGACTGGTGTAAAGTGAAGTCAACGATTTTTCTATCAATGAAAACAGAACCAGGGTATATAGTTGTAAACATTAAGGCACTAAAATAAAACGATTATACAATGATCAAAATAATGGACCAATCGTATAATAAATGAATGATGTTGATTACTTCATTCTGATAAGCTTATGTTCGATGGCAATACATCAGAGCTATAAATGTTTCGTATCAGGCAACGAAGTAATCCTCAAATACCATTTGCATCGCAACCATGCAGACATATATATTGTTTTCAAAACATAGGCATGCAAATTTTGATTTTTGTATGACTTCTGCAATATTTAGGTTCCAGTTAAGCCCAAATAAATTATGTAATGTGAATGAAATATTCATATGATTAGAATGATAGAGCCCTTTAAGGTCTTTTCATGGCAGACAATGAATTTAAAATATTACACCTATTATTGGTTACTGCGTTACAAGTAAACCGCAAGTTAAAAACTTGGATGAAAGGGACCACAAATAAGGATTAACAATCTTATATTTTTCTTTGGCAATGTCGTACTCACCTGGGTAATATTTTTCCGACTTTGATCTCTTTTTAACCATCCCCCAAAAGGGCAAAATATTCTTTTATTAATTTTGCAAAACTATCCCATTTTTTGGCCAATATTGAGGCACGTATAGGCCCTATATCCAAGATTTACCCATGTCTTATAACAGTGTATTTTACGTAAAATCATGAGATAAAATATGAATGTGGTTGTATTATAACAATCAGTGGCGTAGCCGGGGGGGGGGGGCATAGGGACACTTCTCCCTCTTCGCAAATTTCGGGTGCCCCCCACGAAATTGTAAAATTATTGCAACATATTAGATACAGGTATATATGTATATATATTTACACACACACACACACACACACACTGTCTGTCTGTCTCTCCCCCCCCCCCCCTCTCTCTCATAATGCACTCTCTTTATTTCACCCTCCATGCCTCTCTTTCTCACTCGTTCCCTCCTGATCTCTGTACTTCTTTTGAGATTGTTTTCTCCGTTACCACTGACCCATAGCCATGTGAGGCCATTTTATCACAAATAGATTATTCAGCTCAGCAAAACATAAATATGATCTTCTCAAAATAGCATTTAGTTTTGTCTGACGTCAACTAGTTATCATTTGTCTCGTATATTCGGGTAAGCAATGCTTATCTATATCCACGTGTTTGTTGTTTCAACGTCTATTTCATGTTTTGTGTTTAGTAAGCACTCATTTGCAAACAACCATCAATGTCATTGATTGTATACATGATTTGGTTTTAATATACAGTTTCAACTGATGGTTCTATCGTTCTATAGATTTAAAAGAGAGCGTTGATTACTATTATTATTGTTCATATTATTTGTCAAATCAACACAAATCAACACAAAATGTACAATGTTTGATGGGAGGTGAAAAAAAGAATTTAATCACTGTTGCCCTCAGGCATTTAGCTCCCTCACATCCAAGACAACAATACAATAATAAAAGATATATTACAACTATATAGGGATATTGCACTTCAATAAATTTACATCATACATAAGTCAATAATTAATGAACAAGAGAAAAAAGGAGAGATATTGAGAGAGAGGATGTATAAAGGAAGTATTCTAATAGAGGGAGAGAAAGAAACAAGAGGACGGGAAGAGGAGAAAAAGAGTAAAACGAAAGAAAAGAGAGACTGAGAGAGAGAGAGAGAGGACGAAAAAAGAAGAATCTTTGGAGATCCTTGCAGAATACATCATGAAACGATGCAACATTAAACAATACAAAAATACTCAAACCCTCTAATAATTAATGAAATAAAATTGCACAAGACTTACTAATATCGATATCATATGATGATATGAAAGCGAATATTGACACTCAAAATGGTGAAATGAAAAGGTATGTATAGTATATTTAGTGAACAAAAGATAGAATTAAATATGATCAACCATTACTTGTTGTCAGTCTTCTTATTTCGAAAAGCAGTTTCATCAGAAGAATTCAATCAGAGACGCCTTCAAGAGACACTCATGCTATAATTATGATAATTGCTCTAGATATAATACTATATGCTACATGCCATAGGCATGCAGGCACTTAAAAATTCTGACTGAGACAATGAAAGCTAATAATACCTACTATTCAATACAGAGTTCATTCTTTCACAAATGTATATTTCCCTCAACGGTTACTTTCAGGTTCTTCCTACATTTATAACAATCTTAACAATTTTTTGTTTTGTTTCATGTTTCATTTTTTTTGTATCGAAAATGGCTGGTATTGCCTTTATCAACCTAAACACTCATGAACACTCTTAGTATACTAATCAAACTGTGAATTCAACTCGATTCAGTTCAAAGTAATATCTATTTTCTTCCAAAAACATTTTCACACTTTACAAAATATTAGGGGCAAAGTAAATATAATTAAAAAAATAAAAAAATAAAAAATGGTAATGCAGGGAAGATGGCGTGAAACCCTTTAAGAAAGAACTTGTGCCGATACGCCTGAGTACAGTGGCGGATTTAGGGGGGGGGGGGCAATCCCGGCCCATGCCCCCCTCCTTTTGAACGAAAACTATGCATTGTGCTCACCCTTTTTTTGATTGTGCCCCCCCTTTCAGAACGGATTTTTTTTTTTTTTTTTTTTGCTTGTCAGAGAATTATGGAGGAAAACTGGACCCCATAGCTCCCCCCCCCCCCTCCACTGAGCGACTTTTTTGAGGATAATCCGAGAGGACAAGTTTCATCAACATTTCTCCTCTGAAGCCTAAAAATCTTACACATTCTTAAGAAGGACAACACACAAAAATTTATATTTCTAATGGTTGCCTACAATCAGGGTTACAAAAAATATCACTTTAATTCATACAACTGCCTTCAACAACAAAAACAACGGCTTTTTCCTTTTTTCTACTATGAAATATCTACAGTAATCACATGTTCAATGGTTGGTCAACGTCAAATAGTTGTTCATTTCCATTTTAAAGATTCATTTTGCAGAGAGGCATTTTCTATTTGGAATTGTTCCATCTTCACACCCTTCTCCTCCTGAGCGCAGCACCCTTGTGGTAGTCCAGTAAACTAATTCCCCATTTATCGTTTGTGAATCTCACTTACATAGATGAGAGGAAGAAGGGCGCAAGTCCATCACAACAAGTTGTTTGGGCTTATCACTAAAAAAACGTTAATATTTTCATTAGTTTGAGAGATAGAATGTTATCATCTTCAGGGATTGAATAATGTATGTTGAAGACGAAAACATCTTTCTTTTACTCTGATCTTGAAATATCATTTTTGTTCTTAATAACTTTAAAAAAATATTATGATGGACTTGGGACTTTCTTCCTCTTACATATTCAATAGGGCCATTCTTTGTAAAGTGAAACTTTTTTGACAAAAATGAAGTTCATTCTTACTGTTTTTGAATAGTATATTCTTGAAGAGTAATATCTAAAGTTAAATGGAGCACATTCTTTCTTTTTATTGAAGACCCAATTATGCTAATTCGCATAAAATTAAATTGGCATAAATTAAAGTAAAAAAACATCACTTTTCCACCAAATAATAGTCATCTCTCAGTATGAGCTTTGATAGTTGTAGTGAAATCATACCCTTCCTAGGTCTTTTTGCAAGTAATTAAATTTAAGAAAAAAGAAAAGTTGTCTACGCAATATGTCATAATTAACAAGCATAATTAAGTAATTATAATGTCACACACGTGACCCCAAAACATGAAAAGTTTATGCTATTTGAAAAATACAATTTGGATGACGTATATTTTTACTGTCATAAGCTAACTTGTTTGTGTCCTCCATCTCACCAAATATTATTCCAAATATTATTCATGTTCTTTAAACAATGCCCAACCAACTTTGTCACACACGTGACCTGAGTGCCAATGGGCATGTGTATGTATTGGGCAAGTCATCTGTGCAGTCGTCCATTATTGCTGAGTTTCTTGATTTAATAATTCTGTTTTTACTTTTTGTATTCCTCTTGCTTACTCCTCTGAATTGACTGCATAACCCAATACAATTATGATCAAATTGTAATTACCTATCATATATTTAAAATGTAATTGGCCAATGAAAATGTGCTTCTAAAAATAGATTATAAGACAAGCTGCAGATGAATATACTTGTATATCAGAATGAAAAATCTTTGAAAACTTTTGATTTGCTTACTTTTATTCTTTAGTCTGAACATTAATAAAATGATAATAGTAAATATTAATGATAATAATATAATAATAATAGTGATAACAATAAGAATGAAGATAAGAATTAATAATAATATGTCTTGTTTACCCAGGGTAGCCTCATCAGTACTAACTACTGTTCTCCCTGACGGCCCTGCAAGCATATTATTACCCTGGTTTTTGCACGACGACCGTAGCGCTCAGTGCATTCAAGAAATAAATCCTACAGGTACCCACTTACTACACCTGGATCGAGCATGACAAATGCAGATAAATGTCTTGCCAAATGACGTTAATGCTATGGCAATTAATTAAACCCCATGTACCTTGTTATCTGCAGTATAGTTCACTAGACCAAAACACCTCCTCATTATATCAATAATATATCAATAAATGATATCAGTAAATGTATGAAAATGAAAAAGAAAAGAAATTGTGTGTTCCCTGTGTATTTTCCATAAAGAATCAATTTCTATTATTGATGACAATTCATATAGAGCTTTTGCAAAAGGAAGTAAACATACTATACTAAATATAATGAATTTTCAATAGTTCACCAAATTTGTACACATTGCCTATGGCATGTCACACACGTGACCCCCCAATATCAGACACGTGACCATACATCATGGTACAAAATATTACATTACAAAAATCTTATGCAACTTTCAAGAGAATTAATGCTATTTTCTAAGAAATAGTACCATGAAATGTACCTACCATAAATATGAACATTAAAGCTTTGGAAAATTCAGAGAGATTTAAAGATGAAATGTGAGTTTAAAAAACCTGCTTCTGTGTGAGGTCACACAAGTGACTGACCTTTTCTATGTTATCTAATCCATGTGCCTACATGTATGTCTGTATTTGCTGTATATACAGGAAAAACCAACACACTTTTTGAAGATTATTAAAATAATAGGGCTCACAATAGCCCAATTCCCTGTTTTTTGGTCACACACGTGACTAAGAATGGCCCAATAAGCCAGCTCGTAGTTACAATTTGCGCATGTGCAGATAAAGGTCCTTTGAACCGAGTACAACCTTTATGCACTGTCATTCTGTACGCACCACTATGCACGCACCACATGTCTATGACCACATCCACCAAATCAAATGTGCGTTTGCGTACAAATTGGGGTCATTTCGGGGTCATTAAATTTGTACCATGAACTAATCCAACTGGCTTTGATACTGATCGACCATGCGTCATTACTCTGATCAAACTGAAAACAGTTTTCGAATTTCATTATCAAATGAACTGGGTACATATTCAGCGCGACATTATATAGCTTCGGGTGGATAAATTTCTTGTTGATCAACCGTTCAACATAGCCATTTTACCCAAATTAATTGATCATTTCTGTGCTACACGCTATATTCATGGATTTTTTTTTATTGTTCTGCTTGAATCCATATACGAATTGATCGGATGTTATTCGAAAACGCTGTCCGGATGCATCACTGCTTCTCGGTCAGACGGAACACTCATCAGAATTATAGCCTGTTCAGCTACAAGAAAGTTAAATTCGAAACGTCGTTTAAAGAAACTAGTTCTGGGGAGGTCAGCTGACACCATTTAGTATCCGGTCACGTCATGGGCGGCGCTGGAATACAAAATTACAGCTGATTGGTCATATCAGCGCGCACACATGATAAGCCACGCCCAGCTATGCGGTTTTCGTACGATATGACGTTCAGACTACAGGTGGATGCTGATTCTCTATCGAGTTTTGAATTTTGGTAGTCTGAACGCAGGGGTATAGTTCTTGATGGTTGTCAAGTTGTCAGTGATAACGACAGCCCCCCCCCCCCCAAAAAAATGAATAAATTATCTAAATGGCATATTAAAATTGAGCTTGTTAATAGACTGATGAAGAAAAACAGTGAAAGGTTATTTTATTAAATGAAATGTCAATCAATATGGTCAATGCAATGATGAGTAAAAGAAAGATATTAATTTCCAATAGGCCATTTTCATAATGCATTCAAGTTTAATGTATTGCTCTTTGTCAAATCCGTATAGTTACAAACTATTACATTCACCCGTTAGAAGTTATTGTATTGCAATAGTCAAAATGCAGATTGCATAACATTATATTAAGTGTTCATAGGTCGGGCAAGCCAAAAGTTTTCCCGTTCTAGCAACGCTTGATGTTTGCAATGTGCATTGACTATTGGGGTACAGTAGCATTTTAACTGGTGAATGTAATCGCTCGTCGCTAGGCAAACGGTATAAATTTGAATACATTTTGAAAATGGCATATTATGGGAGAACAAAACACCAGAAAAGTTCACCAAGGATCTTTTGCACTTTCACTTTTTTTTTTAAATGACATGTTAATTGCTGATCCACTTTCATCAGAGGACGGGTTGAAATGAACCGTGTAAACGTTTTAAAATGCTTTTTAAAGAATATGACATTTTAATGTTTCTTTGGCTGTGTCTCCATACAGCTTTTATTACGGAAGATTAGCCTTGACAAATCACAGCGAGTGAAGTGCATGTAACTATAGAACAACAATGATGAGCCAAACAAAGTATGAATAATCTATCACGTGATTTAAAAGAAAAACAGGATAC
The DNA here is from genome assembly GCA_025618425.1 of Heliocidaris tuberculata. Lineage (NCBI taxonomy): Eukaryota > Metazoa > Echinodermata > Echinoidea > Camarodonta > Echinometridae > Heliocidaris > Heliocidaris tuberculata. Next base: position 11,497,375 of record CM046837.1, read on the forward strand.
CCCCCCCCCCCCCCCTTGACGCGATTACATTCGCTAGAACAGGGGCGGCTTTCCGGCTCTCCCACGGCTCTACAAGAATACGTAAGTGACGTTAAATCGTCACTTGCGTCAGATACGCCGGGCCTAATACACTATCCCCTATTACTGACTGTAAATAATCTTGCAGATATATTGTGGCAAGGTGCTCTCACAAGGGTAAGCATACCATGAATTCACCCAGTAACCATACATGAGTACGCAGTTCTGCTCACTATCGGTATAATGATCTGACCATGACGCAGACCAGGAAGTGTAGTTGACGGGTGTCCCATCGGTCCAAACGAAAGGTGCCGTGAGTCCTTGATTAGGTTGATAGAGTCCTATCCACAGTTTCCCAAATGCACGTACCTGTTAGAAATGAAATGGTAGACTAACGTTAAATGATGGCGCATGGAAATTAATTCCTGGGTCCCTGATAATAAAGAGTTGCGATTGATTCGAATTGATCGCAACTTGAAATCAGTCGCAACTTCTATCTCTTAAAGCCCACCGCACACTACACGATCGACTACGATCCGATTTTGTAAATAAAACGCAATAGCATTAAATATAGGCATTTTAACAAATAAAAATCAGCTGATTCGGGTTCTGAACAATAATATGAATACTCGACATAGCAAATTGGTGCGATATCAACCTTATATCCGGAATAAGGGCCCAATCAGTTTTAAATCGTAGACAATCGCATGACTGCTCTGACGTCACTACGATTCGGAGCCGATTTGGCCTTTCCTCCGACTAGAAGGCTCGTAATAGGCCGTAATTTCAATTTTACTATCTATGTAACTATTCAGAACCTCAATCAAACATATTTTATGTGTTTAACTGTTTACATCCAATGCTATTACATTTTCCTTCAAAATCAGATCGTAGACCGAGCGGATAGTGTGCGGTGGGCTTAAAGTACACAGTTGCGATCGATTTGAATCATTCGCAACTCTTTATCATGTTTATATGATACGGGGCCCTGGTTTAACTTGCGCATCCTAAATTGTGCTCATTTAGCGCCCGGGCGGAGAGGAGGAGCACTGTATAGATAAAATGCCTTGCTCAATGAGATCGGTATTTAGTGCCGGGGATTTAGTGCCGGGGATCGAACCCAATACCTTTGCATTCCCAGTCAAGTGTTTAAACCACTCGACTACACACCTCTACATTAGAAAACAGCTTTCAACTCTGTGCTCATTAATCTTGATCCTTTTGAATGTCATGTTCGCATAATTGTTAGAACACATAAGGTGGGGGTAACGAGATGGAAAAAATGTATGAACTAAAACAAAGTTATAGAATAATAGAAGGATTGAGAGAGAGAGAGAGAGAGAAAGGGAGAGAGATAGAGAAAGAGAGAGAGAGAGAGAGAGGGGGGGGGCGAGGAGGAGGGAGGGAAGGAGAGAGGACGACGTTACATAATTAAGGGCGATTCCGTTAACAGGGTAATGTTAACTTTCCTACTTACTGTTCACATAATTGATTAAAAATTTAACCCCCCCCAAAAAAAAAGTTAGTGAATGGTAATACGGAGTAATTTTGAAATATTTATCTATAATAAATAAGTCATGATTTTACTTTATTATCAGAATTATCTAAAATAAAATTTAATATGCACTACGAGACGCATTTTACGGATCTGCTAAATGTAATGGAAATACATACCTTGACCACACCCCAGATAAATTCCAACTCCTCCAGACTGTGAATGGATACCAAGTCTACTTGACCTGCCTCAGTAGTCATGCCTCTGCAGTTCTCTAGGGCCTGGTTAAAGCTAGTCACCCAGTCCGAGAAGTAACTATAACAGCTGCCTCGAAAATAGAGCCAGGACTCGGGACAGGTCCAGGCTGAAATGTGGATGTAAAAAGAGAGTCAGTCAGTTGTCTTATGCATATATAATTACATGTATGAAACACACTCTTTAAAAAAAAAATCGGGTAATCACTGACGTTACTCGTGAGGAGCGAAAATAGAATGAAAATAGAATTAAAATTTACTCCTTTCTTTGCAGAAGGCATTCGATATTCACTCCTGAACAAGTGATCACTTACGTAACTCTCGGGGAGTGAAAATAGAGTGGAAATTCACTCTTTTTTTAGAGACGGTATACACGTTTACAATATTACATTATCTCTTATTCACGCCTAACATGCAGTAATGACCTCTAGAGTGCGTCCCCAAAAATGTTAACAGTTGGAAAAAGTCGCCCCAAATAACTATTTCAGAATATTTTCAGGAAATGCTCATATTTGTGGATAGCTCAGGGTCTCTTCTACGAAATGACACCCCAAAATTTGAAGAAATATTACGCTTGAGTGAGCAAAAGCCACTTACGTGAAAGGTGCAAAATTCAGACTTGACAAGAATGGCTATTTGTTGTGGCTGGTATAAACAAAGTTGAGAACCGCTAAAAGTTGACGGTTGGAAAAATCTCCCCAAATAACTACATTTCAAAATATTTTCTTCGGATTTTCATACCTGTGGATAGCTTAGGGTCTCTTCTATCAAATGACATCGAAAAATCTAACAATATTTTACGCTTGAGTGAGCAAACATTACTTTTGTGAAAGGGAGGAATATTCAAACTTGACAAATTTTTGTATTTGTTCTGGCTTGTGTCAGCAAAGTTGTGAGTCTTGAAAAGGCTTAGAATTTTCATACTCTGATTAATAGATAGAAGACAGTTCATGAAATAACAGGCTTTGTTCTCTGTATTTCCTGACATATCCCATCAAACCTTTATGGTTAAGTGTGCAACCCAGATTAAATTTTAAAAAATCATCAAAAAGCAATATTTCAAAACACTCGGTAAAATAAATTATTTTTCATCAGAATATGGGAATTGTTAAGCCTTTTCATGACTCTAAACTGTGCTGATACCCGCCAGCCAGATCGAGCCCTTATCAGTTCTTGTCAAGTCTGAAGTTTGCACCCTTTCACAAAATTGGCTTTAGCTCACTCAAGCATAAGATATCGCGAGATTTTTTGATGTCATTCGATAGAAGAGACCCTAATAAATAATACCAATAGTACCCGTTCTGTCTTTACTTTTAACTTTGTATGTCTTTAACATCTTTAGATTTTTATAGATGTACTAGCAGAAACAGCCCGTGGACATCCACGGGCGCTAGCTATGTTAATGACTAATCATCAAGGTACATGTATATTTGTCACAATATATTTAACTTACATAATTATCTCCGTAGGTATGGCATGTTTTTTCGGGTAAAGTGGTAGGCCTATTGTTTACCAAGAAGTATATGTTATTCATCCGAACCTTGCATGCGTTTTGAATAATGTACTTTTTCATCTTGATGGAGACTAAAATAATTACGATTGTTTAGCACTGAATTACGAATGACCCCAGTAGTTATTTATTTTATGTCGGACGACCCTCGACCTCATGCATCACATCCAGGATTCTCTTCCCTTTTCAGGAGCATTTTGATCTTGCCTCGTTTAATTATATGGTTCTTACTCAGAGAAAGGCTATTATGTCTTTGAAAGCATGCATTAGCGGCCCCTTACAAAAATGAAAGAATGGGAATTTTTTTTTAAAGGGCTATTTTCTATTCGGGGGGGGGGGGGGGGTGAGGTCCGATGGGATTGATTGATGTTTTTCTTCACTCCTTCCAACGCTAAACCCCAACGCTACCCCCCCCCCCCCCCCCCCACTCACACACTTTTTTTTTTTTTTTTTTTTTTTTTTAATAACACACATGCACGCGCTGGTATCAATATGCCTATAGCACTTCATTTATTTGATGTACGATAAAAGAGCAACGTAGATAAAATGCCTTGCTCAAGGGCATAAGTGCCGTGCCGGGGATCGAACGCCCGATCCTCGCATCTCCAGTCAAGCGCCTTAAACCACTGGACCACGGCACCTCACACACACCCACACACGCACACTCGCACATCCTCACATGCACACACTTTTTTTTCTTTTCATAATTTTTATTCCTTGATTCAGATTTTCGAAATGAATATTACAAATTAAGTATTAATTCAACATGGTAATAAACACAATACAAATTAAATATTTCCATAACATCCCATCCATAAATAAACAACAATAGTACAATTTAACTGAACAAGGTATAGATTAAACCTGATAGGTGCAAAATTAAAGTATATAGGGCAATTGTAACAATAAATGTAACACACACAACACACACCCACGCACACATGGATCATAAAGGCATATAATTATTTCCTGACATGTCTGACATGACTTTTCTTCCTGGAAAAAAAAATATTATGATGTAGGGAAGTTCTGCCGGAAGGACGAGAAACAAGACTAAACAAAACAAAACAAAACAAACAAACAATTACTCATGACAAACCATTCGTCCACTTTGTAAACGTTATAATTGATGATAGATGATCAAAGAACTGTGCAAATGAAACACAATTTTTTTTAAGAGGCTAATTCTCTTAAACAATTCCTCGTTTTGGCAAGACTTAATGATGAATTGACAATACGTCAATCGATCTGATAAACATCCAAGCAATTTAATAGTTTCCTTTATGAAATAAATTGGATGTCTTTCAGCACGCCAGTATTTTCCTAGAAATGGAATATTCTGTGTCAAGTTATTCAAACAGGTGTTTCCGTCACGCTCTACTTTCCTCGCAGGGAGCTATGGCTGTATCAAACAATCGCACAACATTATCTCAATCTTTCTTTCAATATCGTGTATCGGAAATGGGTTATTGGAATCATGAGATCATTGATAATAATTATCCTTTATGTCAGACTAGTCGTAAACAAGATCGTTAGGCTATCATATACTGATCATCTTGAAATGCGAATGATATTTTGCAGTCGTGTTTGTAATTAGATTTACGACTAACACTTTTGAATTTTGATACTTTTTGCTCAATCGAATGTCGATATGGCAGTAATACATTTTTAAAATGATAATGGACCGAATTTTAATTTTTATATACGCGTATTAGAAAGGATTAAGCCCGATAAAGTTTGTTTTAAAAGGAGAACACTCTCTTTGAATAAAAACAGGTTTGGTTGTTTTGTGCATCTACGATACCGATCTATGTCACCGCTGATCTTTTCGAAGATACTGTTCAACTTTTTAATGCTTGTCACATATTTTTGACACCTTCTTGAGCGCCGACCCCACCCACATCCTTCACTGATAAATAAATGACTGTCTAGGCCACTGCCTATGCAAATCTAGACGTGGTCTTTTAGTGTCCTTGAATCAACTCACTCCATGTAATTTGATAAAAGTATCTTTTCTAGTATTATTCTGGGTGGGTTAGTTCTCATGCAGGTATTCATGAAATTGGAATTAATCGAATTGATAAATGTAGGTCAGCACTCGATGAAATGATCTCCCTTGTTGCTAATGTTTTTGTACAATATTCCACTGAAAACTCTTTTTCTGGCTATGATAGTCGAGATGATATTATTGTAAATATTTTGATTGTTGCTATGACAGTTGATTGCCTATTTATTGCGAATTTTCAAAAATCTGAAGGGCATTGAAATGTTGTTCTGTCTTAAATACTTTCGATTTCGTGCGCTTAACATCAAATTCTGCTTGAGCTTGGCAGGTCACTCTTCATTTATACAAAATGGCACTTGGATGTGTTGGAAGCCGTCTTGTTATCATTTCATTGGCGTGTTTTGGTAAGTTATTACCAAAATTATCTTCTCTCATTTTAGTCATGTTCCATCTAATGAAGCCATGATGTCGTGATATTGTGGTTCATTCTATGACTTTCAGTCAAGAGTTCGAGGGTTCAATTGGTAAACAGTGTCTTTTGATAAGGCATCAATATGATTTTGCCACTCTACATCCAGGTATAGATAGATATCTGTTGTATTTGAGCACTATTTAATGCTGGCTGCTCGGCTCAAAGACAGTCAGCGCTATTATACTATTAATACATGGTTGGGAGTGTGTTAGTGCGATCCGGCAACACAAAGGTTTCTATCCTGGTGTACTAACGCACGAGGCGTAGCCGAGTGTGTTAGACACCACGATAAAAACCTGCGTGTTGCCGGATCGCACTAATGCACGAACTCACAACCATGTATTAATAGTTTTATAAAACGGGTCTACAATCTTAGTGTTTTCTTACAATCTTAGTGTTTGATCTGGATTAGCCGTGCGTTAGTCCCCTCGCCGTGCGTTAGTACTTTTTTTTGCACGGTCACGTGGTGTTATTTGACCAATCAGGATAGCTACATTCTTGAACCCGTTTTATAAAGACCTATAAAACATTAAATCGCTTTTATAAAAGTAACTCCATCCTGCTATGAAGAATCATTTATTTTGTTTAATATTATTATATTTTTGGTGTTTAAACACTCCTTATGATTAATTTCAAGCTGTCCAGGTGGCGTCTATCAGCAAATCTAGTAAGCTGCCCGGGAATTGCCCGCTGACAACCCCTATGTCGTGTGGCACCACTACTTTAGCGAATGGAGACACAATTGCCTTGGTACCGAAATCAGTAACCAATGAAGATATTTGGTTGCCAGAGTTGGATCATATTATTACACAGAAACTGATCTGTAAATCTCCAGGTATGCTCTTATTCGCGACGTCATCCTTTTGTTACTTCTTCTGTTTTTGAAATTTTCCATTTATCTGTCATATCTTTGAATTGGAATATCATAACATACCTAAATTTGCATGTTTGTTGTATGCAAGTGATACAAGAAGATCTGTGCGCTTACCGGAGACTCCAAGTCAAAAAACCAAAATGATCAAACTTTTTTTCTGAAATATTTTTGAGGAAATGATAAATCTTGTTGCTTCCCAATACAGATTGTCTTTCCTCTCCCTGTGAAAACGGAGGAACTTGCACTGAGACACTCGATGGTTTTGAGTGTTCCTGCTCCAAGGGATATGGTCCAATTTGTGGTACGTATTCGTTCAGATTCAGAATTTCAGATCCAAAACACGTTCATTGTATCAAATGTGTATGAGAAATATGGTTCATAATTCCGAACATTTGTTGTATCACTCTGAAGGTTCATTATTCTAAACGTTCATTTATTCGACGGTTCGTATTTTCTGAAAATGAAAAAGGCTCCATTCTTTCGAAATGAAATAGGGTTCATTATTCTGAAAGTTCGTAATTTCGAAAAATAATGTGTGGTTATTTTACATTTTTGGAATTATGAACCTTCGGAATGATGAACCCTATTTCATTTTCGGAGTCATGAACCCTATTTCATTTTCGGAATTTCGAACCCATTTTCATTTTCGAAATTATGAACCTTCGGAATTATGTACCTTCGGAAAAAACGACATTTAACCATAAAATCAATGTTTGCACAAAGATAGATTCCCACACGAGGCTTCTGATGAAGTCACCATAACGGGACAATAATGGCATACATTACATAATCATACAATCTTATAATATAATACGCTCTTTTGGTCCCCTCCTCTTGGTTCCTAAGGGCGGGGAATGATCCTCAGATGGTTGGGAGGTACTTTTTAAGGGTAGCACTGCCGTCCATATTTCATAAATTCATTTCTAAAATTTTAATTTCCGGAAGGGAACAGTTCAGCTAATGGAACAGCTTATACTGTCCTACGCACGAAAGAGGGCTTTGCATGTTACCGCTCAGTTCATTGCGAAGGGAAAAAGTTCGATCCATAGCACAATCCTACGTACACACTTTTCGGATGAATAACATATAATTCTTGGTAAACAATAGGCCTACTACTTTATCCGAAAAAAAAAATGCCATACCTAGGGAGATATACATATTGCAACAAATATACATGTACCTTGATGATTAGTCATAAACACAGCTAGACGTTAAAGACATGCAAAGTGAAAAGTAAAGACAGACGGGTTCTGTTGGTACTATATATTAGGGTCTCTTCTATCGAATGAAATAAAAAAAAATCTCGTGATATTTTATGCTACTGAGTGAGTAAAAGCCAATTTTGTGAAAGGGTGCAAACTTCAGACTTGACGAGAATTGGTATTGGCCCTGGCAGCACAGTTTAAAGTTATGAAAAGGCTTAGCAATTTCCATATTCTGATGAAAAATAATTTATGAAAGGACAGTCTTTGTTCTCTGTGTATTTTAAATATTTCATCAATATTTTATATTTGAATAAGCAATTAACTAATTTATTGAGTATTTTGAAATATTGCTTTTTGATGATTATTTGTTTAATTTAACCTGGGTTGCTCACGTTTTGATGGGACATGTCAGGACATACATAGAACAAAGCCTGTTCTTCATGAATTGTCTTCTATTCATCAAAGTATGAAATTTCTAAGCCTTTTAAAGACTCACAACTTTGCTGACACAAGCCAGAACAAATACAAACATTTGTCAATTTTTAACTTTCCACCCTTTCACAAAAGTAACGTTTGCTCACTCAAGCGTAAAATATTGTAAGATGTTTCGATGTCATTTGATAGAAGAGACCCTAAGCTATCCACAGGTATGAAAATCTGAAGAAAATATTTTGAAATGTATTTATGTGGGGAGACTTTTCCAACCGTCAACTTTTAGCGGTTCTCAACTTTGTTTATACTAGCCACAACAATTAGCAATTCTTATTAAGTCTGAATATTACACCCTTATACGTAAGTGGCTTTTGCTCACTCAAGCGATAGCCAAATCTTTGAGTGTCATTTCGTAGAAGAGACCCTGAGCTATCCACAAGTATATGAAAATCTCCTGGAAATATTCTGAAATATTTATTTGGGGCGACTTTTTCCAACTGTTAACTTTTTTTTGGAAGCACTGTAGAGAGATGAAATATTGTAAACGTGTACCGTCTCTAAAAAAAAGAGTGAATTTGCACTCTATTTTCACTCCCCGAGAGTTACGTAAGTGATCAGGAGTGAATATTGAGTGCCTTCTGCAAAGAAAGGAGTAAATTTTCATGCTAGTTTCACTCTATTTTCACTCCTCGCGAGTGATGTCAGTGATTACCCGATTTTTTTTTTAAAGAGTGTGTTTCATACATGTATGCATAATACAACTGACTGACTCTCTTTTACATCCACTTTTCAGCCTGGACCTGTCCCGAGTTCTGGCTCTATTTTCAAGGCAGCTGTTATAGTTACTTCTCGGACTGGGTGATCTTTAACCGGGCCCTAGAGAACTGCAGAGGCATGACTACTGAGGCAGGTCAAGTAGACTTGGTATCCATTCACAGTCTGGAGGAGTTGGAATTTATCATGGGTTTCCCCGGAGTATGTGCATTTCCATTACATTCAGCATTTCCGTGAAATGCGTCTCGTATACTCTTAGTGCATATTAAATTTTATTGTAGATAATTCTGATAATAAAGTAAAATAATGACTTAATCATTATAGATTTAAAAAAAAAAAAATCAAAATTACTCCGTGTTACCATTCACTAACTTTTTAAAAAAAATTGCTATGTGGGTTTTCTTTGGTTCAAATTTTTATTCAATCTATTTGTGCAATTTATGCAATCGATCGTGCGACTATTGTGATTGGCGTCAATCCACTCGCAATCACTTGTGCAACACTCGCATGTGAACGCAAGACCACTCGCACGAGCATATGCGAGCAAATGCGACTTACTCGTGCAACGGTCTCTTCTAGTCGCTTTTGTTTTACGACCGCTGTTGCATTTGTGAATGCCTTTCTGCGACCTGATGAGATCGATGGCGATTGAAGCCTGTTGCAGCCTGTCGTGCGACCAAATGGTCGCAAACGGTCGCAGACCAATTGTGAAAGGGGCTTGTGTGCGGTGGCCTTTATGCGACGCATTTATTGCGCATTATTTTGGACTGGATATCTGACGTCACAATGGCTATCAGTAAGAAGGCTTACTCTAGATGTACGGTATGATGCGGATAATAATAACAGTATTGACTGGCTCCTACTTTCGGGAGATACGATATTATATCGCCCTCACTAGATCCATATTACACCAGTCGAATACGAGGGTAATATGAATCTATCTCGGGCAATATACAGTATGTTGTATCCCCTCAAGGCCAGTTAAATATTTCACTGTTTTTCTTCATCAATCTATTAACAAGCTCAATTTCATTATGCCATTTAAATAGTTAATTCATGTTTTGGGGGCTGTCGTTACCATTGACAACTTTACAACCATCACGAACTATAATTATAACCCCGCGTTCAAACTACGAAAATTCATCGTATAGCTGTTCGAAAACCGTACTGCTGAAACGAAATATCGTATAACGAATGTCGCATAGCAAAACGGATGTTTGAGCATTGTTTCGAACGAAAACTCGATAAAAAACCATCATCCCCTTGTACTCTGATCGTCGTAACGATATCTTACGAAAAACGTATAACTAGGCGGGGCTTATCGTGCAAGCGCACTAATGACAATATTAAAGTTTTTGATGGACTTATTACTGTCATTCATTCAATTGATATCCACAAACGATAAATGGGAAATTAATTTTGTGGACTACCACAAGGGCGTTGCTAGAGGAGAAGAAGAGTGTGGAGTTGTGACAATTCCAAGTAGAAAATCCCTCTCTGCAAAGTGAGTCCTTAAAATGGAAATTAAAAACTTATTTCGGTTGACCAACCATTGAATCTATTTAACGTAGTACTGATTACAGTAGACATTTCATACCGTACTAGAAAAAGACAAGAAGCCGTTTTTTTTTTGTTGTTGTTGAAGGCCATTGTATGAATTTAAGTGACATTTTCAAACCCTGTTTGTAGGCAACGAATAGAATGTAGAAATATAGATTTTGTGTGTGTGTGTGTTGTTCTTTCTAAGAATGTGTAAGATTGTTTAGGCTTTAGAGGAGAAATGTTGATGAAACTTGTCTTCTCGGATTATCCTCAAAAAGCTCGAGATTATCATAATTTGACCATTGTTTGTAGCTTTATTTTTAAAGGGGACTAAGCCTTTATAATGCCTTTACTGATTACACGTCCAATGCTCACCCGTTTCCCGTATCATTGTGTAAGAATGCTTGTAAATATTCACCTTTTGTTCTCTTTACTCAAATCTTACCACTTTATTGTTATGAAATATACGCAGTTCTACTGCTATTGCACTACATTGTTCTTCTTTCCTCCGACTTATCCTTTAAAGGGCAATCCAACCTTGGTAATGAGATTATTTGTGTGAAAGAGAAAAATGATAAAAACTGGATGGTGAAAGTTTGAAAGAAATCTGACAAGGAATAAGAAAGTTATGGATTTTGAAAAATGAGATCACTACATCTATGCGAATCTCAAATTGGAAATTTGGTGATTCGATTGTGACATTTTTGTGGACAACTCTCCCATTTGTCGTACACAAAAATATAATTAATTTGCGGTTTTCTTTGAGGCGCTTTTACCCTTGGGGCAGTACTCAAAATATATTGGAGATAGCATATTGTTATAGGTCCTCATGAAAGAAAAAGATCCTACTGAGTAATACATTTTGAAAAAAAATGACATTTTAGCAAATGGGGGAGCTGTCCATAGCTACATCACAGTGACATTTCCTATTAGGCCAATTTTAAATTCCCATATGTATAGTGATTACAACTTTCAAAAATTCATAACTTTCTTATTGCTTGTCCAATTTCGTTCAAACTTTCACCAATCTGCTTCTCTGATTTTTCCTCTTTCTTTCAAAGCAACTTGCTATTTAGGTTGGATTTCCCTGTAATGCCCACCCTCTCTCCGTCCATCCCCATCTTCCCTTCATATTTTTATATCGTATTGTGTACTCAGGCGTACCCGACACAAGTTCTTTCTTAAAGTGCTTCACGCCTTCTTCCCTGTATTACCAATTTCTTGAATTAAATTTTACTTTGCCCTTAAATTGAATTTGAATATTTTGTAAAGGGTGAAACTGTTTGTGGAAGAAAATACATATTACTTGGAACTGAATTGAGTTGAATTCACAGTTTGATTAGTACACTAAGAGTGTCCATAATTGTTTACGTTGATAAAGGTAATGCCAGCCATTTTCGATATATAAAAAGATATTGAAACATGAAACGAAATCTGTGTAGATTGTTATAAATGTAGGAAGAACCTGAAAGTAGCCGTTGAGGGAAATATATATTTGTGAAAGAATGAACTCTGTATTGAATATTGGGTATTATTAGCTTTCATTGTCTCGGAAACTCTTAAAAGCCTAATATTATCAGGATTTTCAAGTGCTTGCATGTCTATGGCATGTCGCATGGTATGAAATCTAGAGCAATTATCATGATTATAGCATGGGTGTTTCTTGAAGGTGTCTCTGATTGAATTCTTGTGATGAAACTGCTTTTCGAAAAGGAACATTGACTACAAGTTATCCTAAATGTTTTATTTTGTTTTCTCATGTTCACTAAATATACCGTACATACTTTTTCATTTCACTATTATGAGTGTCAATATTCGATTTCATATCATCCAATGATATTGCTATTAGACGGTCTTATGGAATTTTATTTCGTTAATACTATTGTTAGATGATTTAGTATTTGTGTACTTTGTTTCATGATGCATTCTGTAATTAGGGATCTCCAGATTCTTTTCTTTTTTTTTTCACCTTTCTCTCAGTATATATATATATATATATATATATATATATATATATATATATATATATATATATATATATATATATATATATATATTGTTACGGGTCGCCCCTTGCCCGTATCCCAGGTTCCCTCTCTTATAGTTACGATGACAGCACAACAACAGATTACTCTGGAAAACCGGTTGTAAATTATAAAAACTCCATGTTGAATCTCCTCGATCTCGTCAACCTCTCGTCCCGAGGACGTTCACATCAAAACATCGTTCCATTATATCTACAGCCCGTCACAATATATATATATATATATATATATATATATCTTTACTCTCTTTCATTTTACTCATTCTCTCCTCTTCCCGCTCTCTTATTTTTTTCTCTCCCTCTCCAAGAATACTCTCTTTGTACCTCCTCTCTCAATATCTCTTCTTTTCTCTTGTTCATTAATTAAGTATTGACTCATAGTATATGATGTAAATTTATTTAAGTGCATTATCCTCATATAGTTGTGATGTATGTTTTATAATTGTATATTTGTGTTGTATGTGAGGGAGAGAAATCCCTGAGGGCAACAGTGATTAGATTAACATTTTCAGCTCCCGTCAAACATTTTACATTTTGTGTTGATTTGTGTTGATTCGACAAACAAAAATAATAATAATAGTAAGAATAATCAACAATCTCTTTTAAATCTATAAAACGATAATATATAACTATATATAATATATATATATATATATATATATATATATATATATATATATAAAACGATATATAACAATCAACAGTGATAGCAACATTCACATTAATAACAATAATATCATCTCGACTCTGATAGCGAGAAAAAAATATGTTTTGGAATATTGTGCAAACACATTAGAAACAAGGGAGATCATTTCATCGAGTGCTGTCCTACATTTATCAATTTGATGTATTTCAATTTCATGAATACCTGGAAAAATAACCAACACAGCATAATACCAGAAAAGATGAATTCTAGGCAGAGGCCTAGATTATCATTTCTATATCAGTGAAGGGTGTGTGTAGGGTGGGGGGGGGGGGGGGGGGGGGTCGGCGCTCAAGAAGGCGTCAGAATATCTACATTAAAAAGCTGAACAGTATCTTCAAACAGATTTGCGGTGACGTAATTTATAGCGGTATCGTAGATGTTTTCCTTTTAAATCCTAATAACGTGTATAAAATTGAAGGTCGGTCCATTTCAGTTTTGTTTATATGATTACAAGATCGACACTCTAATAAGCAAAACGTACCAACATTCAAAAGCGTTATTTTTTAAGAATCAGATTATAAGCATGTATGACTGCAAAATATAATTCGCATTTCGGGATGATCAGTATGTTTACGACTCGTCTGATATTTATTATCAATGATCTTTGGTTCCAAAAACCCATTTCATCATAAAAGAATGATTGACATAATGCTATGCTATTGTTTGATACAGTCATCCTGATAATTGCCCCTTTCAAGAAAAGTACATGTAGTACGTGACAGAAACCAGTGGCGGATCCAGGATTTCTTGAGGGAAGGGGCTCAATATTCACAAAATTTTCTGACAAGCAAAGAAAAAAAAAAGTTCCTCAGATTTTTGGGCCCCTTTTTAACTCAAAACATCTCTGACAAGCACAAAAAAAAAAAGGTCCTCAGCATTTTTGGGCCCGTTTTTAACTAAAAAGGGGCGGCCCCCCGGATCCGCCACTGACAGAAACACTCGTTTGAATAACTTGACACAGAATGTTCCATTTCTAGGCGGCGATCAAAATACTGGCGTGCTGAAGATATCTAATTTATTTCATAAAGAAAACCAAAAATTGTTTAATTTTATCAAATCGACTGTCATTTCATCATTAAGTCAGGAACTGTTCAAATAAATTAGCCTTTAAAAAAAATCTGTTTCATTTGCACAGTTCGTTGAACATCTGACATCAGTTATAACGTTTACAAAATGGCCGAATGGTTTTTCATAATTTGTCTAACTTTGCTTGTTTTTTTGTGTTTTGTATGTGTGTGGGTGTATGTGTGTGTGTGTGTGGGTGTGTGTGTGTGGTGTGTGTGTGTGTGTGTGTGTGTATATATATATATATATGTTTAGAAAAGCTTGGTTGGGGGGCACTTTGGTGTTTTTTGCAGGGGCGTGTCACAGCCCCTTCCCGATGGAATTTTTTGTCAGTTTTTATATTTTTGTAATGTATCCTAATACTCCTTCCTTGGTCTATGGGCCTTAAGGGGAAAAATTTCCAATTCTTAGGGGCCGTCTGACAACCCATCCCGACGGAAAATTTTGTCATTTTTTGTGTTTTGTTAATGTATTGTCATATACCTTCCTTCTGACAAAGTTTGGCGCATAATTATGTTAGATGGGTTGAAATCGACCCGACTTTGGGGCCTTTTTTTTGGGGGGGGGGGGGGCTCTAAGGGCCAAACCCGGCGGCTTCGTTCGAGCTGACAAGCTTTTCGTGAACGACATGGATGGTGTGTATGAAGGGCTCTGGTCTAGGTAACTTTAAGGGGTCAAATCTCATATGCAAAATGGGCTGAATATTTCGGGACAAGCTCAAGGCATATGATGGCATGTAGCATAGTATTATATCTAGAGCAATTATCATGATTATAGCATGGGTGTTTCTTGAAGTTGTCTTTGATTGAATTCTTGTGATGGAACTTCTTTTCGAAAAGGAAAATTGACTACAAGTAATCCTAAATGTCTGATCATGCTTTATTTTGTTTTCTTGTACCACTGTATTCACTAAATATACCATACATACTTTTTCATTTCACTATTATGAGTGTCAATATTCGCTTTCATATCATCAAATGATATTGATATTGGTATGTCTTATGGAATTTTATTTCATTAATTGTTAGAGGATTGAGTATTTTGTACTCAATAATGATGCATTGCTTCATGATGTATTCTGTAATTAAGGATTTTCAGAGATTCATCTTTTTCACCCTCTCTCTCTCAATCTCTCTTTCCTTTTACTCATTCTCTCCCCTCTTTCACCTTTCTCACTCTCAGTCTCTCTCTCTCTCTCTCTCTCCGTCTCTTTCCTTTTACTCATTCTCTCCCCTCTTTCACCTTTCTCACTCTCAGTCTCTCTCTCTCTCTCTCTCCGTCTCTTTCCTTTTACTCATTCTCTCCCCTCTTTCACCTTTCTCACTCTCAGTCTCTCTCTCTCTCTCTCTCTCTCTCTTTCATTTTACTCATTCTCTCTCTCCCCATTCTTGTTTCTTTCTCCCCCTCTCCAAGAATACTCTCTTTATGCCTCCTTTCTCTCAACATCTCTCCTTTTTTTCTCTTGTTCATTAATTAAGTATTGTTAACTCATGATTTATATAATGTAAATTTATCAAAGTGCAATATCCCTATGTAGTTGTGTTGTGTTGTATGTGAGGGAGCTAGATATGCCTGAGGGCAAAAGTGATTATATTAAAATTTTCAGCTCCCTTCAAACATTGTACATTTTGTGTTGATTTGTGTTGCTGTGTTAAATAAATATAATAATAATAATAGTAAGAATAACCAAAAAATCTCTTTTAAATCTATAGAACGATAGAATAATGAGTTGGAAGTATATATCAAAATCAAATCATTTTACAATCAATGAAATTGAGGATGCAAGTGCTTATTAGACACAACACATTAAATAGACGTTGACACAACAAACACATGGATATAAATAAGCATCGTTTACCCGAGTATACGAGACAAATGATGACAAGTTTACGTCCGACAAAACTAAATGCCATTTTGAGAAGATTATATTTATGTTTTGCTGAGCTGAATAAGGTATTGGTGATAGAATGGCCTCACATGGCTATGGGCCAATGGTAACGGAGAAAACAATCTCGAAAGAAGTACAGCGAATGAGGTCAGGAGGGGAAGAGCTTTTATTGTCTTGCACAAACTACTGAGGGAAAAGAGAGGCAGGAGGGGTGAAATAAAGAGGTAGTGAGAAAGAGAGAGAGAGAGAGAGAGAGAGAGAGAGAGAGAGAGAGAGTATACTATAATTAAGGGCTTTGTATTGCATTAAAATGTAGAGTTGCAATACATGTATTTCAAAAGGAATTTGTTTTAAATCTCGGTCACCATACTCGTTCGAATACTACATGAGCGTGAATTTCAACGCCTCACCACAAAACGATTTTCCGGTGCGGCCCTCCCCATGCCCTCTTTGCCCCCTGAAAGTGTTTGACTATGCCGCTGGTCCCTACGCCCTGTTCGCCTATATAACAAGACATTCAACCCGACTGATCCACTATGTAAAACTCGAAAAGGGATGAATGTCATGAGAATACGGATGGACATGTGTTAACTTAGATTAGTTTTTTAAAATATCTATATTTTCATTGAACATTTTCCTAACCCTAAATGAAAAGGTTTGATGGTTTATTTTACATGACTGCTATGTACAGTGGCGGATCCAGGATTTTGTGATGGAAGGGGCCAGTGGCGTAACTGGACCTTGGCGTCAAGAGGGGCAAAACTTGCGAGGAAATGATGAGCGGAAACTGCCTGGAGGGAGATCCGTATTTTTTCCTTCTCGTCAGCCCTTCAAAAGTCGCTCAGTTGGGGGGGGGGGGGGGGGGGGGGGGTTACCAGATTTTATGGGGTCCAATTTTCCTTCATAATTCTCTGGCAAGCAAAAAAATAAATGAATAAATAATAAAAAATCAGCATTTTCTGCTGTCTTTTATTTTCCCAGGGGAGGGGGCCCCCCTGGATCCGCCACTGGCTATGTATGCTTGTAAGTAAGCAACCAGGGTACCGACGGCTTTAAGTCCTCTTCGAGGGACTTGGTAATTAATGCTTTATCAAAAGGCACTAGCGCAGACTTGGTTTCGAACCCGGGTCCTCCCAATTACGAGACCACTGCTCTACCACTGAGCTATCGCTCTCACTAAGACTAAGCTAAATACAGAATATCAATTGAACAATGCGCATTCAATGAAATTGTTTTTTATACGATTAATTACTTGACTTACAGAGTAGAGAACCATGCCCACCCCCCCCCCCCCCCTTCAGACAAAATGACACAAAAAATTGCGGTGATCATGGTGATCCAGAGAGTGGGGATGCCCAACACCATGCAGCCTAGCATCAACGCATTTGAATTTGAATTATGAAATCTATTCAGTACAGGCATTTGATAAAGATAGGCGGCATACTGAAACCATGCCATGGTGTAAAGAATTTTGAAGTATAATAGACAGCAACATTTGAGATTTGAATTAAATTGAACGTAGGCTTTAAAAGAAATAAAAATATCCTCAATCATACATGCATGCATGTGTATTTCTCAGTGTTTCGTCTCGGTGTTTAGTATTCATGAATGTATTGTGATTTGTCATTTATATCAAAAAAGTTTACGAAAGCAAAAGTCAAAGATAACCAAAACAGAAGCCATCATGCAGTTATTGCAGAAGCCATACTTCTTTCCGCGTAACCGCGAAAAAAATGGTTGAAAACTTTAATTTGCTGACAGATCAAAATACTTCGCTTGAGCAATCGATGATATCGCGATCAAAAAATCGTATCAGAACTTTGGCAACTTTGGTGCGGGCAAGACCTCTCCATAATTCGGCGAGATTACTTTCCTCCCAGACTGGAACATAGCAAAGTATATCATCAGGATGGCCTACTCGCCAGACAATTCTAGGACAGTTGTCCTGTGTGGAATTCTGCTAGCCCTTACAGTAAGCTTGATTGCCGTAATCATCGGATCTGTCAGCCTAGCCAAGTCGAGTCACAGCATTGTACAGATAAACGCCCTGACAGAACCATGGTATAAGGCTCACCAAGGTAGGCCCATCTCTTTTAACAGTTGTCTCAACTTGTACTTGAGTATGAAATAAAACTAGAAATTGATTCTCCAATAAAAATATATACGAATGCAAAAGTACGATAATACATGTAAAGGAAAGGAACAGCCAAATAGAGGGTATGGCAGTTAATGGAGGAGTGAGTTCTAGTCGTGTTGTTTTTTTAACCATCTGACCATTGTACTTTTAATGTGTGATATTTGTATTTGTATATGGGACTGTGCAATATCTTTCTATCTTTCTACATGGTTACCTATGAGGGATCGCATGCCTCTGGGCTACAGTGAAGCATTTCACTTTTGCGAACCCTGGCCCATAGGTAGCCATCTCTTTTCTCTTCTCCTTGCCTCTCATTTCTTTCTCTTTCCCTGTTATTTCTAAGATAATTGTATTTATTATGTTGACTCTGTATATACCGTGAATTTCTGATTTTTATGGCCAAATAAATAAATAAATAAATAAATAAATAAATAAATAAATAAATAAATAATAATAATAATAATAATAAAGGTTTGATGGTTTATTTTACCTGACTGCTAAGAAAGCATGTGTATGCTAGTAAGTAAGCAACCAGTGGACCGACAGCTTTCAGTTCTCTCCGAGGGACTGGTTAATGAGGATTAATGCCTTACCAAAGGGCACCAACGCATCCACTTGGATTTCCGACCCGGCAATGCCGGGGTCCTCCAGTTACGAGACCACTGCTCTACCACTGATCCATCGCACCTCCATAACTGAGACACCTGGACATATTTTGTATTTTCAGTATACCTGTTCATGTTAATCAAGTCAGGCAGCCTATATATATATAAATACCCAAAGGGCCAAACTTATCATTCTGGAAACAGTTTATCAAGAGTTTTTCAGTAAAATTTCGTAAGTAAGGAAGAGCTGGAAATGAAGCACAAAACAGACTTTTTCTGGAGTAGTAAAACAAGAGAACATCGATCGTCTCCATTTACTATGACATAGACATGCCTGTACATCAAGTTAAATGATAAGCTTGATTTATATTTCTGTCTCCTGTTTCGATGAAAATTTGTCACAATATGAGACATTATCCATAATCATATTAGTAAAAAATCATGGTTCGCGTGCAATATTTGTAATACATCGTAAAATCTTTGTTGCACTTGTAATCACATCAATAGTAAGTTTCGTTCTGCTCCATTTACATATTTCAGTATATCTTATCGTTTGCATTATTTGTTTCGTTTCTGATCAAAAGATGTTTTGTGTGGGTCAACGTGCTCATTTTCATCTGGCAATAATCCGTGGGAAAAGCCTCTAAACGCTGTCCCTAAACGTCGAGACAGCGATCGAGTGCAAGTTGAATACCCAGTCGCTTTATGATATTTTGCGTAAAATATCATCACGGGTTTATGAGCAACCTGTCAACGGGGGTCAATGTTGAATTAATAAAAGGGCAACGACTAGTTTTAAGGGCACGCAAGGACATGAACACTTATATAACCCGAAGCGTTCAGCTGTTACAATATCACAAGTGCTTGATACATTAACCGAATTATATACCAATGTCATGTTCATAACAACAAATGGTTGAAATCATGAAATATATATATCCTCAGAAGCCATGGATATGGGGGTATGAAATGAATATCACTAAAGTGATATGCTGTTTCTGTTTCTTTGGGCCAATTAAAATTGATTCCTAGTTTCTGATGATGAGGAAGAAGGGGTTCCATGTTATTTAATATTTGATATTTTTCCTGTACATAGAAATGCTATTGGGTCAATTTTAACATAGATTCAAGAAGATTCAAGATTCAAGATTCATTTATTTTTCGATACTAATTCATAAATCATATAAAGTATTTACATTGTAGAAGAAACTCATCATTCAAACATAACGCATATGAACTTGGTGTTACATATTGTTTTCTAAAATAAATGTTATAACAGAGAGGTTTACACACATTTCAATTGTTTCCTGATAATAATAATGGAAAAGGTAACGAAAGGGAACTAGCAGAGAAGCGGAGCTTGTGAATAGCATGTTCCCAATTAAAAATCATTATAATTATGTACATGATTCAGAAATCTCTTCGTTGTTTTTTGTTTTGTTTTTATTGTTTTGTTTTTTTACATAAAGTATACGTTAAGTAACTAACTTAATTAATAAAAACACAAAGGCTCACCTAGATGAAGAAGAAGATGGGGAGGGACAGGTTGATAGAGGAAAAGAGATGAAATCAGGAAAGGGAGTAAGAGAGGGGGAATAAATCATTAAAAAAAAAAAAAAAAACAAAGTAGAACAAAAAAAAACAAAAAAAACAAACAAACATAAAACAAACAAGGAGGGAGATCAGGATCAATCTTCTGCGTGTGGCTTGTATCCGGGATATTTTTGGAGGGTTGGCTTTTCCTTGTATGTTAGTAAGAGATGTTGTTTTAATTTTCTTTTAAACGTATAATTATTATGAGTTTCAATAATATTTTGGGGAAGGGAATTCAAAGGTTTAGGTCCAGTTGTTGTGAAAGTTTTATTGGCAAAGAGGGTTCTTGTTCGCGACAGGTGATAGTGGCTAGCCTGTCTGGTAGGGTAAGAGTGATGATTATTATTGGATGTAAACATAGAGTAAAAAACATGTGGAAGTTCGTGCCACTTTAACTTGGGCATAAACAAGCCTACTGTAGGTGGTGTAATTCTGTAATTTTGAGGATTTTGTGTTGATAGAAGAGAGTATTCGTGTGAGAGCGAAAACTGGTATGACATATGACCCTTAATGCTTTTTTCTGGAGTAAAAGTATACGCTCTAAATGTGCCTTTGCAGAGTTGCCCCAAACTACGATCCCATAAGTAATGTGTGGAAGTACCAGTGTGGAGTATAAGGTGAGTAGTGCAGTAGTGTACGTGCGTGGAGGAAAAGTGTTACTAAGTTTATTGATTATCCCAATATTTCTCGAAATTATACTACATATCTTATCGATTTGGGGTTTCCATGCAAGCTTTTCGTCTATTATTAATCCAAGAAATTTCATGTTATTCACTCTATCAATGTTAGTGTTGTTAAGTATGATTTGTCCTGGGAGGTTTTTTAATGAATTGCTTAATAACATGTAACTTGTCTTTTGTAGGTTCAGTGAAAGCTTGTTTGCTTTGATCCAATCTGCAACTAGGTCTAACTCGTTATTTACAGTTTTAAGTAGATATTCCTGATTGCGATGAGAAAAAAATAGATTAGAATCATCTGCAAATAATATGAATGATAAAAGGTTTGAGGATTTGTGGAAGTCATTTATATATATTAAGAAAAGTAAAGTAACATAAATTTTCTGATTTCAATTCCATTTTTACATGCACTAGTACAGGACTCAAAACAAAGAAAAAAAGGATTATATTAATAATTTATATTATCTCATTGCCTGGAGGTCTTCAGATTATTATTTATTGCATTTTAGAACGAAAATAACAAATAACAAATATTTTGAGGCGGGCCGAAAAAAGGAAGAGGGAGGGGACGAGAAACTATGAATTAATTTGATTTGGCCTTATACTCTCGAACAGAGAGATATATGGGGGTGGATCCAGTGTCCGAACACTTTTCAGAAAATCAACGATAGCAAATAAAATATCAAACGAACTATCTGTCAAACTTACATAATGAATGCTCAAAGTCCTACAGAAAAAGAAATTGATGGAATTTTTAAAAAGACAACGTAGATTTAATACGATATTCCCTTCCGAGTGAACCCCTTCCCAACGACGCGGCGTTTTGGTCCCTTGAAAAAGATACTGTATTTCCGAACGTGTGAAACCTATGGGAAAAAGACACAACCTTTGTTTCAATAGTGTGGTTTTCATACGGGTAATCCCACGCGTATGAAAACCCATTTTACACGTTCGGTAATACAATCTGTTCGGAAATACAATCCTTGACTATACATGTAAGTGAAATTAGAGTAGTGACTTTGGAGTGATATAACATTTATTCCAGACAGTGACTCTGGGAGTGTTTGTCAATTTCACCAGACAGTGAGGAACGGTGTAACATTCATGTTTTTTAGTGTGTGTGTGTTTTTTTTTAAATTTGATGTTACGGTTTGTGCAAAAGAGAAGCACTGGAAAACAATCATGTTGCCTCGTAAGTCTATTTGTGTTGTGCATGGTATAGAATTGAAAACCGAGTTCGAAAGCCAGAGAAAGGCGTGGATTAATGAAGCCTGAGCGAAATCATGCTGCTTTTGTGAGAATCTGAGTACATGTTGCTGAATTGAAATATAAATACTGATAATTGATCAAAGTATGTAGATTTATGTATACACTTAAATCCAGATTGCAAGAAATAATCCATTGCTTTATATATATATAAATTAAAAAAAAAAAAAAAAATTAAAAAAAATAAATATATATATATATATATATATATATATATATATATATACCAGGGGAGGGGCGTCGATTCGTTCGAAATAGACAAAGCAGTGGAGGGGCAGAGCATTGTTCACAAACAATTCTTACCCCTCCAATAATGCTTTATCTATACCGAACGAATCGACGCCTCTGATGTATATAGTATGAGGGAAATGTATATACATGATGTGCTAAACGTAACTTTGCAAACGTAAGAGTAATGTTGTATCATAATTATCCAGGGAGGGAGGAGGGGGGGGGCAGGGAGCGAGTGCCCTCTAGGATTTGCTAAACAAACCTCCTTTTTTTTGCTTGTCAGATATATTTTTGACTCTTATAAAACTTTAGAGAAACGTGAGAACCCTTTCCCCCTGCCGTTATTGAACTGCCGTTGTTGTTTTCTATGTATTTTCAGAGAAAGTGTGGACGATTGCAATCGGAGATTTTGGCGTCAACTTGGAGTACTTGTGAGTATCATAATTAATATGAAAACACCTAATTCGGGTTGGTATTAGTAATGAAAAAAAAAATAGAATTTAAAATTCATTGACTTATAATATACTGCCACTGTACTGTATTATTAAGCTTCGTTTCCCTGCACTTTCATATACATATCATGATCACTAATGATTGATGATACTGGTTGTCCCCGATTTTTTTTTAGACACCCCGTAGTTATCCGTAAGCAGACGTGTTAATGAATGTACTGTGGAGGGAGGGGGGGGGGGGGTATGCATTTTGTTGTTACATCTCTGAATATGGCATACCGTTTTGAAGTTCAGTGTATAGAGTTTGAGCTATTTCGGACTAAACAAAAAGCCAATTATGTGCAAATTATATTTCATTTACAGACTCGTAACCAGTAATCAGTTTATGCCCGTTATTTACGTTTGCCACAAGAATTGAACATACCAGTGGTATTTGTATTTAAAGTTTGTTTGTATTTCGAAATGATATTCATTTGATCGCTTTAACCTAAACCAACTTCCCGTAGTTTGAAGACTATATCGCGGGCTCTGTTTAGTAGGGACGTCATTTGAGTTGTAACCAGGGAACAAAGGTTTCTTCTCCAAATCTCTAAATTTATATCTGCTTGAAAATATACATAATTCAAGTTCTTAATGTCAGTTGATCATTGTAAACGTTTTATGACACCTTTTCTCAAATTCAGTAGGTCAGAGTAATCATTGTGAGAATTGCAGTGGTGTAGCATTGTGTGTGTTGTGTTGTGTGTGTGTGAGCGAGAGAGAGAGAGAGAGAGAGAGAGAGAGAGAGAAGTGGGCGGGGGGGGGGGGCGGCTTCTGGTCTATTCCTGTGGCTCAAATGCCAAATAATAAGCATACTGATTGGGTGTGTGCAACGATGGGAGGGGGTAGAAGTGTCTTTTTTTATCACTTTCCCTTTCCCCCTCTCCATTTTCTGTTTCCCCCCTTTTCAATTCATTTTTTTCCCCTTTTTATCCCTCTCTGATTAGAAGGGGGTCCGTGCCCCCATAGCTACACTACTGATCATTTGTCATGTTGAATTGTTGAAAGTCAGTTTGTTTCAATTCTTGTCGGAAAATCTTCCCTTTATATTTTTCCGAATTTCCCACCTGTGTAAGTGATGAGAATAGTCGGTTGGTTAAAGCTCACAGACAGAAAAACTTCACAGTATCTTAGTTATGTTAGTACCCTGCTATTTATTAAGTAAAATCAAAGAAATCTCACGAAAAGTTTTTGAGAGCTTCCCAAAACTATCTCTTACCTTTAACTCTTCCTATCTCTCTTTCAGGGACGAGGTTTCTTATCAGATCAAAGGCTACAATGTGGATGTCGTCGAGGCAGGTGAGGAATGACCTCTCTTAATCTCTCTCACCTTTCTACAGTTTTACACCTGTCTGATTATTTTATGATGAAATGAAGATTCTTATCTAGACGTTTTAAAATTGCACATCCGGAATCTCCAATTCGACGTGACATCTGGAGAAAACTGGAGGATACATAGAGGGGAGGAGGGGGGGGGGGGAGTAGAAAATGGAGTAGATAATACATGTCACAAACTTTTGTTTCTGTGCTCTCTCTCCCACTCTCTCTCTCTCTCGCCCTCTCTCGCCCTCTTCCTCTCTCTCTCTCTCTCACCCTCTTCCCCTCTCTCTCACCCCCCTCCCTCTCTCTCTCTCTCTCTCTCTCTCCCTTCCCCAGTTTCTTATTTACTTTATCGTCTCTCCCTCCCCCCTCACTCTTGCTTTCTATAATTATTACATTATACAACATAACAATAAGCAATTCTGGACTTTCACAAGATAAAACCATCCGGCTAAAATGTATTTTCTTTGTTATGACATATAGATTTAGAGGATACTTCGTCTATATTTTCACTTGGCCATCAATCATTGCCTTTGATATACCCCTTTTACCATCCAATTATAACTCATACTGTTTTTCTGTTTGAAAGGATATGTTGGTAAAACATGCACGCCTCTTTTTTTTCAGTTTGCAAACTGGCCAATAAGAGCTGCGTTCTTGTGTGGGATGTTAACCAAAGGTGTTGGGATTCGGAGCCGGGCCAGCAAGCAAGGGGAGGGGAGGGACTCATGTCCGGTTGGTACGACGCATGCACAGGTGAGGTTGATCAAGACTGACGATGTGATGATGGGGATTTTGGTGGTGATGATGATGATGGAGGTGATGTATAATGGTCTTGATGATGGTGGTGGTGGTGGTGATGATGATGATGATAATGATGATGGTTGTGTTGTTGGTGATGGTGATGCATGGTGATGATAATGGTATTTGTTAAGTATTTTATTAATGGTAGTCATGATGATGATGCCTGATAGAGATGACAGTAATGCTAATACTGGTAGTGATGGTAACGTTGACGGTTTATGATGAGGAGAATGAGGCTATTGTTGATGATAATGTAGCGATATGATGAAGATAACTGAAGTGGCGACGCGTAATTTGTCATCGCGATGGGTATAATGACATGCAGCGATGATAGTAGTTATGATAATGATGCATGATTGTGATAACGAGTGATGACGAGTGCTTGAAGAAGTTAATGATGCTAATGGTGATGGTGGTGGTGGTGGTGGTGGTGGTGGTGGTGGTGGTGGTGGTGATGATGGTAGTGGTGGTTATAGCGATAGTAATGCTGCCGATAACAATGATGCTGATGTGATGGTAATGCTTATATGATGGTGGTGACGGCAATGGTGAAGATTATGATTGTAAGACAGTGGGATGAAGATGTGGTAATTATTTGTTTGTGGTGATGATGATGTGTCTTTGATGATACTGATGATGATGATAATAACAATGATGATGATGATGATAGTAATGATGATGAGAACAGTGGGGATGGTTGTTGATGTACGTATAATAATAGTAATATTGATGATGATGTTAGTGACTATAATGATGATATTAATCAGTGAATATATGTTTTATTTTAATTACATGTGATTATAATTATGTTACTGACATATACTTCATTTTATTTTGTTACCACTTGCTTATATACCTTTCCTGGCCTATCACGTCTCCTTCCTTTTCTGCTTCACACATGGCCTAACCCCTTTCATACTTCAGGTTGGGTAAAGACATACCCAAGGAGTTTAACATTCGAATTTACTCGTGCCTTCGTCAAACGAAAGGATGTCGCCCTCTACGCTCTCAATACATCGACGGTCGACTACCGTGATCTGACGGGGGTCAACGTCGGATTCATTGATGGCTGGGCATCGGACGAACATTGCCTGGCCCGTTATGCTTCAGATGGTATCACGGTAAGTACCACAGTCCGAAAATTGCAGAGAAAATACGACGTACGCAATAATGCATATTCTTTTTAAAAGTGATGCCGCTAGTAAATCTATTTTAAAAAAAAAAAAATCGTAGAATTTATATCTAATAGATACGTCGTCGAATAGTGCATTTTTGCTTGTATTTGACTTCGGAAAATGAAATACAAATGTGAAGGGGAACCGCATAGGTCATTGGCATTTCTGGGCAGAACCCCACCAGGTCACAAAAGATTATACTGTACAGAAAGAAAGAAAAAAAAAAAGGAAAGAAAAGAAGAAAAAAAAAAACTACCAATGCAAACAAAATACAAAATACAGCACCCTGAGAGCAACAAACTTTAGAGTAGATTGATTTGTTTTAATAGTCAAGATATGATCCTGATGACAACAGCTGTTGATAAGATATTTATATGTTCTTTCAAAAAAGAATTGAGCGATGGGCAAGTTTTGAATTCGACAGGTACAGAATTTCATATTTTGTGACCAATATATTTTTACAGTGGTCCTTGACGAAAGAGAAAGATAAGAATGTATGTATAAGTAGCTGGAATTCGTACTTTGATATCTATTGATATACTTATCAATTATAAAATATTTTTTCAAATGTTAAATGTTATTATAGGTTGACCTGCCCATGCAATATCTTTCTTTCCAAAGTCCTGTACGATATGAGTCAATGTTTCTCTTGGATAGGCGATCGCTGATGATTGCTTTGAATGATTATGTTCTCATTGCAGGGTGCTAGTCTTCCGTCAAATCTCATTCATCATTTTTCTGGTGGGATGGAGCTTATTCAAGCGTTACGGAGTGGACAAGTAAGAAGGGATGGAAGCGCCGGGAGAAGCTTCTTATACAGTACCTTGACCTTAGCATTCTCATCAAAGCATTCGCATACTTAAGACCTCGGCTATCTCCTTACAGGCTTAAGGGCTGGTCACATTTGAACGATAACGATAACGATAACGATAGTGAGATTTTTTTCACTAAGGTACACCCTAGATCTACCCTACTAATTTTCTTTACATTCTGATAGTTATGTACATCAACTAAAAATGAAGATGTATGATTTTTATCTTTTGCACTGAATGAATACAATAAAGAATGCTACAAAAAACAACAACAAAAAAACAAAACTATTAACAGACAGACACGGGCATACACACAAGTAATCATCATATTGTAGGGTGTAATTTTAATTGAAAATCTCGTTATCGTTATCGGACCACAAATGTGACCATGCCCTTAATAAACTCTTTTCTATAAACTGACTGAAATACTTCTCCGCCTTGCGTTAAGCATACAAATGGTTTGATTTATAGAAATTGATAGTGTAGAAGAAAACCTTAGCACATTCTATCCGCCGAAAATACGAAAAATAACGGCAAAAATGAACTTCATCAACCGATTTCCTTATGTATATGTATTTATTTCCTGGTATGTATTAGTATTGTTTATTAATATATCCATCTCCTGACTTTACTGTAATCCGCAATGCATGGAGCGTTTGGTATGTCATTTCATATTGTTCGGAATCCGATTCTAGTGTCTTATATCGAATATGTATTCTGCCATGTCGAAAATCCTGTAATCTTTACAATTGCAAATAAAAACAATTTTTAAGCATTGCAGTTCAAATAGTATTGATTGATTTTTCATGTTATTATATGATATTTACTCACTTCAGATTGACGTAGCTTTTGCTATCAAGTTACCCCAGCTCGAAGCCGGATTCCGGCGACTCACGCCGACCGATTTCGCGAATAACTGCTATTTGGACGGAGCCGGTATGATGACCCAGAAAGACAATACCCAGTTTGTGACCTGGTGGAATGATGCCTTTGGTCGTCTGGTTGGAACACCCGCTTACGATGATATCTGCACAAGACTCAAGACTGAACATGGTACGTTGAAATACATGTTTCCTTAGGAAAAATAAATCTTGTTCCTTTGGCGGAATCCTTGTCGACGTAATGGGGAAAATCGACTGAAACCCGCTCTCTTTGTAATAAGTATTAGTATTACGTATTTTCAAATATTTCCCCCATATTCTTTTTAAAAAATCCTGGATCTGCTTCTGACATTCCATGTAGTTGTGTTTTCAGAATTGTATATACCGTCCTTATTTGCAAACATTTTAAAGTAAAACGAGAATGTATTTGAAGTACCGTATTGCGGCAATACAGAAACAAGATTAACCCCCATCATATTCAAAATATCAAAATGGAGAACATTAATTAGACAAAACTAGGCTCCTGTGTCCATGCTTTCCATAATTTGGTAAAGCCTAAGTATTTCGATGTGATGTATGTCTATATATCAGCCTGTATATCTGACATTGTGATTCATCATATTGATTTAAACATGCAAAATATGATTTTGATTAACATGATCTCTCTCTCTCTCTCTCTCTCTCTCTCTCTCTCTCTCTCTCTCTCTCTCTCTCTCTCTCTCTCTTCGCCCTCTCTTTCTTTCTCTACATCTTGGTCTCTTCACCCATACCTCGCTGATTTTCCCGCCATTTTTCAGGACACAAACCAGGATCAGGAGCCAAAGATGTTTGTATCGGATACTGAAGATCGATATCGTATTATTCAACGTTCTTGCCCGCTTTTATTACATTACATCCTTTTTTGTATTCATTACCAAAAACAAAAATATTTCGGACTAATTTGAGATATTTGATATGTATAATTGTTTCCTTTCGTATTCTCTGTTTGTCTTGCATTGAATTATGAGGCGGCGATTGGTCGCTATTGGCATGCATCGGCTCATTATTGTCTTGATTTGAACATCCGCAATGTATGCAACTCCCTGGCAAAATGTTTTCACAATGAGTATAAGAAGATATCGGAATGTCATGATTTCCTTTGCCTTCTGCCTCCTTTTAAGTTATTCAATAACAATTCAGGCCCCTGCCTTTTATAAAGAGTTGCGATTGATCCAAATCGATCGCAACTCTCATCAATCGCAACTGTGTCGGCCTATACTTAAATTACAAATTTGCAATATTGCAGGATTTGCAATCGATTCTGATCAATTGCAAATCTTTATGAGACGGGGCCTAGAGCTGAAGATCGTCATGGCTACGATTATGTTAATGATGAGAATCTTTTTTTATCGCTGCAGGTACTCCATTATCTATGTTTGTAGATAAAAGAAAATGACTCAGTCAGTACTCACAAGAGGTGTCTCACAGAATTTAAAGATATATAAAATAGCAAAAAGAACCCAGTGTGAGAGAGAGAGAGAGAGAGAGAGAGAGAGAGAGAGAGAGAGAGAGAGAGAGAGAGAGACCTTTTCAAGTTCTTGATTATCTCAAAACTTGAATGATTCGCCTTATTGTAAGCTATGAAGTTGAATTTTTTGTTTCCAAGAAAAGAAAAATAACTTATCTAGAAAAGGAGAAATTGTGTTTCCAAGTGATAACTGGGAGACCATAAATTATGGTTAAACTTAAATTCATAAACCAAATATAAATAAGTTTATACAAGATGCCTGCTTTTTTGCTTAAAAATATTTCATACCGGCTCCTCCCAAAAAGTAAAAAAAAAATGTATGACTTTGTCAAAAAGACTTTTGTCTCTATTATCATTAACGCGAAACGTATCTTTATTATGCGCTGGATATACTTCGCAGTTTATGTTAGTTCGTCTTTCTGTGCGTTGATATAGCTTCTCTAATATACTGTTGAGTATATTTGATACAGTATAAAGACGATTATTATGTCTGTAATATCAGAGCATGTATTCTATTGTACATTTGTATTTTGATTTCTCTGCTGTTCTATTTTTGTGTTTTATTATATTACGTAGTGTCCTATACGCTATAATTCACCAAGGCACATGATTATTTTAGGTCTATGAGTGGCATTAGACTTAGGAGCGACATTTCGTACCGAGGTGCAAAGGTATAGAAAATGATATGCGTATTCGAGAACTTTGCAAATAAAAATATGAACAAAATAACTTGATGTTTTTTAATCTACCGTGGTTGCACTGAGATGATGGTAATAGAGTCCCTTTATAGAAAGAGTTACTTGGACGTCCGCTGTTTATGGAAACAAAATGGCGTTTGCATTTATATTATTTCTATTTAAAACAAACAGGTGCTCATCGTACTTGAATAGAAATGTTGCGTAATAGTGGAAACACAATCATAGGTTGTCTTAACTCTTCTATAGAGGGACTCTAGGTAATAATAGAGGGTAGCGACATGGACGTCTGACTTTTCTGGAAACAAAATGGCGTTCAAATCATGAGTTCTCACTACTCTCTAATAGAGATACTCTAGGTAATAATATGGTGGAAATTAATGAGGGTAATGATGGTGATGAAAATTGAAGAAAACGGATGATGGTGATGGTGATGAAAACTGATGAAAACGGATGATGGTGATGATGGTGATGAAAAATTGATGATGATGATGGTGATGATGGTGATGAAAATTGATGATGATGATGGTGTTGATGGTGATGAAAACTGGTGATGGTGATGATGGTAATGATAGCGATGATGATGGTGGTGGTGATAGGAAAAAAATGAGAGATAGAGAAATTAAAAAAAGAGACACAGAGAAAGATTATTGACTGATATCAAGTCATTTCAAAACAATTATGATATAGCAAGATCGAGAAAAATGAATATAATTATTCATGGCATAACTATTACAGTATCTCATTAATAGGCATGGGGAGGTCTGCATATTTCCGAGAGTCTGAGAACCCCAGTACATTTATTTTTTTTTAAATCTAGGGCCTAAATCTACATTGGACAGCTCTGTGAAAGACCGACCAATCAACCAGCTCTAGAGAGAGAGAGAGAGAGTGTGTGTGTGTGTGCGTGTGTGCGTGTGTGTGTGTCGGTGTAAGAGAAGGGGAGATAGGGAGCTAATAAGAGAAGAAGAGATAAAAAGAAGAGCGGGAGAGAGATACAGAGTGAAGTATCAGTCACACCGCACAACCGATTCCAAACCGACCGAATCTTGCCCATTGAGGGCAATGTAAATTTTTGTTCGGTCTGTTGTTGGTCTGATGTTGGTCTCGTTTGTGTGACTGTAGTATGGGAGTCGGAGAGAGTGGGAGAGTGAGAAGAGAAGAGGGAAAAGAAGGAGAGAGAGAGAGAGAGAGAGAGAGAAAGAGGGAAAGAGAGAAAGAGAGAGGAGGGAAGCAAGGCGGAAGGAGGTGCGTGTGTGAGAGAGGCACACACACACACAGAGCTAAGAGGGAGAGAGAGAGAGGAAGAGTGGGAGTGATAACAGAAGAGGGAAGAGAAAAGGAGAGAGAGTATGTGCGTGTGTGTGTGTGTGAGAGAGAGAGAGAGAAAGTGAAGGAGGAGGAGGAGGAGGAGATAAGAGAGGGCCACTATGGATGAAGTCGGGGAAAACTAAAGCATATTTCAATATAATATACATGTCCTCACTTTCACATCACAGTGCTAGACTGAGTACAAATGACACAATAAATGATAACCGCTTCAGACCAGGTATTAGAAAGATAATAAATTTTGGTTGTCTCACTTTATTTTCACAAATTTCAATACAAGATCATAGGATTGAAGACAGAAGAATTACAAAATTGCATGAACATTTTCCAATGACAACAAAGAAGAAATGTATTACAGGGTAGTGGTACCAACGTATCAATAAAGGGTTTCTATGAAGTAAAAAGTGACACAATATAGAGTCAGAAGTACAATAGTAACCTCCTTATCTCAAACGCAAATAAAATAACTACATTACATTATATTTGTAACTGATCCCATTTTCCCTTTTGATTTCATGTTGCATCATTAACAAAAGTGTACCCGATAATTAAAAAAATGTCATGAGTAGACTTTAACTTGAAAAAAACAAACAACAACAAATAAATTGACCAATCATTGGACATAATGTCTGCCTATAGATGAATACAATTATTTAATATAAGCCCATCTTTTACTAAATACATGTATATAAGCACGTAGGAAGCATTTAATTAAAAAAAAGATATTTGTGTGGGTTACTGACTAAGAGCATCTAAATCTGACTTCTAATTATAGCTGAAGGTCTTTAATAGATTTCAAACAAGGTTTTAAGGCAAAAGACTGTGCAACTGCACTATTCATATATCTCGCATGTCCTTGTATCATACAAAATGAATATTACTAAACAGGGCCCTGTTTCAGTAAACTTGTTATCAATAACAAGTTACAATAATTGTTATAGGCTACTGAAATCCTTGAATCTGATTGGCTGAGAGCAAATTTGTCATAGGAATGGGGGCAGTTGTTATTGATCACAAGTTTTATGACACAGGGCCCAGATGAAGCTTTATTTTGTGCACTGACAAGTTGATATTCGTATACA
This sequence comes from Heliocidaris tuberculata, assembly GCA_025618425.1. Lineage (NCBI taxonomy): Eukaryota > Metazoa > Echinodermata > Echinoidea > Camarodonta > Echinometridae > Heliocidaris > Heliocidaris tuberculata. Next base: position 11,530,264 of record CM046837.1, read on the forward strand.
ATGATTTGACACTTTCTCCAGCGACGTTAGTTCTGGCATTTAGTTTGTCAACGATACAGGTTTAGGGTAAGGATTGTCATTGGGTTTGAGGTCAGGTTTAGTCAAGTTTAGGGTAAGGGTTTAGTGTACATTTGGGTCCAGAGTTTAAGGTACGAATTCGACTAGTGGAACATGACTGCTGAGCAAACGGCGCGGAATATGCATTTTCACATCATACTTGTATTAGGGATGAAAAAAAATTAAGGTAGTGAACTCTCAAGTACTTTACTAAGGCAGCACTGACTTAAATCAATTCATTAAACATAATCATTGTCTTTGCCAAACAGTATCACATATTCATATTTGACAATAATTTTCATTTTCCAAAAATGTACAATATTTTGTGCAATATTACCCATCAGTGCTTTTCTTTTCAAAACACAATGTCTTCATTTTCCTTCCCCTCATCTTCACCATGAAAACATCGCGAAATTGCCTCACAGATACCGCTACACCAAAATAAAATGACGCAAGCATAGAGCGCTTCACATGTCTGTATCTAATAGCCCATAGATAAGTCAGTAGGCTTTCAACTCAAGCCTTTGTTGCATGCACTACCCTTTTATTCATCCCCCTTGCTTTTTACTAAAATTTAACATGGTTTTCTTTTGCTGGGGCGTTTTTTTCCCCTCCTTTCAAAATTGTTTTCAAGGCAGTTCACCATGCCTGACCATGGCTTATATGTTTCTGAATAAGTACTTTGAGCTTCAATTTGCTATTAAATAGGAAAAAGCCGGGTATAAATTCACCACAATATTAGCTTCCAGTACGATAGCCTGTGGACTGCTGAATTCCCTCGTTCCCTGTGGAATAAAGGGAAGGTTGAATTCTGGGAAAGGTAAAAAATAATTTGTGAGCTTTCTCATTCTTATCATGTTAGTTTGGAAGATTATCATAGTAGACATGTCCCCTAAAAAGGATTGCTCTTCAAATGCCCCAATGTTCAAAGTATGACAAGAAACAGCTGAAATGTTTGGGCCAAATATTTGTGTGTAGTCCCATATACACATTTTTGTGTGCAGTGCATGTGACTCTCAGCAGGATTGAGTCAATTTCTTATCATTTTGGGAGATTCCAAAACCTTACAGCATACATCGATTCTTATGTGCTATATAATCAACCTTTCCCAATTACTTTGAGACAGTTTCTTTCACAATTCAATCTCATGACCGGAACTCGACCAAAACTCGACTTTATCTTTAAATACAGGAACCCCCTAGTGCTCACAGGCAATGGGTTAATTGGTACCACTTTCTTTCTGTCATGTACATGGGCGCAAATCCAGGGGGGGGGGGACAGGGGGACATGTTCCCCCACCTTTTTGAAGATAGGCGAATGTCCCCCCCCCCCCCACCTTTTTGAATAACCTTTTTTTTTTTTTTTGCTTGCTTGTCAGAGAATTTTGGAGGAAAACTAGAGCAAAAAATGCAATAACCTTTTTTTTTTTTTGCTTGTCAGAGAATTTTTAAGGAAAACTATTATACATTTTTTTTTCCCCCCCCGGCTTGTCAGAGAATTTTGGAGGAAAACTAGAGCCCGAAAAATGCAATAACTTTTTTTTAGGGGGGGGGGGGGTGTTGTCAGAAAAAATTTTCCAGACATTTCGGACAGGTACAAAAGTTAAATCATGTAGTGACCCCCCCCCCCCCCCCCCCCGAATTTCAAAATGGGATTTGCGGCACTGGTCATGTACCATTCTTTCTAAGCAGACTGAACCATTGGGTTTGCTTAATTCTACAACACGGGTTTAAAAATGAAGAAACAATATATACAGATCAGGTCAAATCATTACTTCTCTACATAATAAATACTAATATTGTTTAAACACAGCAATTATGTGACATAATCAGTCTCAATGCTCTGTCTGCTGGCTTTTGAAATGTACTACCAAGTCTACAGGAATATTTTTAGCAGCTATGATGCAAAAGTAATCCAAGATTATGGACAGCAAAACAATCGTTAAAAAAGTTTATAAAGTCCTTCCCCCCCCCCCCCACAAAAAAAAAAAAACAGTAAAAAAGATTCCTATAGCTCACTTAATGATTACAAATTTGACTATAAAATTTCCAGTGCATTAATTTTCTTCAGGTATCTAAATATTTATGCATGATTCAAACCGTGTACTTTTCTAATGAGGTTAGAATAGTACCCTGGAAATTCATCTTTTTTTTGTACCAAGAGTATGAAAACATGCAAACATGTATTATTTTGCAAAAAACATTACACGATTAATAAAAATACCTTGTAGTCATTCGGCAGTATTAATACCCTTTTAAGGACGTTCATCAGTTATGTTTGTGCGCACCTCAGCTGCGCATCCTGGCTGGTTGTGTTACGTCATCACAACACCGGGAGAGTATTGCGCGCAGTTAAGACAATGGATACGCATATTAAACACAATGCTTAATAATGGGTTCGCAAGTGTGCGCAGTGACAAGAACCCGGTGAAAATAGATGAAATCAATAATTCTGTACCTGAGAAAAATATATATACCAAATATTAACTAGCTTGAGCTGAAAGATAACATTCGATGCCCCCTCATGCACTTTCTATAGGCAAAGTTAGTCGTATAGGAAAAATGAAAGGTAGATGTAATTTGGAATTCATAGTCATGGTCATCTACCTCCCATTTTAATACAATTCCTTAGCACAAAAAGAGAGCTGGAGAAAGAAAGTCAAATATATGCCCAAGAATCATTTGTCTATGCCATATGATTGTCTAATGATCATTATCCCTACAGTCAAAGACATGAGCAAATAGAATAATGAATAAAATGTCACTCAAAACGACTTACAATTTCCTTCTATTTTATACTCTGGTTCGAATGTGTGCGTAAAATATAGACAACTATAGCTTATGTCGTTACCGTGATTATTATGTTTGAAATACTAGTAGTCGTGAACAGGTGCGCAAAAGTAAGGGTGCCTTACTTTTTTTTTTCCTGGGGAGGGGGGAGGGGGCAAACACTCTGAGGTGCCCCACCTCACAAGAATATGGGTCCACTTCGCACGCTTGCTACCTGCTTACAGCCCTACCCCCCCCCCCCCCCCCCCCGACCATGCAAGCACATTCCCACAACGCCTTTTCTTTCATATTCCGATATATTTTCAAAGTGCGAGGTTTAGAATATTTCATTTAAAAAAATGGAATAATTGAAGCACTGTAATCATCCATTGTTTTCAATATCCCTCCTTACACCTGAAATAGGGTTATTTTGTTTCTATATTTTGGGTACAAAATTTTAAACACTTTTTGGTATACCGGCACCTCGCTGCCCGAATATGAGGATATTCAGGCGACTCGCTACCAAAATATGAGGATTTTCGGGAACCTTGCAAAATTATTTATTATAAAAATGCGGGGGGGGGGGGGGGGGGGGGGCGCTGCTAGCACAAAAACCAGTACATGGACCCCCTTTTTTCAAACTCTCTCCTCCTTCGGTAAAATGACAAGGATTTTGAGTTTTTTTGCATCTATCCCATTCCCAGACAGGTTCCCAGCCAGCCATGCGCACTTTTTGCGAGTTTTTGACTTTTTCCGCCACCTGAGGGCGCTGATAGCACAAAAACGAGTGTATGGACCCCCATTTTTAAAACTTTCTCCTTTTGCAGTATATAATTCTCTACAAATCTGGAAAAATTTACGAATCTGGCATGGATTTTGAATGTACAGTAGAGTTTTTTGCATCTATCCCATTCCCAGACAGGTTCCCAGCCAGCCATGCGCACTTTTTGCGAGTTTTGCGAGTTTTTGACTTTTTCCGCCACCTGAGGGCGCTGATAGCACAAAAACGAGTGCATGGACCCCCATTTTTAAAACTTTCTCCTTTTGCAGTATATATTTCTCTACAAATCTGGAAAAATTTACGAATCTGGCATGGATTTTGAATGTACAGTAGAGTTTTTTTGCACCTATCCCATTCCCAGACAGGTTCCCCGCCAGCCATGCGCAGTTTTTGTGAGTTTTGCGAGTTTTTGACTTTTCCCCCCACCTGAGGGCGCTGATAGCACAAAAACGAGTGCATGGACCCCCATTTTTAAAACTTTCTCCTTTTGCAGTATATAATTCTCTACAAATCTGGAAAAATTTACAAATCTGGCATGGATTTTGAATGTACAGTAGAGTTTTTTGCATCTATCCCATTCCCAGACAGGTTCCCAGCCAGCCATGCGCACTTTTTGCGAGTTTTGCGAGTTTTTGACTTTTTCCGCCACCTGAGGGCGCTGATAGCACAAAAACGAGTGCATGGACCCCCATTTTTAAAACTTTCTCCTTTTGCAGTATATATTTCTCTACAAATCTGGAAAAATTTACGAATCTGGCATGGATTTTGAATGTAGAGTTTTTTTGCACCTATCCCATTCCCAGACAGGTTCCCCGCCAGCCATGCGCAGTTTTTGTGAGTTTTGCGAGTTTTTGACTTTTCCCCCCACCTGAGGGCGCTGATAGCACAAAAACGAGTGCATGGACCCCCATTTTAAAACTTTCTCCTTTTGCAGTATATAATTCTCTACAAATCTGGAAAAATTTACAAATCTGGCATGGATTTTGAATGTACAGTAGAGTTTTTTGCATCTATCCCATTCCCAGACAGGTTCCCAGCCAGCCATGCGCACTTTTTGCGAGTTTTTGACTTTTTCTGCCACCTGAGGGCGCTGATAGCACAAAAACGAGTGCATGGACCCCCATTTTTAAAACTTTCTCCTTTTGCAGTATATAATTCTCTACAAATCTGGAAAAATTTACGAATCTGGCATGGATTTTGAATGTACAGTAGAGTTTTTTGCATCTATCCCATTCCCAGACAGGTTCCCAGCCAGCCATGCGCACTTTTTGCGAGTTTTGCGAGTTTTTTTACTTTTCCCGCCACCTGAGGGCCCTGCTAGCACAAAAACGAGTGCATGGACCCCCATTTTTAAAACTTTCTCCTTCTGCAGTATATAATTCTCTACAAATATGGAAAAAATTACGAATCTGACATGGATTTTGAATGTACAGTATAGTTTTTTCGAACCCATCCCATTCCTAGACAGGTTCTCAGCCAGTTCTTACGAGTTTTGCGAGTTTTTGACCTTTTCCGCCAACTGAGGGCGCTGCTAGCATAAAAATGAGTGCATTGATCCCCATTTTTAAAACTTTCTCCTCCTTCATTATACTTTTCTCTACAAATCTGGAAAGTTTGACGAATATGACATGAATTTTGACAGAATAATGGGGATTTGTATATGACTTTCAGAATTCTGAGGCCTATCAATAGCCAAAAACCTGCGATGACGTCATTCTACCTGACACCCAATCATGGCCCAGTTCAGTGTCCCATAGAAAAAAAGTAAGCACATGGACCTATAATTTTCTATGCGTATTTGGGCTTCTCATGGACCAAAGTAACTGTATGCAAAGTTTGGTGAAAATGACATGGATTTGACTTTAAATGTGGAACGTCCTTAAGACAAATTGCAACAAATACCTTTCTGGTCCTGCTACTTATTACACATTTCAATGATGTGTGACAAATAACATCTTTTCAAGTCAAATCGCATTTTATGTTAGGTGAACTTCTTTAAGAGTGAAATACGGATTCCATTTCTATAATTTACGTCAGCATAATTTTTAGAAAAATGGCATTCATCTAATCTCATAAATGTCTTCTCAATACTTCAAGAGTCGAGGAAGCAATCATTCCGTGATTAACATTATTTCATTTTGTTCAAAATGACCCCTTTATATATTTTCAAACATGAAAATATGTACATGTACATACCCCAAACATAGAGTAGTAACACTGTGTATTAGAATATTAGTAAAATTATGCACAGATAGAGCATGACCTGCCACCAGCTTGAAGAAAATAACCACAAAGGAGGCTCTATCTTTGAAATCTGTTAGATTAAGCTTTCAGGTATTAAACTCGTATATCAAATCATTATTACACAGTGTTCGACAGTAAAGACATTCTAAAAAGTGCAAATACGACAATCTTCATAATTGAAAAAAGTAAATCTGTCGTTCTTCTTTTCTTGTATACAAAATAGGTTGGTATCTATTCCTATGTATATAATATACACAAATATATATATATAAATGTATATCTTGAAAATTTCTTCATATTTACATGAAATTTTTCTTGATTGAGAGTACAGGATAAGGACACACATTTTTTTGAAATATTCTAATGTACATTATTAAACTCAGTACTTTCTATTTATAAACCATTTTGTTCCTAAAAAAAAGAACATGCATTACATAATTGTTCAATGCATGATAATTCTTGTTTCCACAATGGATTGATATATCCATGATATAGTAGAATAGGTCGCTATCCCAAACTTAAAGGAGAAGTAATTTAAAAAAACAGTTCCATCAAAATCGGTTAAGAAATGAGAAAGTTGTGAAAGTTTGAAAAGTCTCAATTTACTTTCTATGCCGATCTTCAAATTGGCAATGTTGCTTCAAAGTGACAGGTAGAGTAGGACAACTCTCCATGTGTTTTCTACACAAAATTTCATATTTTCTCCATTATCTCTAAAAATGATGCTTGTCTTTTTGTGAACTCAACACATGTTGCGTCAAATACATTTCTCCATGATATATCTTGAGCTAAGAAGGAGACAAGCTGCACCTTGAGAGATAATGGGGAAAATATGAAATTTTGTGTATAAAACATATGGAGAGTTGTCCTACTAAACCTGTCATTTTGAAGCAACATTGCCAATTTGAGGATCGCCATAGAAAGTAAATTGAGACTTTTCAAACTTTCATAACTTTCTCATTTCTTAACCCATTTTGATGGAACTTTCTAAAAATTGCTTCTCTCTATCCTTTCTTTTCATTAAAAATGACTTTTCCCCAGGGTTTCATTCTCCTTTAATTACACCTGTTCTCCCTACAACAGATAACAAGTGAAGCAAGATACAATCACCTGTAATTCCCATGCACTAACTATTTTGTCTGCCAAGTTTGAAGGCAAAATAAGCCCTAATGAATTTGTAGAATCTCTGTCCACGATGGACGTTTCTCGCACAAGAGCAAAGTAAAAATGTGCATCAGCAAAGCAGATATCACTGATCTTCTGCATAATCAACATGAACCATTAAATAAAATGTGCAAAAAAACATCACAGTTTTGCAACGGTGATGGGTAGTGATAAAAATCCCTATGATAAACTTGAATTGTTGCCAAAAGAACATGGCCTAAATTCTTGTGTTTAATACCTCTTAACTCAACCAGTGTATTAAAGCAATACTTAATCTCTGAGCTAAGTCAATACTTGTTAGATATGGCACCTGCATTTTTTCTTTCTGTCTTCAAAAAACAAATTATTCTCTTACATTCAATAGGAAGAATAATTCTCAGAAAAGTACTTTGGCATGTATCAGACAGAAACTAATTCTTTTCATAAGGAACATTTACAATTGCCTCATAAGAAGGTATACATGTAGCTTTCAAACTTCGGACAATTCCCAGAATTGGCATGTAATCCAGTTAAAAGGGGGAAATATTGAAACCTTTCTTATCTCTCTGTATACCACATAAATTCTCTTCTATAGGATTAGTGTGTAGAGTCTACAAGTGCCAAATGGCGCAATGGCAAAGCGAGTGTTATAAACAAAACATAAAAACAAAATTGTAAAAAAGTCATCAAAGTATCAGTTTCATGATAAATTTGTACAAATGCCAAAGAAGGACAGAAAAACAAAACTAGAATACATAAATATTCAAAAGATTTTATGATTTCATCGATTTTTCACAGATAAGAAACTTTGAGAACATATTGTAAAAATGAAAATTGTGCAAATTTTTCAAGTGGTCCAGTTTCACAAAAGTTTAATGCCACAGAATAATTGAATCAAAAGATTGAATTTTGCAGCGAGAATGGCTACTTTTAAATTTGGGTAACCAAAGTTTTTGGTTTTTAAGTACTACATGTAGCTAGTGCTGAGCTTATGTCTTCAAATAAATTGCATCCAAGTGCAATCTAGAAGGACACTCAATGCATATATTTTCGCGTACTAGAAATAATGGATTTAGATGTACACGCTGCTATCATCTCGGATGTAGTGGCCTAACAACTTTTGATCTGAGTTCAACACTGCTTTGGCAGAAGATAAAGCACTTTGCGGTATTCCGTGTCAGGTGTACAAGCTTTGGCCCGAATTCACAAAAAAGGTTTATTTTAAACCATGGTCTAAACCGTGGTTTAAACCTCTGCCGTGGACTAAATTAAGCGTAAATAAAGGTAAATAAGCGCATTACTGTCCTCCCATTGGACAAGAGGACATGCACCTACTATGCTTATAAAGGTTTAAACCATGGTTTAAAATAACCCTCTTTCGAGAATATGGGCCTTTATAACTATGTTAGCTCGACTCTCTATAATGTATGGACATCTACTGCCTACATGAACTGTTTAAGTTATTATTTTTGCAAAGGCATTATTTTCGTGAATGTCATGGATTGTTGGACGATATCAAATTTAACAACAGGCGAAAATGAACATGTATTGAAAGTAGCCCATCTTATCCATCGCTAAAACAACAACTCACAAAAGTATCGGCAAAAATATCAGTACAAGTAAATATTTCCTGCAATACTTGGCGGTAGATTGTAAGTAATGATCAGATAGACTGATAGTCTGATAATTGGTAGATCAGCCCTACCAGTGGACTGTTAAGAATTTACTACGATGATGAAGTTTGCTGCAAGCTGACCATTTCTTTACAAAAAAGGAATCCACTCATGAGACTGTGCTAGAATGGCATCTGTGCAAACACTATTCTAGTTCATGAATTATTACAACCCAGGTGTTCAACTGTAACTACAACAATGTAAATGTCAACCCACTGAAATTTTGTTGTTGTTGTTGACTTCCCCTAGGCTTAATACAGAAACCACCCAGCTCCTGTAGGAAACGGATTGACATTTCATGTTCATATTTACACAATAGGTACATGTATTATCTCAAGTTGAGAGGTAACTTTTCTTGACTTAAAAGATGATGAAAGCATTGAAAATGCTTGGTGTTAATCTACTCTGAGCCATGGAATGGCAATCCTAGTGAACACCAAACATAGTTGGAACTAGCTATAATGTTTGGAACATATATAATTGAAACTAGCTATACTGAACTCAATTTCAAGATACCACATTGGCTGGGAGCCTGGAAGGCATCATGGTTAGACGTTGTTGCCCCGGGAGATGATTGGGAGGAACCAGGGGTGTCCTCCGGTCTCGCATCACACTGCTCCTCACTGTGACCTGACGAGAGCAGGGGCTGCATCTCGTGCTGCTGCTGCGTGGGCGGGGCGGAAGTGGAATTGACGGAGTTGAGCGTGGCGGAGAGCCGCAACGTGGATGCGTTGCTGGTGGTAGGGGACACCAAGGAGTCTTTATTGCTCTGTAAGGAGGAGGTGGTGGACAGGTCTGAGAGCTGGAGGAAGGACACCGGATGCGGGGGCCTGGGATGGGTGTGGTGATACCTGGAGATGGGATGGTCCTCGGAGCAGCTCTCGAAGGTGCTATCGGAAGATGAGCTGGTTGTAAGGCTGGATCGAGGTATTGCTTGCTGTGGGACAAAGGTAATCAAATCGGTATATTTATCACTCAAGTAAGCTGCAACATCAATCCAAACATTACGTACACAAAATAGTTTCATACTACATGAAACCTGTATATAAAGACCACACAAGGGACACAAGAAAAGCAGTCTTAATAAGAAGGTGGTGCACAAGTTTCTATAGGACAGGTTTCCATGAAAAAATGAAATAAAAATATGTGGTCTTTGTAGACATTTCGTTTTTCTACACAGGTTGTAACTAAACCAAGTTTCATTGTACATACAATGCCCACCCCTTAGCCCATTTGAAATTTTAGAAATCTAATATATTTCATAAGAATTCCATTAAAAGAAGTTATCAGCCATGAAATTATGAAATTGATGGGTGATAAACTGTCTATTGGTCGCATCACCTATGAACTATAAATGTCTGTGAAGAAGTTAAAAAAAAAAAAATGTTCTTGCCCCATACCTCACCGGTGCTCTCTGCTCATTTTACGATCTTTAATACTTCAACCACGTACATGATGAAAAACATAAAGGTCATCAGTAACTGGCACAAAATTGTCCTCTTTCTGTTTCTTATCAAAGTAAACTCACACGCAGGTTAAAAGTAGCAAAATACAATGCACAGGTTCTCTACAAATCATAAACATCTTACATGAGCTTCACAAGCAACGTTGCAGGGTTGGGCTATGTCCATGATGAGGGTGTGCTTTAGAATGGTACCTGTAATAAGGACTACCATCATGCTATATGAATAAACTTCTTTGACATTAGGTATTCTTTTCACAGGAACAATTCCCGAAAAGAGCCCTACATTTTAAAGTGATTGATTAACTTTGTGAAAAATTGTAAAATCAGCTCAAATGCCAGTGAATTGTGTGCAGTCCTCTAACTACATATATAATTAAGGATATGTGAAAGTATGAGAGAAAATGGAACCCATTTACTATCCTAAAAAAGAGAAAATCGCGATCAATCGCTAGCGCAAGTCGCTCGGCTTCTTCGCTGCGCTGCAGTCACAAAAACCAAGCACCAGCGCTTGGCGATTTCAGAGCGGGTTTCCAGCCCGTACGGTATTCTGTGATAGAGCGAGGTATGCCAACCGTAAGAGTTCTTTAGGGTTCGGTGGTACTCTATCCCGACATCAATGTTCAATCGTAAATATCTTGATATATAAACGACCGATCAGCTTATAAAACTCAGGCGATTCCTGTCTGAGCTAAAGGTTTGCAATTATGATTACAGCATTAGCTGGAACAGTGATTTTTTTTTTTCAATCCTGGGTAAAGTTAATCAATGCCTTTAATGTAAAATGTTTCTATTCTGTCATTTTAGGCAATTTTAGGCAACGTTCCTTTGTGAGGCTTTAATGTTGGCACAAGCACCAATGGAATTCATGTTGAACTAATTTAGCACCTTTCACAAGTAGATGTGTAAAACCACACTGTGATTCGCACAAGTAATTTCAGACAGATGCGTCAGAATCTCATTAGTAATTTTTACGAGCTAAAATTAACAGAATGTTTTGTCTTTTTAATTTTCATTTCATATTATCTCGGATTTAGAATCTTTGTTCTTCTTTTCTTCATTCCATCTTTTTAGGGTGCATGACTGACAGTACTGGGGGTGTCACTAAGGGTTCAACATGAAGCAAAAATACCTCTAATTTTGTCCATCATTTCTACTTTGCCACCTCACTCTACCCATGAGCTGGAAATATAAAACTAACAATTTCGCTAAATGTTCTCTATTAAACAGAATTTTCTCCTTTGATTCAAATTAAAGCTTCATATGATCCATGCTTGCTGTCCATACAGTGTGATAATTTCCTGTGCTTCTTAACAGACATTCCGAGAGATCTGACACCAGCTACATGTACATGTTCACAGCAAAATTAGACAACATTTCACTGTCCAGACAGTGTAAAGCCAACCGCACACTATACGATCGGTCTGCACCCAGTTTCGGAAGAAAATTTAATAGCATTTAAATTCATAAAATATTTCTGATTGAGGTTCTGAATAGTCATATAGACAGTAAAATCGAAATTTCGGCCTACTGCAAGTTTTCTAGTTGGAGGAAAGGCCAAATCGGCTCCGAGTCGTAGCAATGTCATGAGCAGTCCTATGATTGTCTACGATTTGAAACTGATTTGGTCCTTATTCCGGGTAAAATGCCAACAGCACACCAAAATCCTAGGTTTAGTATTCATATTATTGTTTAGAACCTGTATCAGGAAGATTTTATTTGTTAAAATGCCCATAATTAAATGCTATTGCGATTTACTTCCAAAATCAGATCGCAGTCGATCGTATAGTGTGCCGTGGGCTTAAGATGTACATTTGTAGTGCTGCATTTCTTTGCACAACTAGATATTTCATACCTTATGGACAGCTGACGTGACTCAAATCAAACTTCACATGAATCATAGAACATACGACTGGACATAGCCCTCTCCTGTTCCGAGGAACATTACAAGTCATTATCAAGCACCAAAGGGGGGAAAACATACATACTGGAACATAAGATGCTGGTATGGAACAGGGTTTCTGATTGGTCAGTGGCTGTTAAAGGCTACAGTAGGCAGCTTTTCATTGGTGGATTCTGAGTTTGCAGGCATGGGTTGCTAAAGGAACAGAAATAATACAAACAAAAAAGGGGGAGAAATCAAAGGGTTAGGATCTGGGTATACTACTGTACTACACATGACATGATAATGACCAACAAAATTTTTATTTCTTAAAGGCACTATTTTAATATTTTCTGTTGTTTTCCTCTGCTCTTTAGTTGCACATTGACATGTACTAAAAATTGTGGAATGAACATAGTGGACCATTTCACACAAAAATCATTACCATTACATTTCTAATGAAAGGGAATTTCCTTCTGTAGGATATTGTATTATTATTATTATTATTCTAAAGTCTGTTTGGAAAATGCTTGAGGGCAAACTTGCTATAACCAAATTAATCAAGTGCAAAATCATTTTTTCTTTTGGAGAAATGTCATTCAGTGTTGTTTTATTGTTAATGTTTGTAATTACCATTCTAGAGCACATCACTTTAAATTTTAAACAGTACCTTCAAACAAATGATTGACTCTGCTAAAATTTGTACTATGAATTTGTATCAATAGTCCCTACTATAAAAAAGTAGAATTTAGGCAACATTAATATAAAAAAATAACAAAATCTCATGGTTAGATTACTGATTAATGTTTCGATAAATCTCAAAGCCAAATTTGAACATGCCAACAACAAGGACGAAGGTGTCTTAGCAAAACATGTAGTAGTACATCTTTCCCACAGCTATTCAACATCGAACCAATCAAAAACAATTTTCTTTCCTCCATCCTGGATCTATCTAGCCAAGGCAGCCATGAAGTATACTGTAATTCTGCCTGCAGGGCATACCTGACCCGGTTAGAAGCACGCCGGATAGGGGAATGACAATGTTTGATTGGCCTGACGAGTAAGTTTCTTATTAAAAAGCCACAGGTTTCAAAGATGCCTAAAATTGATGGTGTACCGCCGTGTGGCAGCATTAAACCAATAAGTTCTGAACTTCAAGAATTTGAATCTGTTCAGCCAGATGTTTCAGTTCTATCTAAAAATATCAATTTAGAATTACATGTAAGCAGTACAGTTTGTTTTAGGTGCATGTACATGTATATTATACAGATACATGTATGTGTACGCAAGGCTCACAGATAAAGAAAATATACATTGAATAAGAACTTTTCTTTCTTTACAGCCTGAAGCTCGAGATAAGGTGGTTTTCTTCATGATTGAGCATGTCATCATTCAAGTACTCATGCAAAGTGCAGGTTTGGCATACCAGGGTTATATTGTAAACATACCTGTTAGAAAATGAAATTCAGTGCAGGGGTCAGTTTTGATAAATAATCAAGATATTCAGAGTTTTCGTGATCAAGACGGGGTTGGATTGGGGAGTGAAGTGTGTCCTATACTAAATGTAGCATACATGTATCTGGAACAGACCCGTGACAAAGCTCAGACCCCCACCCCAACGTATAAATAATAATAATAATAATATTCTGGATTTATATAGTGCCTAATACATCTACAATTTCTCTAAAAGCGCTTTACAGACATATTAATGCCCCGGTCATTGGGTTCATGACTTGCCTGCACACAATGTATGCACCTTCTCCACTCCCTGGGGAACATTCCAGCCAGGCGCCTTTTGCAGACGCGCACAATGCTGATCAAACCACAATGACTTTCGCATCTTACTGGGTACCCATTTCACACCTGGGTGGAGAGGAGCAATGTAGATAAAATGCCTTGCTCAAGGACATAAGTACCGTGCCAGGGATTGAACCTACGACCTTTGCATCTCCAGTCAAGTGTTTAAACAACACGACTACGACACCTCTACATGTACATAATCTATTTTGTTCAATACCGCATGTCCGAGTTATCAAAACATACATAGGGACGTTATATCATAACGTTTATATGCGCTATACAAGAACGGTTTATTATTATTATTATTATTATTACATGTACACCAACATGAAGTCCTTGGGGGTTACTCCATAAGGATACCACTAAACCATTTACATTGTATGGACAAGTATGGCAAAGGGATGGAAGGACATGGGCGAGTTTTCACTTCACAACAGGGAAACTGTGTCACAAAATTGGTTATGCATGTGCTACACAGCTCACACATCGAGTGCAACAAAACCCTGGCATGGTCTGACATTAACAGATGCCATTTGGCCAGACAGCAAATTATGTAGACTAATGTAAATGTATGTAGGGTTGTGCTGTGATTATATTCATAAATAATAAATTGTACGGCTTCCCCTGGCTAAAACCTACCTTTCTATCAAGAAAATCTTATTCTTAAACCTTCTACCTCGCTACCTCACTCCGTCAGTATAGAGGGAAAGTATTTATACATGTACAGTATGTATCTTACTTCAATCTTCAAATCATTCCCTGTACAGATCATACAACTGACTTCAATGCTTGGTTCATCAGAGAACTGTCACTTGGTCTACATACATGAACATGTAAATGTTTATTTCAATAACTGTCAAATTTCTGGAATACTAGATATTTGTCATGACTGAAAACGTGTCTCACAAATTGCAGTGCGAGACAGGTGTGTGAACTTGGTGGCACTAGAGGGGTTAATTTCAGTATCTTTATCTGGGAAAAAGGCATAATCTGTCTTTGGGATTTATCTTCAAAAATAAAGAAATGAAAAAAAAAAGCAACCCTTGATATCTACTATAGACCTATCATCATGGTCTGCTGATGATATTCTCTTCTCCATGTCAGCCAGAATAACAGCTGTACGACACATACTCCAGCGACAATCAATCCACTGTCAACTTCCTACACTTAGAACTCAATTCTTGATTTCATTCCTGGACCAGATTCTACACCTAACTCCAGAACACTAACCTTAAACCTAACCTGCATGTAAAACTCAACTCCAACCCTTACCCTACATCTTTGAGGAAATTAAGCCTGGAGCAATTGCTGCCACGGGATACATATGTCCAGGCACCAAAACAACACACAATGCTGGGTGATGTATGATGTCAAAGGTCACTCTTACCCTGGGATACGAAGCGCCGTCGACCGTGGCGGTGTTCTGGACTGGAATGTAAGGCTGGGCTGAGGCCATGGGGCTACTCTGGACTAGCGACTTGGTGTACTCTTCCGTTACAGGACCTCTCCTGTCTATTAAACTATGGTGAAAAAAAAAAAACCCAGACGAGATGTGAGAGAAATTTACATGAGATATTGTCTTGATCAGTTCATTCTGGCTCTCTGCAGACATACATGTACATGTACATGTAAACATATATGTTTAGAACAAAGGTATTCACACAATTTATCGAGACCCACAAAGGCATAAATACTACTAACCAACTACCCCTCGAGGACCTAGGACATGTAACTCCTTGACAACTATCCCAGACTAATATCTCTTTGAGGACAATAACCCCCCTTGACAACTAACCCTTAAGGTAACTACTGTACCCCCCTATCAAAGTGATACCCCCACTACCCTCTAAAAGAGGGTAGTTGTGCAGAGAGAGGAGGGGGGGGGGGGTGTCCAGGGATGGTGGTCCAGGAGGTCATTGACCAAAGTGATATTGATTTAGGAACCCAGGAGCATCATTTTCTTTCTTTCTTTCTTTCCTTCCTTTTTACTTCCTTTGTTGGCTTTGTGTCTATCTATCTTCCAATCCTTCCTTCTTTCTTTTTTTCATTGATTTATTTCTTTATTTGTTTAAGCCTAAGCAAAGGCCAATCGCCTACCAACAACAATCAGTTCATTTTCTCTGATCATGAAAGGGTTTACGGTAGCATTAATTTCCCATTTAGCTGCTGATTCCATTACTTCTACATTGCGGTCTTTTAAGGGTGTTCATTGGTTAATGACTGGTCGCCAACCAATGAAAGGTTTTTGATGTTGCATCAAAAACCTTTTGCCAACCAGACTGGTCGTCAGAAGGTGTTTCTGGTGGTCAAGCAATTTTCTAAAGGTAGGCAACTTGTCTGCAAACCGATTGGCAACCCTGTGTGCCACAAGTAGCCGATTTAAAAATACTTCAAATTTCGGGGGCTGAGTTGGCGTGTCTGTTTTGCAGCTCTTTCGCTTGTGCTGGTCGGCAACCGGTCATCACTCTAGTGCGACTTAAGGGCGGGTCGCATTTGTCTGAAAATAATGATAATGTATGCGCGTATAAAATGTATATATAGCGATGACGATATCATGTCAATCAAGCACTGCGAACACTGCCCACATGATTCTTCTGAATCACCTCGAAGGAGCAAAAGTAATAGGTTCTTAGAAAATATCGGTGAGCTGTCCTGAAGAAATCGGTGGAATTACTCTGCCACCGAGATGATAAACTCGGAGATGGAGGTTCATGATTATACATCAGAGAACTCTGACATAACTCAGAGAATTCCTATTCATTTTCCACATAAACAATGCGTGCGCGATTTGGCAACGATTTATCGTTATCATTATTGGACAAATGTGACCAGCCTTTCAGGCTTTATCAATTCAGTCTCATTTAATCCTTTTTTTGAGATGGTTGGCTTACCTTGGAGTATTGGGCCCACATAACGCTGAACAGAAGTTAGCCACAGCAGACCCATTGCTGTACGGATTAAAGGCATCTCGGTCGTGCTTCTTGGACCATGAACCCTTTATCTAATAAGAACAAGATCACAATTCCAAAAAAAAAAAATCAGAATCAAACTATACTCCCAAGGAATAATGAATGATAGAAAATTGAAACCTTTTGTTATGCAGTTTCTATTTTCTCAAGATTTTACTGCCTATTTTTTGTTTATTAATGGTATTTCATGTGATGCTGTTGAAGTTCATGATGATGATGATAAAACTGATAGTGGGAAAGGCAATGATGATAATGATGGATGACAATGAAGAAGATAGAAATAATGACAAGGATGAAAATGAGAAAGGAAGCATAGCGAAACTGGGAGGCACAAAAAGACGTGTCCGGAATGCAAACAAAAAATGCAAAAAAAATTGTTGGTGATAGATTTGAAGTGAATAAAAGAGTTGTACTTTGACATTTGTAACGACAGTTTTGGCAGTATTAAGCATACTCAAGGTAGAAGATGTATTTTAATCTGCTCTGTGGTTTAGTGATAATGTTTCTGAATAAAGATTTCATTTTCAACAATATGCAGTTTGCGTTCCGGACGCGTCTTTTCACGCCACTATGTTTCGCTAAGCTACCTAAGATGAAGAAAACATTTATACTGGTACAGGTAATAAAGATAATGACGAAGGTAGTGATATTAATGATAATGGTGGCAATGATGGAGATGGGATCCATGATGATGATGATGATGATGATGAAAGTAATGACAATGATGATGACAAAGATGACGACGATGATGATGAAGAAGAAACACGTAATGATCATAATCGAGATTATAATGATAATGGTGGTGATGATGATGATGGTCATGATATTGATGATAGATGATAATGGTTAATAAGAAAGTAATGTGACAAATGATAAGCATACTACGAGACATACTTACATCTTCATTTGTTGTGATACCAGCTGCAATAAGATAAGTGTGAAAGCCAGCCAACCCTAAAACCGACCAGATAGAGATAAAACAGACCAACGCTTCCACGATGGTACAAGGTAGTCAAGGAAACATTTCCACATTCAGACATCAAAATATCTCTTCTTGTAAAAGACAAAGATCATACTTATCTTATGCTGTCTAATTCACTCGAGCTCTTTTTGGATTTTGTACAGAAAAAGTGATTTCACATAATTATCCTTATTCTTATATATATGCATTTCTTTTCTTTCTTTCTTTCTTTATTTATTTATTGTGGTATAAAGAGACATTGTACATGGCAGCCTTGCGGCTGAACTGAATACAAACCTTTCCAAATGTCCTTTATTTTCCTTCGCTGGATTACAGGTGTGGTCATTTGGACAAAGATCATGGATTACTGCTTGAAATGCATTTGGCAAGCAACTTACCAGAATGAACTGAAATTTGTCTCTACTCGTACTTGCTAGAAATTACAATTTTGTAATATGCAAGTAGGGCCTTTCTAGAAAAGATCTAAAAATATAAGACTTTAAAACGATCTTTAGAGCTTTAAACTTCTCCATTAAAAATAAGATGTCCATAAATTAATGAACTTCATGACAAATGCTTTTCCAAATTGAAAATTTTTTGCTATCTTTGATTTTTAAATGTTTGTACATGTATGTACATAATTATATACATGTAACTTGATTGAAGACAACACTTTTGATACATTAAAAAATATTTAATTAAATGTAATACAAGAGTAAATTAGTTTGTCCTTGTGCATTAATGAAGTATTTACACGTTCACTATTTCCTCCTCTTCCAAGTAATTATCAAAGGTCCTGCAAAGTACATGTAAATACAATATTTTGATTGCAATCACTCATCACTATAGCCTTGTTCAGACATGACATGATAAATCACATCCCCCCCCCAGTGCTTCATAATTAAAACATTTTATGTTAAAATGAACGGCCCATAGGAGATTTCAAAATGTATGTGCAACAAAGACCCCCCCCCCCCCCATGCAGACTTACTTTTATGTTTAATAAAGATACAAATGTGAAGCGCACTATGCTGACATCATTTCACTGTGCCGTTTTTTTTTATTAGGCGGTTTAACGTGCCCTATATGAACAAGGCATGAAAGAGAAGACGAGATCAAGGACTCAGACCCTTCAAAATTTCTGAACGAGATAAATGATGTTAAATGATGATAAATACCACGGTGCTGTTTGCAGCCCCTTTAAGGGATAACCTTTGCTGAGCGATAATGAATGGTCGTAAATCAGAGTGTCTCAAGCACTCATTGATTATATGTCTACTCTCCGAATGTCGGAACTGGTGAGGAATTGGTGTCAGATTATACTCTCTAATTCTATTGCTAAGCAAACAGCTGGCCAGATGAAGATGCCATGGAATAATCTATTGCTAATAGAGCATATACAGCGGATAGTGGGAGTATAAAGCCCACTGCACACTTTAAGATGGGCTTGCGATCCGATTTAGGAAGAAACTGCAATATCATTAGAAATGAAAATTTAGAAATTTAAAATCATCTTTCTGATTCAGGTTTACTAGTAGTCATATGAATAGCAAAATTGTAACTACTGGGTATTGTGGGCATCCAGTAGTAGCAAAAGGCCTGATCAGCAGCAAAATATAGTGAGGTAGGACCAGTTGCAAGACTGCCCTGACGTTTTGCAGATTTGGCATTTTTTACGACTGAATAACCCGCATTTAATACCTTGTACCTTGCAATTTAAATTTACAATTTAATATGACATTTGGGAATATCAATCAAGGACTTTTAATACAAGCCTGTACTTTCATATACAAGTGTAATGTTTTGATATTTCGATTCATTCTAAAATCGGATAGCAGTCAGATTGTACAGTGGGTGGTTGGCTTTATTGGAGGCAATGGAATGATCATGGTATATACATGTATACATGTAGATATAACACAGAGTTGGAAAACATACATACATACATACACATGTACATGTACTTCTTCCCCTCTTTAAAATGAATACCTAAATAATTTGTCTTTTGGTTTAGATATATAACTTTACTTTCGCACAAGAATTTTGAATGAAAGTCCATGATAACCATGTGTCTTGACGTGATCATGGGATCAACTTTCATAATGCAGGGTCTCTTAAACCCTTTCAAGACAACTGACCACATTTTGTGGTTTGGCTCATTAACTTCTGATTCAGAGCTCTGAAAAATATACCAGATGCATGAGTAGAAAGAGCAAAAATTGCTACACACACTATGTCCACTTTTGTTGCATGACCATATTGCGTTTGATGCCAGGAATTTTAAAAACGAGAATAAGCTTTGAAATCCTTAAACTGGCAACACATTGAGAGGTTCAAAGTCATTGTTTTTTTAAATCAAAATTGGCAATTTTTTTCAACTTTTCTAGAAAATTCCTCATCATGAATATTGTTCTCAAAGACATTACACCTTATTAGCACCATGTAGCACTAAAAGAAAAAAATTATTGTTGCCAATTTGAAGAATGAAATATGATCAGTTTAGCCCTTAAATATTTCCTGTCCTGCAAGGGATAAGGTGTTTTAGAAAGAAAATAATACTCTCTGAATTAAGAGAGGTGTACAGGGCTGGATTGCTGTCGTCATCAACAAAATGCATGACAAGTGAAAGGACAAATATGACCCATGTAAATGAGATGATCATTATCTAGAATCTGATCTACTGTATATGTACATTACATGCACCTGTAGAATGCTACCAACAGGCTAATAAGTCTGTATCGTCTGTTCGGAGCCAGAAGGGTGTTCACTCCCATCATTTGTACAGAGTTAACGCCCTTCTGGCTCCAAACAGACAACAGACTATAGCAGCTAAGATATTTACAATGAGCAAATTTGACCTAATTTCAATAAAATTCTCCACTAAGCCTGTATTGAACGACAGCCACAAAACTAGATAAATATGGCTAATTCAGTGGACAATTCATTTTTTTCTTTACAGTTCTTGGACTTTCGATTAAATAAGTGAGATTTCCCAGGAATATTTTTATCCCCCCCCCCCCTCCTGTATTCAAGAGCTCGTTGTTTTTTTTTATAGCTTTGAGCTAAATCAGTCTCCGCTTCCATGTACATGTACATGTATCTTCAGTTGATGGGTATGAAGAATTGACCAATGAAAAATAAATGGAAGTATATTCTGTGCTTTCACCAAAATGATACATGAAACAACCTTCACAAGACTACACACACACACGTATGGGGTGATAAGACATTTGCCCCGGCGATGTTTGCTGCGCTCCGTACTTCGTCAAACATATAGGGTTAGGGCAAGGGTTGGGATTGGAATTACGATTAGGGTTAGGTATAGTGTTATAAAGTCCAAGGATGACGTTAGGGTTAGGGTTAGGATTAGCATTGGGATTGGGTTTGGGATTCAATCAGGATTAGCGTTAGGTATGCAGTGGGACCTCATTATAACAAACTCCTTGGGACCAAGGAAATTACCTCTTTATATCGAAACCTTGTTATATCAGGGCTAGGACACATTAGAACACAAATCAGTGGGACCTGCGAAATGACTTTGTTACAACAAGAGTTTGTTAACCCTTTCATGACAGGAATTATTTAAGGGCTAAATTGATCACATTTTGTTCTTCAAATTGGCAACAATAATATTTTTCTTTTAGTGCTACATGGTTCTAATAAGGTGTGATGTTTTTGAAAACAATATACATGGTAACAATTTTGTTGAAAAGTTGAAAAATTGCCAAATTTGATGAAAAACAATGCTTTTGAACCTCTCAATGGTGCCAATTTAAGGATTTTAAAGCTTATTCTTCTTTTAAAAATTCCTGGCATCAAACGCAATATGGTCATGAAACAAAAATGGACATATTGTGTGCAGAAATATTTGCTCTTTCTACTTATGCATCTGGTATATTTTTTAGAGCTCTGAATCAAAGGTTATTTAGCAAAACCACAAAATGTGGTAAATTGTCTCGAAAGGGTTAAAACAGTGTTTTTTATAACAAGGTTCCACTGTATAGTGTTAGGGACTGGGTTGCAGTTGGGAATCGTAACAGTGTATGAAATGGAACATGGAGCAGTTTGTCACCGGAGCATGTGTCGTACAACCCACAGATGGATGGTACATGGGCTGAAGGATATCTGCCTAATGGAGTGAGGAAGATCGGAAAAGGATATCTGGCCGGCTTGTTCTTCAGAGCCTCTAAGAAACCTCCTTCCTCTGTGCTCACTGAAACATGACCAAAAACAGAGAACAGAAAAGATGAAGCAGATGAGAGAGAAAAAATGAATAAAAAAATGAAATGAAACGAAAAAGGATTGGGAAGGGTAGAAAGAAAGATTGAGGTAGAATGAAATCAGGAGAGAAAAAATAAATTGAAAAATAATTTGAAAAATATTTCTGAATTTAAAGGCATAAATGCAAGTCACATGAATGACATTTTAATATATTAAACAATCAGATAAATTGAAATTAAATGTTTCCTCATTTAAAGAAATGCTATATGCAATATGCAGGGCTTCACAATAACTTTTTTTTTTTTAGCGGGAGGTCATTATTGACATTTTCAGGCTCACAATGCATGGGACCCCTGCTAATATTTTGACATTTTATGGGTCTAGGCCCTGTTTCATAAAAGTTGTTATCAATAACAAGTTACAATATTTGTTAAAAGCTACTGAAATCCTTGAATCTGATTGGCAGAGAGCAAATTTGTCATAGAAATGGGGCACTGTCTTGTTATTGTTAACAAGGTTTATGAAACAGGGCCCAGGAGTTAAAATTTGGGGGCCCATGGGTACCTGGTGCCTGTTTGTGTCAAGCTCTGCTACATGTATGCAAGCTTTCATGAACTAATCTTGACCTTCTCTAAAGCTTGTTGGAGCCTGCAAGTAGCAACAACTAATGCATCTTACTTCATTATTAGAGATAATGTCAAACAATTCTGTGGATAAAAAACTAAGTCTAGAATCTTTCGGGTAGTAAGAAAATTGCTTGGAATGGCTGCAAGGAACGAAACATCAAATCACTATGTTAGCGGAAAAGAAACATCAATTTCTTTTTAATGCATAATGAAACAGGTCTCCTTGAACATCGCATGTGATGAAACTCATACATATTGATTGTAACATATAAATCACTCTGACAGGCAATGCATGAACCTCTTTTCAATAGTACAGGCACAGTCAGAGTGCGACCGTCAATAACTTAATACCCATTCAGACAAGCAAAATGTTTAATATAAATGTAGCTACCGTATATATGAAAATCACAGAGCTATAAGATATCAAGTACATGTAGTTTTTTTTATTTCTAGTCTGAATGTTGTACAATTAAGCATTGCATAGTGAAATGGAGGTTTGTGTATCGTTTCAAATAAACAATTGATAGAGCATCAGGTTCATTATCTGTGTAAAAATCAAGTTGAACGAAGCCTGGTGGGGCTTATTATGAGTAAGCATGCACTGACATGACCAGTGTGCAAACTGATATTTCGTGCCCTCAAATAATGTCCATAATGTAAGCTGACCTCTGCATGTACTGTACAGAGCTGGTTTCTTTATACAACATTCTTATCTCATATGCAACACTTCTTTCGCTAGACGACGATTCTTTAATATATTATATGTTTCTCAAAATAAATTTCGTATAAATTTCCTCTTGTGTGAATGCCCCTGAAAACACAACAACCCTCCCTTAGGGCCTCACACTCTGCGGCAGGCACAGAATACGATTGGTGTTGCTAAGACCACGTCTCATGTTTCCACTCCAACAACCCAAGTCAGGCAGTGCACCCAAAAAATTGCATCACACGGAACCCCTGGGGGCGCAATAAACATCCAATCAAGTCACATCCT
The DNA here is from genome assembly GCA_025618425.1 of Heliocidaris tuberculata. Lineage (NCBI taxonomy): Eukaryota > Metazoa > Echinodermata > Echinoidea > Camarodonta > Echinometridae > Heliocidaris > Heliocidaris tuberculata. The sequence goes on from CM046837.1 coordinate 11,553,845, forward strand.
AAGCTGAATGTGCCTCTTGCTTGCGACTCGACTGGTGCGACGGAGGTGGATGGCCCGCAGCACTTCTTGGTTTGCAGCCGACAAGCTCAGCTGATAAACATCAGGTGCATTGATAAGGGTAACAGGTTAGGAAAGCCTCAATTGAAGCAATCTTTCTTTTGCATAATTTAAAGGCACGAGTCACAAGAAGAAAAAAAATATGTGTGATCATCATTAGGGACATATTTCTGACTTGGACAAAAATAATATCTAATTCTGTTTCCTTAAAGGCCATCGCACACCTTACGATCGAACTGGTCTAAGATTGGTTTGTGACTGAGTGAAAGAAAATGAATCGCAGGGCAGTCACATGCCTCGACACCCAAATCTTGCGACCTGACTACTCTGGTCTGCGACTTGCGCATGCGCTCTTTGCTTTTTGTAATATCAATACTGCTGTCTGGTTGGGTGGAAGTTGGATTGAGCCTGCGATCCAGTTGTAGAGATTTGACATGTCAAAGCCTTACGACTGACCTTATGATTTGTCTCTGATTGGTCTGCGACTCACACGCTGACTAGAGCTGTGACGTCACATCTCCCCTCACTTAGTAGCAGACCAGTCAGATCACTCAGATCGTACGCTGTGCGGTTGCCTTAAAGGTTCCCTTTTATGGAATTACAAAGGAACTTCAATTAGTAGACTTTTCTACTGTGAATCCAGATCTGTCAACCATTTTACCTGAATTCCATTCATTAATCTGTAAACTTGAAAATAAAAAATTAATTGGGAACGCCCCTAAAAATTTTGGAAAATCGGTCCAGCGATCGATGACGTCATGTGACGTCACACTCAGAATGCTTGACTCCACGCAAGCTGAAAGTGTGTGTGTAGGCTATTGAACTTCGTGTAGATCCTAGCTTCGACTTCGTGTAGATCCTAGCTTCGACTTCGTGCCATTACAGCCCTTCATTTTAGTTTTTTTTAAATCCTATATCAACGAACGATAACATCTTCTTCAGACAGAAGAAATAAAAGAGGAATTAGGGGCACGGCCGTATTTCTTTGAACCCGGACATGTCGGATTCTGATTATATGACAGAGACGTCCCTGATTTCAATAACGGAGAAGATATCGACGGGAGACTTGGGAATTATAACTAGTAATTCCTTTTGATAATTAGATTGCCGATTAAATTTTAATTTACGCATATCCACCAATTATGAATCTTGTTTGCGCTTGCAAAATGCCCCAGTCCTGATGAGGCTGAGCTGATAGCCGATCGAGGCAGTGAGCTCGACGTGCGCAGGTGTACACGCCGTGCCGTTCGGTCGTTCGCCTGCTGACCCTGCCTGGCCTGGGCTTGGGTAGGGTTTTACTGGTGCATGGGGTGGTAGCGTTTTGTTTCTAGTAAATTCTAACATTGATATCCAGAAAACCCTTAGCTCTCCTGTTACCTTGCATGTTTTCATTGTGCTGCTATGAATAATAAGTACCGGTAGACTAAGTTAGTGTAGGTACAGTGATAGTTGATCAATAGATATATGATCAATAGATACCGTAGATCAAGTTTGATTTTGGGGATGGCATCTTGCTTCAGGGACGGCCTCTTCTTGATGCCAAACGCCGCATGCAGCCCCGTACTATCGAGGAAGTCCTCCGCACAAATGTGCTCGGAACACACGGACACTGCGGTCACTCGGCCCCTTCCAATGGACGCGAGTTAGTTTCACTTTTAAGGTCCATTTTCTTCTAATATTTGGGTCTTTGAGGAATAAATGTAGACTTACACCCTCCTTTGTGATGTTGCTGCAACCTGCAAAGACACAGCGTTGCGGCATACTTCGATTTAGAGGTGGTTTTCGAGGTGGTATATAACTGCAAGTTAGTTTGCACGCGTGATATATGCAAGATATTGTAAACAAGCACCGGCGATGTCGGTTTGTGACGTCACACGTCAATCATTCTCGAAGAACGCGAATTCGGGGTTTAAAAGGGGGCGGAGCTTAGCAGACTCGTTTAGGCCTGAATACGTGGGGAAAATATTATTTTAAAAATATTCAGATACGTATTCATTGCAAACGGATGTCATTTTTCAATTTAGATGAGTATCATGTACAAAATAACAAGAATTAGAATTTCATAGAAGGGAACCTTTAACATAGATGTACAAATCTCTAAGAATTAGAGTGCACACATTCCAGTGTAAAATACATGTATATTAAGAAAAAGAAATTGTTCTTCAGACTAAAGCCCTCGCCTACATGTATTAACTGCTCTCAATAATTTCATATTTTCATACATGTACATAAGAAATGAATGCAAGAAAGAAGGTACTAGCAGATCTACACTGACGAAAAGCTAGTATTGAAATGCTAATACAAAGGTGTAGAAGAGTGTTTCTAATCCTTCATTTCAAAATGCACCTGTAGAAATGAAAGTTGTCGGAAATTACATTAAAAGGACAGGTTTCAGAAAAGATAGAAAAGGATAATATTGAAGACAATGTCATCTGCACAGGAAAGGTAATTCTTGATTGATATCTCCCAATCATGTACAGAGAAATTGATTTATCTCAACTTTCCAGATTGTCTCATGCTTAGCTGACACCCAATAGTCCCACTGGCAGACAATTATGCTGTATATTTGACTCCTGCGTGATCTAACGCTGTTTGCGGATGCATCCATTCCACACGAGTAGCACCAATCCACCTGGGGATGTTGAGGCGACAATGCCGCAACTCCCCGGAGGCAGAAGGTGGTGTTATCGCCGAGGCGTGAAAGCGGAATGATAATATTATGAATCTGGCAGGGAATATAACCTGAAATGAATGATGAACCTTGTTGGCAAAGCAGAGCGTGAATGGCTCCCCCCAAGGGATGAGCCAAGACATTACATTCAATCTCTGGGTTTCACTAGAATGCTATATATCATATTATGCAACAGTAATAATTCATCCTCCTCCTCACTGCCTTCTCTTTATGGATCTCCCAATAATTGATTTGGAGTGGACATTGCGACCTTTAACCCTTTCATGACAGGAATTATTTAAGGGGTAAATTGATCACATTTTGTTCTTCAAATTGGCAACAATAATATTTTTCTTTTAGTGCTACACGGTTCTAACAAAATGTAATGTCTTTGAAAACAATATGCATCATTAGAAGCTTAGTCGAAAGTTGAAAAAAAATTGCCAATTTTGATAAAAACAGTGATTTTGAACCTCTCAATGTGTTGCCAATTTAAGGATTTTCAAGCTTATTCTCCTTTTAAAAATTCCTTGCATCAAACGCAATATGGTAATGCAACAAAAATGGAAACAATGTGTGCAGATATTTTTGCTCTTTCTACTCATGCATCTGGTATATTTTTTAGAGCTCTGAATCAAAAGTTATTGAGCCAAACCACAAAATGTGGTCAATTGTCTTGAAAGGGTTAATACGCAAGGAAAATTGATTCCATACTCAGTGAACTAATCATAGCAGTTTGGATGGAGGCTTAATGTCCTCCGGCACAGATTTAATAGATAAATTCAAGAGACAATATGACCTTTTACGTCACAAGTTTATAACAAAATGCCATTTGGCTAATTCACTGATTCGTTCCTGACCTTAAATATAACTCCTACACTCTGCTTGTTTACATGTATAATATAGCAGTTTAATCCAGATATGCCCCTAATTTGAAGGTTCATTCATTGCATATAGGCTGTCGTCTGCTTAGCATTAACCCGAGTTTTATGGTATGAGAACTTTTATACAACCAGGGGGGTGTTTCACAAAGAGTTAAGTTTGACTTAAAGTCGCACTTAAATTAATAGTTGCATGCGGTATATGACAAATCACCGCATTGGTCAGATCATGCTCAGGGGACGCGTGCTATTGGGTAATCTACCAATGAGAATACGTGTTTAATCCCATATGCGCATTGACACTTACGAATGACTTTAAGTCAAACTTAACTCTTTGTGAAACACCCCCCCTGGGGGTGTTTCATAAAGTTGTTTGTGAAGTTACGCATGACTTTATGAACGGCTTGAACATGACAAGCCAAATGGGATGCTCAATCATTTTTAACTGCATCAACTAAAATTGAACTGTGAAGATATAGATCAACATTCTTAATATAACAAACATTTTTAATGCAAAGTATATTTTTTTCATAATTTAATTGAGGTTATTGGAAATACAGTCACACTTTGTTAAAAGTTCAGGAAAAACTTTGGGCATCCTATCTGGCACTTCATATTCAAGTCGTTCGTAAAGTCATGCGTAACTTTATGAACAGCTTCAAGAAACATCCTCCTGTACTGTTTCTAGATGGAGAATGCCTTAAAAAATTGATTTTTCATGACAGATTAACAAAAAACAGACAAAACATACTGGTATATAGTTTTGCTTTGTACATCAGGTTATATTGAGCAAAAAGAGTGCTAATCCATGAAAAATACCTACATGTACTATACATCTACATCCTTGGAGCAGAGAAATCTATTTCCCTGCTTGGAGTAATTAATTTTTCATACAATACGCCAATACGAACAAAGGCCCTTTCTGTTCCTCTAAAGACGAGATGTACATGTACGCTACCACCAAAAGGTTTTGGCACTTCAGTTCAGGAAAGGGAAGGTGTCCATGCCCAGATCGGGAGCTTCCCTTGGTTTCTTGTCCAGTTTCTTATCCATTGAAAAAATATTTAGAAGCCATGAAGAAGCTATCGGGAGTGACCCGAACATCCATTTAAAGGGAAGCAGGAGCGTCCCAAAACGCTTAAGCACTTAGGGAAACGGGACATCCCGATGGAAATCCCGATGGACACCTTCCCTTTCCTGCCAAAACTTTAAAGCCACACAGTCGTCAGTTTCAATGTGCGTTGCATCATAATTCGCTGACACCAGATTTTGGATGTATTACCAATTAATGTGTGTAAGGTCTCCCAGGCAGGCAGGCAGCAAAACCGGGGAGATGGGTCTGACCATGGGTCTGTCCCACCATAAAATTACCAGAGCTGGGGAGATTTATGATGATGACATTTCCTTTCATTGCAGTAGGAGGAGGGCACAATGTATTGCATAAGAACTGCCTGTCATTAAAAGTGAATTCCACTCTCTGTGATGGATATCACCTGTTATAAGGTAAACTACACAATGGTGTCTAATTCCCCATGAGAACCTGTGACTATAGCTATGTTCATACGGAACTTGTGGTATTGAAACTTTAAGTTAACGAAACAACGATGCTCCTTGTTCTGGAACTACAAGCTGAGCGATCGTCATTGTTAACATCGGAAGTAGATACCGACTGTGTGTACAGTACACATATGAAGGGTATGACCCGGAAGTTGAACATGAACAGAGAGGTCATTGTTAACTACGACTCACGAGCTTGTGAAACTTAAAGTTCATTCTGTCCCCATGGCCCAAAACTGCGACAGAGGACCCCCACTGCTCCTAGTTTTGGCATTAATCATGAGCTCACTTTGGTTCTAGAACTACATTACAAGTAAACTTAAAGTGTTGAAACTACAAGTCCTACATACATGTACGGTCTGAAAGCTACAATAAATATAAGGGTCATGAAGTGACTTAAAAATCACTAACATGGCCTTCCTGAGCACTCTGATTGAGAATGGAAACTACAAGTTAACATAAAGTTCTGAAACTACAAGCGAAACTTAAACTTCAGCTCCCTTTGTGTGAACCTAATATATGACTTTAATAAGCGGTAGTATACTATGCTTGAATGTTTTAATCTAATACTTATAATGTAATAACAGATGTTGAATGGAAGACATGTATGCAATTCCATACATGTGCTGTATGCACACAAAACAAGATGGATGAAAAATTATAACACAGGCTACAGTAATATGGCCTTTTTTAAATTAAAAAAACCTAAAAAACAAAACAAACATACACATATAATCCAGCAATATTGCGAAATAAATATCTAATAAATTACCCTGTCAGAACTATTCTATATCAAGCATGCAAGCAGCATTTACTGGGATCAAATCAAAGACTCCCAATGTAAACCAAAATGCCAAGTTTCATATCACTTGCGTACTATGTAACCTTTCAATATTCACAATAAATGATAATCCCCTATTTCTTTGACCTTGTCTTCTTCCAAAAGTCTTGCTGATGACATTTCTAATATATGAGGATCATTTACAATTAAATACCAAACCCTCTTCCCTACGTTGTTTTTCTTCTGTAGGGCAAATATCAAACTACAGAGCTGTAACCTGCATAAATGAAGATCTTTTCTCCAAAAGCCTATCACATTTATGATCTACATGGTGTCCCAAAGAAAAGAAAAAAACAACAAACAAAACAAAAAGAAAAGAAAAGAAAAGAAAAGAAAAAATAGAAATAAAGCAACCTACTAAAATATGAGCAAAGTGATAAGTTATCATCATTATTTATTTTTCTAAAGGAACACAGTTTGGAGAGTCTTCAAACAGGCTGCTAACTATGCATGTTTGATGCAGTGTTGTAGCTAGAGCATTTTGAGTGGTGGTTGCAACTTCATGGACTTTGACCTGCGTGTGGAGTGAGCGCAGCGAATGGAGCTTCACGACTATCGACCAGGGGTCCAGGGGCAATATATACTGCATTAGTAAGTAGAAATAATTTATAACAGTATGAAATAGATAATGAATTAAATGCAATAAAAAAAGCACAAAAAACAAAGAGCTGTGTTGTTTCATTCATTCAGCTGTACTACTTAGTACTTACTTACCTAAGTCAGCTTCACTTTCACTTTATAACGCTTTTCCTTTGGACTAGACCACACCAAGTAATATTGATAGTGGTCATATTGACCACTATGCAGGACGGATGCAAAAATACTACTCATTTTCTATCGCATATACTAAAGGTATAGGGGGGTAAAGATATTTAAAATACTTCCTTTCAAATTCAGCTCTTAAATCATCTCACTCCTACCTTAAATGACCGTTAGGAAGAACTTCTGACATTTCCCGTAAAATCCAAAGTCAAAATCATGTCCAAAACCGAAGAAATCAACCCCCCCGAATTTTTTCACGATCGCATGTTGTTTTCATTTCGCCGATGTTTTAGACTAAAATCGGCCAATAAAATTTTGTTCAAAAAGAAACTCGGTATCGCGTGCGCACATCGATCTCTACGATCGCGCAGGCAGAAAATCGGGACTTTTACGTGTGCGCGATAGGGGCCGAATTTTTACGACCGATCTTTTGGGGGGAGATATCTAGTCTGCGCTCGCGGCGATCAGGAAATGTACACAATGACCTCCGATACCCCGTTTCGCTAGTATTGACAATAAATTACGGATTTCATTTTTGAAATGATCTTTTCCAACATCGGTGAGTTGAATTTATTGTATTTCATGGATATGTTGGTGTCGGTTCTTGTGAATTAAATGCCGATTGTGAGTGAATGTTAGTGACTTTTGTGCAGTGGTGTTTGAAAGTGCTGAGGTGTATGACTGCCTAGATACACACGAAGTATGGTAAGGACGCTATGAGTGAACGAACTTGACTGCCTTTGCGAATGGAAAATCATCGATCGCGAACCAGCAATTGCCCCGCGAGATATGTCCGCGGGCCTTGGTATAGCGGACACGGTACCCGTCAGAGATGCGACCGGAGGCGTATATATACGTAGCTAGCTAGCTATATGCGCTATCGTACGTTCGGATTGCAATCAATTTATTTTATCTTGATTTTAGTTTCAGATTAAACGAGTGTACTATACTTACAAGTCAAGTCATGAAATTATATTCATGGATTGGTCAATATCTAAGCACAACAAGGTAATTTCTGCGCATTATATGTGTGTTTTGGGGCAATTAATACACATCAAATTTGGGAAAATAGTGGTGGGCGGGAGACTGATTTTCAGCCAGAGTGCCGGGCGGAAAATGTGAGTGGTGGGCGGGCCCGCCCACCGCCGCCCACCGTAGCTACATCCCTGGTTTGATGTATATGATTAATTGTCTTGGGAACTGGTGTACACAGTTACATGTACATGTTGTTTTCGGAAGGTTCATAATTCCCAAGGTTCATTACTCCGAAAATGAAATTGGGTTCATAATTCCAAATATGAAAAAAGGTTCATAATTCTGAAAATGTAATAAAACCCTAAATCATTTTTCTGAATTATAAACCTTTGGAATAATGAACCCTATTTCATTTTGAGAATTACACCGTATGAACCACTTTTCATGTACACATAGGTCATACCTCTTCGTTCACATGAGCTCTTTTAGGATTTTCACTAGATAAAAAAAAGAAATTTCCCTACAGCAATTAAAGTGATTGATTAACTTTGTGAAAAATTGTAAAATCAGCTCAAGTGCCTGTGAATTGTGTGCAGTCCTCTAACTACATATATAATTAAGGATATGTGAAAGTATGAGAGAAAATGGAACCCGTTTACTATCCTAAAAAAGAGAAAATCGCGATCAATCGCTAGCGCAAGTCGCTCGGCTTCTTCGCTGCGCTGCAGTCACAAAAACCAAGCACCAGCGCTTGGCGATTTCAGAGCGGGTTTCCAGCCCGTACGGTATTCTGTGATAGAGCGAGGTATGCCGACCGTAAGAGTTCTTTAGGGTTCGGTGGTACTCTATCCCGACATCAATGTTCAATCGTAAATATCTTGATATATAAACAGCTTAAAAAACTCAGGCGATTCCTGTCTGAGCTAAAGGTTTGCAATTATGATTACAGGCTTTACAGCATTAGCTGGAACAGTGATTTTTTTTTTCAATCCTGGGCAAAGTTAATCAATGCCTTTAATATTTTCTCTCACATTTTCTAAAGCTCAGTTTTTATGCTTTCCAGAATTCGATCACTTTTTACTCTTGTGTAAATTTTTCATTGCTTGGCTGTACTTCATCAATTTTCAGAACAATTATTTTTCTCCCTTTTACAATGATTTGTAGAATTGCAGCCCAAGTGCATGGAAAACGTAATCTTTTGAACATGTACTATGCATTGCAGAAGAGATAATTTAGGGGACAATTACAATTGCGATCTACAAAAAATATCTTTGAAAGGAATCACAATGATAAAGACATTTCTTCTCCATTTTTTTGAGCACTGTGTACCACAATAACTTTAATCAGGATCTGATGATAACGGGACACTCCTTTATACAGTGAAGTACTGTAATCTGAGCTCCAGGAACATACAGTGACATTCAACTGGACAAAATAGGCATCTCCATACCCTTCTTTTCAAGAAAAAAGTACCCATGAATTTTGAGAACTATTTCAGGGTCATGTTTCACAGAACTTGTTCATACATTGTACATCAATAAGAGGTTCAAATACAGGTAACTTATAGGCAAAAACACTGCATCCTACTGGCTATCAGCAGGCCTGTTAGACCCCGTTCTCATTACCGAGACAGCATGCTCTAGCGCGTGCTAGATCGCGCCATCTCTAAGGTGAGAACGTGGCAACGTCGTTTCAGAGCAATCCACGGAGGTCCACGGTGATCTGAAACGGCAGACCGCTGGTCCACCTCTAGGGTGTGCTCCATGAGAGATGGCGCGATCTAGAGTGCACCAATTTGCATTCTACCGTGCAGAGAGTGCCAAGACAGATCACTTACCCTCTGCAGGTGTGAACCCGCAGCATGCCAGTGGACCTCCCTGGAGCGGGCCATGGGTCACCCCATGTTAGCGTGCTCCACTTTAAAATCTCTTAATAAGAACAGGGTCTGAGGGAATTCCGGCAGTTTACAGTAATAGCAAGTTTTTATAAAACTGATCCAGACTTTGAAATATGGTAATTCCTCTATAATCGATCTATACATTCACACCAATCCGACACAACAGGAGTCCAGGATGCTCCTTTTTGCATAATTGATAATCATGATTTTCACACACAAACATGCAGCCTAGAACACTCCAAAAGACAAATTTCATAATTTGCTTTTACACTGCCAATTCCCCTGACAAATTATCCCAAATCTATAGAAAGTATCAGAAATTTCAGAAAATACCAGGGACTTCTGGGGATTTAGCTCATACATGTTGTTTCCACTCATATGGTCAAAAATATGGGGTATTTTCTGATGTGGAATAAGCAACCTGAATAAAAAAAAATCCTTAACATTTACTTGATTGGGAATGTGTGAAAGCATCTGATATCTGAAAAGCAGATCATAATCGATGAATGGCACAGAAGATGTACAAAACGAATATCATCTCAATGCCAAACTAATAGCTATGGCTCGCGGCGAGCTTCTAGAATTTTGAAAACAGATATCTCCTTTCCTGGCAGTATACATCTACATGTATCACACACTCTGTGCATTGGAAAAATTAACTTTTCGCAAGAACAGTACGGGAAGCTTTGGGCAACTTGCTTGATCACACAGAAGTATGATAACAGGACATAAAAATCAACTGGTTACCCATGCAAGGACAGTTGAAGGTTATGAAACTCCCTCTAATGGTGAATACTTGAAAAAAAAAGAAAATAATATATAAACCTGGCTTGATTTCAAGGGAGTTAATTATGCCTGTAATTATCACCTTTCTTCAAAATGTCCCACAAAATGATGCAATGAAAGGTTTTTGCAACAAAATAAAAATTAGTATAAATAAAACAAGTGAATGAGTAAATTACGCAATGCGTAATAAATGTCCCCGCCGGAAGTGCAGATCTGTGGAAATTAACTAGCCTGAACCTTAAAACTTCAGTGAAAAACTTTAGTGAATAAAATAATAATGTTACTGCATGCAAAAGAAGAGAATACCAACAATGCATGTATACAACTGAAATATAAAACATGAAAACATTATAAACCTTCAGCCATTTTGAATAAATTTGCATAAATTTACATGAATAATGAATTTCAAAATTCTGTGTAGAAGTTTGGAAGCCCCCACCCAGCCCTATCAGATAAAACAATCGGAATCAAAATCCGATGTGAAATAGAGAAGTAGCATTTTTCGTCAATTTTGAATAAATTTGCATAAATTTGCATAATTAATGAATTTCAAAATTCTGTGTAGAAGTTTGAAAGCCCCCACCCAGCCCTATCAGATAAAACAATCGGAATCAAAATCCGATGTGAAATAGAGGAGAAGTAGCATTTTTCGTCAATTTTGAATAAATTTGCATAAATTTGCATAATTAATGAATTTCAAAATTCTGTGTAGAAGTTTGACAGCCCCCACCCAGCCCTATCAGATAAAACAATCGGAATCAAAATCCGATGTGAAATAGAGGAGAAGTAGCATTTTTCGTCAATTTTGAATAAATTTGCATAAATTTGCATGATTAATGAATTTCAAAATTCTGTGTAGAAGTTTGGAAGCCCCCACCCAGCCCTATCAGATAAAACAATCAGAATCAAAATCCGATGTGAAATAGAGGAGAAGTAGCTTTTTTCGTCGATTTTGAATAAATTTGCATAAATTTGCATAATTAATGAATTTCAAAATTCTGTGTAGAAGTTTGGAAGCCCCCACCCAGCCCTATCAGATAAAACAATCTGAATCAAAATCCGATGTGAAATAGAGAAGTAGCTTTTTTCGTCGATTTTGAATAAATTTGCATAAATTTGCATAATTAATGAATTTCAAAATTCTGTGTAGAAGTTTGGAAGCCCCCACCCAGCCCTATCAGATAAAACAATCTGAATCAAAATCGGCCAAGAAATGACGGAGAAGTAGCATTTTCTAACATTTGAGCACACACGGACAGACGGACGGACGGACAGACGGACACACACACACACGCACACACGTACGGAGCCCGTTTCATAGTCCCCTCGCGAACTTCGTTCGGCGGGGACAATAAACTTAAAGAGATACAGCTGAACTAGAAACACATTTTTGGAGCCTTACTGTTATAGAACATTTCAAGTGATTTTTCATCATTAAAGCTAGTTAAGCTGTGAAAATCAAATGCTTTATGAAGTCAATGATTTTGATGAATTCATTTGAACACTAACTTTAAACTTATCCATGCAATAAGATGTTGTAAATTGTCCAAACTGTGATACTTGATAGAATACTGTTGGACAAAGGAAAGCATGACCCTCTCTTTGAAATTAAAAACAGATTCATATTTGTAAAGTTTATAGCAATCATGGAATAATATTTGTACCAAGATTAATAACTAAAATATGTATATGCATCATCATCATCATTGAAAGATTGTCTCAACAGAGAAGACCTCATTTGTGGTACATATTTGTAAACTTTATGGCCCTGTATAATGAATAAATGTTCAGTGATTCTATCCAATCGTGTAAAAACTGATGGTAAATTGTACAGAATATAAGTTTAATTGACTGCTAACTCTCATCATTGCAACTGCACTATATCAACAGAATATATACTGGTATGGCATTTGATGCCATTTTCATTTTTACACCCTATGTTTTATAGCATGTATAATATTGTACATGTACATGTAAATTATGTATGTTGTAAAAGAGTGGAAAAAGACTGAAAGAGAAAATAAAATAAATACAAAGGGGCCATTCTTTGTAAAATGAAACTATCGGTCACACACGTGACCGTCTATTTTTGCCTCATTGCCAGAAAATCAGATTACATTTTATTGATATTTTTTATATCATCAGTTACTTACATGAAAAAGATTTCCTTTTCTTTGACAAGAAAAAGTCATTTCCCAACTATATTTTTACAGAAACATTTAGAAATGCCCTTTTTTGAGTGGTCACACACGTGACCAACCCAATTTTCACCTCTAAAAGAAAAGAATGTTCACTAATTTATGGAAAATTGCTTTCGACCTATTAAGAGCAATTCCACCATACAGCAATGAAAAGTGGAAACTTGCACTCCAAGGGAAATACTAGAAAAGCAGGTTTGAATACCAACAAGTAAGACCCTTTTCCGTGCGAGGTCACACACGTGACCGACCTAATGTTGATCTCTAGAAGAAAATGATGTATAATCTCATTTAAAATAATTACCCTCCATCTGTTGGGGGTAAGATTGTTATTCAAATATCCAAAATGAGAGACTTAGAACTACTACAAGATTAATACTGTAAAATTGGGTTAAAAATGAACTATTTTTCAGGATTTTCGTCAAAGACAGATGGCAAGGGGGGGGGGGGGGGGGAGACAGAACAGACAGAGGAGGGGGAGAGACCGTGAGAGAGCAAAAGACAGAGGAGGGGGAGAGACCGTGAGAGAGCAAAAGACACAGAAAGAGGAAAGAAAGAGAATGAAAGATAAAGAACAGAGAGAGAGAGAGAGAGAGAGAGAGAGATTTCAGACAGAGGAGGGGGAGAGACCGTGAGAGAGCAAAAGACACAGAAAGAGGAAAGAAAGAGAATGAAAGATAAAGAACAGGGAGAGAGAGAGAGAGAGATTTCTCTTCTTTTGTATTGAATATTCAGTCTGTATGTCCACATGCTACCTACGTGTACATATATACACTTGAATTTTAAAAAAGAATAAAGAATACTTGTACTGGTACATGTACAGGTGCATCATGAATAACTGAAGCTCAGATTCGTTTACTTTTTCATTGATCTGCATTCTCCTTGTAAGCGGGCCTAATAGATCAAATTCTGAAAATAATGTACATGTATCTATTTTTGTCCACAAATAAGATGTTTATTTGCGTCTGGCTTGGCTGAAGTACATATCAGGATTCATGATCAGTGAATTGCCAATTTAATTTACATTATCAAGGCCCCATCACACACGATAGCACAGAACTTTGTCAACAATAGACATGATTATTATCTTTAAAAATTAACCAAAATACAAGGTAAAGTTGAAGAGGTGATGTACACTTACAATATATGCAAGCCCTACTATTCATCTTTCTTGTAGCCTACAGTATTCAACAATTTTTGTTCTCTGTTACACAACTACATCTACATGTACATGTATGTACCTTAGCATATTTTTATCATTATAATTGAATTAACATTCATCATCTGTACAATATATAATTTTATTAATACATGAAGGCATTATAATCTAATCATGTAACACTTCTGCATGACTGGAAATGGACAATGAAAAGCATTTTCACAAAATGCTCAATATACTGTTACACAACTCAATCAGCATTTGATAAGCGGATAGTGTTAGTATACCTTATTTGTCATGCATTTTATACATTTTTTTTTTTTTTTTTTTTTTGGGGGGGGGGGGGGGGGTCTCCTATTGATGCTACATGCTGTAGCCGATCTGTAGGCCTACATGTTTAGGTGAATTGCTAGAACTGGTAAAAATGAGCAAAATACAACATTAATTAAAGGTGAAAAATAATTTGTGAGCTTTCTCATTCCTTTTCCTTTTATGTCAGTTTGGAAGAGTATCATAGTAGAAATGTCCCCTCAAAAGGATTGCTCCTCAATTGCCCTCATATTTGAAATATGACCAGAAATAGCAGAAATGTTCAGGCCAAACATTCATGCCATATGTGTGTGCAGTGCATCAACTTTTCAGATTGGGTCAATTTCTTTTCATTCTGAATTTAGTTGTTGTTAGTAAAGGTCAAAATACTCAAGAAAAATAGAACATGGATTTCTAATAGGGTAAGAGAAGTGGGGGTAGGGGTAAAGGCAGTAGAATTACATGTAAACAAGGATTTTTTTTTTAATTCAAGGGGGGGGGGGGGGAGGGGCACAATCAGATATCTCCAACTGAGTGACAGGCTAGGAGAGTTCAGCATTTGAATAAATCCAGAAGAGGAGTGCTTTCAAGTCCAAACTTCCTGCATGCCGGTGGCTATGCCGCTAAAATTTCAGCAACTGGATGCTGTTTTCGTTTTCTCATCTATCGTGCTGCCTGTGGATTTCTACTGGTTTCACAAGTAACATTTTACATTTCTTCAAAGAAATATCATGGTGGGGGGGGGGGGGGGGGGGGGGGGGAAAATCGCAGGGTAGCATGAATAAAACATTTAGTGAAGCAGAACAACCAGAGTCTAATTTATAATCAATATCAAAGATAAGGTACACAGTATCACAAGAAGTTTACAAAGTTTGGAGAGTCAGGATCACTATAAAAAATTTGGGAATTTATATATATTGTGTTTACAGGCTTAAAAAATTGTGGTTTTCATCTAAACGGGTTTCAAAACAAGAATTTGAGAACCATGATGAAATGAGGCTGCTGCATTATGTACAGTATATGAATCTTCCTAAACTTGTTTGGAAATGCTGATTCTAAAGGAGATTATAAAACCTAAGTAAAATTGATGAACTGGCCCTACATGACTGAAATAAATAGGGGCAACTAATTTTGTTAACATAATTGCCTACCACTAAATTTTATTACACTCTAGTGCTGGTATCGACACGCCTGATGTCGCCACTATGGCGACAAAAGTACTGGTTTTGGACTTTGCCGACATGTCGACACGCATGCTCCGATGGCGACATAAAATGGGTCTTATATAATTACATGTACCTCGCCGTGGCGTCGTGCGCGCGTACGTGATTTGTTTCACATATGCATTAGCAGCGCGCGCGCGCGACACGATCGCTGCGTATCTAGCTGCGACCGGTATACATTACGTACATGTACATGCCTAGATATGCGACACTAGCTGACTCGCACCGCATGACTTTCATTAATGCTTGATAAATTGGATCATACAAAAAAATTTTGGGGGCAAATAGTTGACAGTGTGCATCTTTGAGAACTGTAAGTGAGTATGACTGCGAGTGTGAGCCCGTGAGGACATAGTGCATGTATTCCATGTAAAGCTCTTGTGAATTTGTGTCGGGTAACTCTGGTTTAATAGTGTACGGTCACTATGGGAGCGACCCGAGTTTAGACTTGTTTGACTCATGTCCAGATGACATCGGCGTTAATTTTATTGTGACATGGCGACATCGGACATAGATTTTCCATGCCGACACCAGCACTATTACACTCTTAAGACTAAAAGATTTCATTCATGTCTGTGCTTGAAATATTCCTTAGAAATGAGATTCTCCTTTCATTCATTGAAAAAGTTGAACTGCTACTTACCTAGTACAAGTGTAGTAATATTGCAGGCGAAAACAAACATAGATAATATACACGTGGAGACTAAGAAGAGATAGAAATAGCGGTAATTCCTCTTGCCAACACAGTTCCCCACCCATGGACAATGGTGGTCAAAATTTTCTGCAGAAGAAAAGGGGAAGAAAGGACATATTAAATAGAATAAATTTGCATAAATTTGCATAATTAATGAATTTCAAAATTCTGTGTAGAAGTTTGGAAGCCCCCACCCAGCCCTATCAGATAAAACAATCGGAATCAAAATCCGATGTGAAATAGAGGAGAAGTAGCATTTTTCGTCGATTTTGAATAAATTTGCATAAATTTGCATAATTACTGAATTTCAAAATTCTGTGTAGAAGTTTGGAAGCCCCCACCCAGCCCTATCAGATAAAACAATCGGAATCAAAATCGGCCAAGAAATGACGGAGGAGTAGCATTTTCTAACATTTGAGCACACACGGACAGACGGACGGACGGACGGACACACACACGCACACACGAACGGAGCCCGTTTCATAGTCCCCTCGCGAACTTCGTTCGGCGGGGACAATTAAAAATTAACTGAAAACAAAGATTTTTTTTTACTTAATATGTATGTGTCTTATGAATCTATCCAAGTTTTCACTCGGAAAATGAGTTTCTCTAAAAAGCCTATCACAAACAAATTCTGACTAAAACAAATCTTGGGGAAAAGCATCAATTTAGAAAATACTCATGAATGATTAAAATTGTACAGTTTTACATACATGTATTGAGGTCATGACTGGGCAAAAAAAGTAAATTACCGGGTAATTAAATTAATATAATAGTCTTTGACTTGAGAAAACACTGACCGTCTATGACTCACAAACCAGAAAATGTCAGACTAATGCATAGAACTGTCACTGATTTGATGCCCATTGGGTCTTCTTTCCCATTGAAAGGCAAAAAAAAAAGTTTTAAAAATCTTATCATTCAGATACAAATGTAAATAAAGATTGTATAATATTTCTTATCTTTCATATCAAATTACATGTACATGTAAACGTGATTTCTTCCAAACTTTATTCACAGTTGGATTAAATAGTGTGCCTTGGGCTTATTGCATGATTAAATGTCATTTGAAATTTAAAAAAAAAAAAATCTTAAAACTAGAAAAAGGCCTAAATATTTCGATACTATATCATGGGATATATCGTATATTAAAGACAGATGGTTATATAGACAGAAAATGAGAAGAAGTGGACAAGGGAAGGGGTATTACACAGGGCCTCTAAATGACCATGACCAACCAAGTGATAGTCGACTACTTCTGACTAACAGTGCTATCTTATTAACTTTGGAACAGGTATTGTGATTGACAAGCATGCACACATGCTATGTAACTATGAGTGCTAACAGCTGAACTGTATTAAAGAGAATGAACAAATTAATTTATTATAAGTGCACTGCTTTACATCAATGGTATTCATGAAAACTACAAGGATATCTTGGCTTGCCAGAATGTCCTTTTACAAAGGTGACAGGTGTATGCGATCAACCTACTGTACCAATGCAAAGTGCTGAACAATATCTCATTCTCATATTACACATGTACAGATTATTTTTTGCTTCACGAGACATCCAGTAATTGACTACGATCATGCTGAAGGTACATTTCAACATTTGAAAGAGCATTGTGCAGTTAAAATGCTCATAAAGTCTTCATTTAAAGAGAAGGTTGAGTTCTGGGAAAGATAAAAAGTAATTTGTGAGCTGTCTCATTCTTTTTTATTTTAGTTTGGAAGATTATTATAACAGAAATCCCTGAGAAGGATTGCTCTTCAAATGCCCTCACATTCCAAATATGACAAGAAACAGCTGAAATGTCTGGGCCGAACATATGTGTGTAGTCCCATCTCATCAGGATTCAGTCAATTTCTGATCATTTTAGTGATTCCAAAACCTTACAGCATACACCAATTCTCCTGTGCTACATAATCAACCTTTCCCAATTACTTTAAGACAGTTTCTTTCACAATTCAATCTCATGACCAGAACTCAACTTTATCTTTGAATGTGAGAATACCATATTTTGGGATTTCAAGCAAAATAATCATTACATACATGTACATTAGAAGACATCCATGTACTGTAATCATTTTCCACTTCGTGCTACTTATCTTGCTACATAAATATATAGAGGAAGGGGATAGAAGGAAGGGGAAGAAGTAGTTAAAGGGAGAAAGGAAAGAGGGAAGTAAAAAAGGGAGTGGATTGGGAGAGGAGGTTAGTGAGGACGGCATACTTTTACAGAATGAAACAATAAATGAGATATGGAAAAAATAGAAGGAAGGGTTGTTCCTCCCCTGGTACGACAAATCCTCTGGCAACAATTACTCATGCATCAGTAAATAACCCAGTACTAACCAAATTCTAAACATCAACCTAGTACCAAATACTATACCTAACCCTAACCCTACCCCTAACCTAAAATACTAACCCCAACCCTGTGGCTCGTGTATTCTGAACTCCGGTATAACTTATACTCCAGTCTAAGTTAAACCAGACTGACTTAGACCGCAAGTCCAGTCTAAATTTCTGTACAATGTGAAACCGCACTTAGACTGGATTTTAAATTAAACCAGAGTTCAGACTGATTTTCTAAAACTCGGGTTTAAAAGACAGGTTTAGACTGGGTTCAAACCACACTTTACAGACCATGATTTAAACTGCACCAGAGTTCAGAAATCGGGCCACTATCTTTAAACAAATAAAGCTAGGGCATACGTCTGAGCACCCAAGAAAGATGAGAGCTAGCTACATGTAGAGAACCTGACTTACCAACACAATTATCACACATGCTGCAATGAGAGACCCTTGGGGGACGGAAGAGCTTACAGGTGAAACAGTACTTCAAGATGACAGTTTGGCCTCGAATCGTCACTTCTCTCGTTCTTGGCGGTGGTCTGTACTGAGGGTTATCTGGATTTGGAGGTTCTAAGGAATACATGTAAATGAAAGAAGAACAAATTAGATATCAACCCTGTCATTTCTATGGGCAGGGTATGAAAACACAATTTGAATTTAAGAGAACAACAGAGTTCTACATATACTGAAATATGGAAACAAAAATATTCACTGAGCATTTTCAATGATACTCAATATTTTTCTTGTGATGTGTCTTCTGACTGACTGACTGACTGTGTTTGTCAGTCTGTATGTCTATCTGTCTGTCAAGCACCCCTTTCTCCCTCACAACTGCCTCATATTTCAATTTTTTCCTACTTATCTTATACCATTCTTTATCTAAAACAACTAATTAGGTCATTGTTTTGATTAATTATCAAAATATTGGTTTGAAAAGGTAAATGTAAATCTTGGCATTTCATCTTTTCAGTTACATGTATGTATGGACTATGCAACAACTGTGGGTGCTCCAGTCACAGTCCATCTGCCTATTATTATGTCATAAGACCAGGCATTCTATATACATGTATATACTTGCCCCTCTCTACCCAGAATCCCAGATGTATTACATGTATGTACATACAACTTTAAAGGAGAATGAAACCCTGGGGAAATATCCATTTTAATGAAAAGAGAGGATAGAGAGAAGCAGTTTTTAAAAAGTTCCATCAAAATCGGTTAAGAAATGAAAAAGTTATGAAAGTTTGAAAAGTCCCAATTTACTTTCTGTGGCGATCCTCAAATTGGCAATTTTGCTTCAAAATGGCAGGTTTAGTAGTAAAACTCTCAATATGTTTTGTACACAAAATTTCATATTTTCTCCATTATCTCTAAACATGCTGCTTGTCTTTTTGTGAACTCAACATACATGTATGTTGTGTCAAATACATATTCCCATGACATACATGTACATGTATCTTGAGCTAAGAAGGAGACAAGCTGCACCTTGAGAGATAATGGGGAAAATATGAAATTGTGTTTACATAACATATGGAGAGTTGTACTACTAAACCTGTCACTTTGAAGCAACATAGAATCACCGTAGAAAGTAAATTGAGACTTTTCAAAACTTCATAACTTTCTCATTTTGTAACTGATTTTGATGAAACTTTTTAAAAATTGCTTCTACATGTGTATCCTCTCTTTTCATTAAAATTTGATTTTACCCCACGGTTTCATTCTCCTTTAAGGATTTTGTTTTCTTTGGGTTCACAATGAGCTGTAAACAGGAGCTACGGCCAGAGAAACAATTTCAAAAGCGCAATGCTGCTGTTTCATAATATGCATGCGCTATACAGTTACAGATTATTATTAAATCTTATCCCCTGAGGCTAAGTAATATTGATGGCGATGAAATGATTGGGGGTAAAAAGTGAAAGCGATTCCAGAGCACCTGAAAACACCTGTGCAAGGAGTGCTACACCAGAAATAGGAAATGGCCAGAGCTTATATACATGTAGAATGTCATTAGAATATCAGTGCAATCAATCTTTAAATCTAGATCAGGGATATCCAGATTAATCCATGCTTCGCTTCCTGGCTCGCAGTTACAGCAGAAGTAATCTTGACTTTCTTACGTTCTATAAACATCATTTCCACAATGACGCACTTGTTGTGCTCAATAAATGCAAAAAAAATACAGTTTTTAGCATATAGAATGGAATTTTATTTTACATTTACTGTGAAGTGTGTACACTATTGGTTTATGAAAGCTCTCTTCTGATATATTCTAGTAATTCTCATGTGTATACATATAGTGTACAAACGTTTTTAGTTCTTTTTTACTAAGCTTTTTTAAGCTTTCCAAAATTACAGATTGCTCTTGGTCTTGGCACCTGCATATTTTTACAATGATAATGTATTTTTACAAATAATTTTGTCCCCATTTTAGTTCAATGACACTTGATAACTGTATGAATCACTTGTTCTAATTAATGACTTTTTTTTCCATTTATGAACTACATGTATATGCACATCCAATATACTTGACTATAATATAGGCCTACATTTATTTACACCTGTAAAATTACTCTGATATTTACGCACTAATTATTTTGGAACATGTAGGCCTACTTCTTGAATGCATATTTACAATCACAAGAATAAAAAATGAAATACTCTACAGTTGTTTATTTTAAAACTGCTTTTATTCCAGAATGTTCTTTTCTATTTTTTCTGCTAGGACAATATAACAGAATAAACTGTTATGGTCATACAATCCTGACAGGATTGTGAATTTCTTTTGCAGAAGCTGAAATGGGTTCCTGCTTTTTCCTTAAGATTTTTTTTTACTCCTTTGAAAATACTGACTTCAAGGAAAATTGTGAAAGGTGCATGCAGAATCCAGATTTCACAGCTAACCATGTTTTATTAATGTCTTACATGTGTGCAATCTGAGGAGAATAAGGCAAACTTGTTTTCCTCTCAAGGGGTTTCTGTATTACCTCATTTATATTTAATTGCCCCATTAGTGAGAAGTCATATGAAACAACATTCTTCATGGCTGGAACCGATTCTAATTTTGAGACCATAATATGTTGTCAATATTTTAGTATTTTGCCTTGACAGTTCTCTTAAAACAGGACAAAATAAATGTATAACTGGTTAAAAAAAAGTCTAATCTTTTCATATTTCAATACCAAAAAAAATCATATTTTATCAAATTTTATACTGTGATGCAAAAATTAAAGTATTCATTAATAAAAAAAAAATATTCAAATGCATGTTCAAGATGAGAAGTCATTCTGTCCAAGATATCACTTGTGATCAGTACACAGATGTACATGTACTGTTCATGAATGTCGGCATACATTTAAAATGATTACTAATAAATATGACCCCTCCTTTTTTGTGTGCTATGGGCCTACATGTACAAGTACATGTATGTATAGCATGGAGACATCATGCAGTCTTTATTGTTGTCTCAAACTACATGTACATGTACATTTATGTATTTGGTACAGAAACAGAAACAGTGAAATACAGTCCAAACTTCATCAGCTCTTTTTACTAAACATTTCAATAAATACATTGCTTCATTTTCTTGTATGATTTCTACATTAATTCTGAGCCCAAAACTGATTTTGTAATTTAATGGTAAACATTAAAAGAAATTCTATTCAGGAAATAAAGTAGACAGACTAAAATAGCATGGTATATACAGAACATCCTCTACCAATGAACAACAATTTAAATTGTACATTGAAAGACCCTATTCACACTCCTCAATAGTTCACTCTTGGCTGCATTGCCTTTTTACTAGATACAAACATGTATAGTGGGGTGAAAACTTAAAAAATTTTACACAAAAAGAAGTACAATTCCTTTTGATCAGATGGCTGATTATACATGTACTTATAAATACATGTACATGTAGGACCCCTTTCACATAAAATGATATATACATGTACTGTAAGCACTCTTGAAATTTATGGTTTGACCTCAATAAGTGCACCCTTATTTTCCTAGTGAGAATGGTCTCAACCTAAAATGCATAGATTACACTACACAATTATCCTTGATACATGTACAGTACATACATGTATGTAGCTGGTTCCAATTAGAATTTCATTCACACTTGCAAGATAAGAACACTATTAATATTAATTTACATGTATATTTAAAATAATGAACATGATAATATAATGTAGGTTTTCCTGTCCATTTTACTAGTACTAATTTTAACACTTTCTCCATTCATTTTCATCATTGTTCATTTCAATTTCGTCTCGAGAACCCTGGAATGCGTGAATGTTAAAGTTGATTTCGTCATTTGGTCGATGGGCAATCAGTTTCCACACTTGTCCATTCTTTTTGGTAAGATTTCATTCGAATTCGTCTCACTTGACAACCTGCCGTAGAATGTAATGATCGAATCTGTTGCGAAATCAGTTTTAAAAGAGTTTCATTCAAATTCATCGGAGAGACGAGATATCGAACTAAAACAATCCAAAGGAAAAAACAGATACTTTTCGTTCATACATGTATGCCTCCTCATCTACAGAATAAGATGAAAAGTAAATACATATACACATCTTTCATTTGCATGTGTACCAACGATTTTCTTTCATTAATGTTTTTTTTCTTCAAATTACAAGACAAGAAATCAAATAAACATTATCCATATATAGCAAACGAATTAGTGACGAATTTGAAATGACAATTTGACAAAATGCATTGCAAAATGATGAAATTGATTCATGCAATTGTATGAGCCGGGGATGACAAAATTGATTTGACTTGTGTATCTAAACAAATTCAATTTCAAGACGGTGAAAAATATCATGAAAGCAACTGTAGGCCTATTTCAAACTAGAAGCCTTTCAACAGATTACACATACAACATGTATGTACATCTTTTTACACTTAGAATAAATATTATACTTCTGATGAGAAGGGTTCATCAGTTTTTCAGACTTTATTTTTTTGGTAAGTTTACGTTTTATTTATTTACTTACATTTATTAATGTATGTATTCATTTATTTATTCATTTATATTTGTTTATTTATTTATATACATGTATATTCATTTATTCATTATTTAATTTATTCTTTATTTCATTTATTTAGTTATTTATTCATTTTTAGTTTTTATTTTTCTATTTCTTATTCATTTATCTATTTATTTATTTTATTTATTCATTTATTCATTTATTCATTTATTCATTTATTTATTTATTTATTTATTTATTTATTTATTTATTTATTTATTTATTTATTTATTTATTTTTTTTTAAATTTTCATTTTATTTTATTTATTATTATTATTATTTTTTTTTTTTTTTTTTGGGGGGGGGATTGTCTGCATGAACACTGTCATGTTGGGATACTTTCCAATACCTACACGTAGGTTTGTAGTAAGCACTTTATACGGGCAAGGAAATATTTGTGTTTCATTACAGGCATATGAAAATGTTGAATAATACACCACTGCCCCCAGTACATGTACATGTAGGTCTACATTTAACCCTTTCAGGACAGGAATTATTTAAGGGCTAAATTGATCACATTTTGTTCTTCAAATTGGCAACAATAATATTTTTCTTTTAGTGCTACAAGATTGTAATAAGGGTAATTGTCTTTGAAAACAATATACATGGTTAAAAGAATTGTCGAAAAGTTGAAAAAGTTGCCAATTTTGATAAAAAACAATGATTTTGAACCTCTCAATGTGTTGCTAATTTAAGGATTTTAAACCTTATTCTAATTTTTAAAATTCCTGGCATCAAATGCAAAATGACCAAGCAACAAAAATGGACACACTGTGTGCAGAAATTTTTGCTCTTTCTACTCATGCAACTGATATATTTTTTAGGGCTCTGGATCAAAAGTTATTGAGCCTAACCACAAAATGTGGTCAATTGTCTCGAAAGGGTTAAAAACTACAACATTGAAAACATGACATTGTGACGTCATATTTCAGTACTCTACATTTCTGGGCAGTACTTGTTGTTGAGGAAATCCTGCCATGCTTGTGTTCAGTCAACATTCATGAGAGCTCAGGCACATCTCCAATTGCACCCAAGAAAAGTGCAGGGTGACCAGCTTCCAATTAGCATGCAATTTGCGTATCCCCTTCCATTTCTGACTCGGGTACTGACATGTTCGTGTGAATGAGCACTGACAATTGACATGTTGATTTGAATGACCATAACACACAACTGACATCATGCGTTTAACGAATGCTAGACAGGGTGATCACTCGTCAGATGTCAGTTGATTAAATAGAGATTTTTTTTGGCATAATAGCAATTTTATAGGTATAATTTGCACATGACCTATATTATATAGTTGGGGCCTACAAGTAAGAAGTTGAGGAATCTAGCATCTACAATGATCAGTTGACAAATTTATACTGGACTGAATAGGAGCCCATGTATAGTTTTGGTAAGCTCCCCCAAGTCTTATTGTCAATATTTCTTAGCCTTTAGTTGATTAATAGCAAGATACTAGGAATATAAAGCTGCTTTGAATTTGGATTTTTCTCCTCAAGTAGAATGTTAAACATGTATGAGATGTTAAAAAAAAAAAATTATATGCCCAACCTGGCACAAAATTCCAGTAACATCCATGTGCACCAGTGTAAAACCAATGGTCAGCTACAACATTGCAAATGCTTTGATACTTGTAAGTAAAACAATATGAAACTTTATATAGCATATAATTATATTCCATTCAAATTAAATTTTGCTACGGTGCTACATGTACCATTCATTAATTATCTTTAAGATTGACAGATATTATTTTGTTACGGGTAATTATTCTGTAACCAGTTACAAATGTAATAATTGTTCCTTACTCAAAATCTGTAAAAAAACCCAAAACATATAATGTATCTAAGACAACAACATAACAGTAATAATAATAACAATAACAATAACCATTCTTGTATACATTACGTAAGTATACATGTACATTCTCTATGCGTATTATGAACCTTTTCATGAGGCCAAAAGGATGAAAAGGAAGATCCCAAATCCTGGAAATCTTCATTATCATGCTGTCTGCTCCTATAGAGTACATCTAGGTGGACAGCCTGTCAATTTGGATGCAAACACACACGCTCCTATTATGCCCCGTGGATGTCATTTCATTTTAAGAGTGGCCTGAAAATTAATCATCAGATTAACTTCCTAACTGGCTGCTTCGGCAAGTGACTGGTGGATTTTCCAACGCAAAATGTCAAGCTATCCCCCAACTACATGTACATGTAGCAACATGCAGTAACCAAGCAAAACCTCACTAATAAAAATTAAATACAAAGGTACGTAAATCTACATCCATCTCTATCTCTTGCTCTCTCTCTCTCTCTCTCTCACTATCATTCTCAGTCTCTTTCTCTCTTTTGATATCTTTTTTTCTCCCACTACATGTACTTTTAGTCCCTATCTTAAAGCTCATGTACATGTACAGTTTTGGTAGCAAAAATGAAATTAAAAAGAAATGTTTTAAATATAGTATCATGTTGTTTTCCATGTTCAAAAGATGTTTGTACGAGATCATTTGGTATTCCATCTAGGCCCGTTTCGAGTACTCGATTAACTGTGTACTCGCCCGATAGGGTCACTACACGACTAATGAAATTTCCATCGACTACTTGGAAACATGTAGTTGGAAATTGTGAATAACCCCCCAAAACCTCTAATTCAGAATAAAATATAAAAATTTATCCTTCAATTTGTTAGTTCTAAGATATATTTTCAATGTCATTTGAATCAATTAAATTCACATGAGAGCGTTTGTTTTCGTTAGCTACATGTAAGTTCTCGAGGATCGGGCAGTAAAAATAAAGTCTGGCTGTACATGCTCCCGCTACATCGGAAGTTGCAGTTTTTAGCGGGTGTGTGAGCCAACCACGCACCCACCGGTCACCGTATACATGTAGCTCATCGTGTACGCGAGCTCCTATAAAGTTTTTGTAAAAACGAAAGGATGCGTATCAGCAGATAATATTTTCAAAATAGTAATAGATGAAAACAAAAGGACACTGACATGTAAAGTAAGCAAGAAATACTTCATACTTGCTACATGTAACAAGCACTTGTTTGTTCTTTGGCCATGGGGCATGCACGGGCATGCCCTTGTCGTCGATTTAAGGAGGGCATTGAATATGATGTCGATCGCACGCTGACAATGTACACAATTTCAATACGGAGAAAGATGAATGGGATTTTGTGTACAAAAAGGCTAGGAAGCCAACTATACTTCCGGGTACGAGCGCCACCTCTTGGTGACTGGTGAACAACTGCAATACCATGATTACGACTGTGACGAAAGGGGGAAGGAAATGAGGATCTATTTCACTTTATTTTACCTTGGAGGAGATAATTTGCATTGCTCTGAATTTTAGAACCAACACTGATCGTTTTAAACTGGTTTAATTTTAAAATTTTTATACTGAAATCGGACATTAGTTACGGTTGTTGCACGGGCTGTTCGGGACTAGTTTCATGGCTTTATGCTGGTACTCCAGCCTAGAAAGGTTGTGGGCGGCAGGGCCGGAGCGGTTGGCCTGTCTTATTGGCAAAATCATTATACCAAGTAGTCGATTACTCGTCCGAAAAAATGTCCGTTTAAACGACTACTGAAAATGGCTTTCAAAAAGGGTCTAATTCCATTAGCGATTTCCGGTGAATTTTACAGTAAAGATATGTAAGGAATGTTAGATCATGGGTATAATATACTGCCCTATGTTAGGACCTTTCCATCCCGACAGCTCCCCACACAACAATCTCGAGGCTGGAGATAGCATGTGTGTCACAGCGTGTAGGTTTTGAACGCGTGTATGGTGTATAGTGCATGCTGAAGTTGTTTGGAGTTTATATCCCTGAGCCGGCACCTAAATCATTGTTTGCCTCTCATTTGTTTAATGTGCCACTTTAGGACGTGAAATCTTCACAGCATCTTTGTATTGCTAGTATCTTGCTATTTATCGACAAAAATCCAATAAATCTTACGAGAAGTTTTTGAGGGCTTACCAAACCTAAACATTACCTTTAATATCAGCCTTTCTTGCGAACTCTAAATGAGTGAGCCCTGCTCCTGTTCGTATTAGTAAGTACAATGTCTAGTAAACCCTCTCTTTTTAATTGTTCCACCCTTTTTTTGTTTGTTGTTGTTCACAGATAACTGAATTATCTTCGGAGTGGATAAGTATTACGTGTATTTGTATTACTTTCTATTTGTGAACAATAATGTGTGAATCTTAGATTGGGATTCACAGCCTTTGCAGAAAAGAAGCTCTTCAAACCATGATTTAATCAAATAAAGTCTGTTAAAGTCATGCCCCCTTCTGTCTTTGTCTCTGTCTGTCTGTCTGCCTGTCTGCCTCTCTTTAACAGCCATATCGTATTTCTGAGAACAGTGTTGAACAGTGGCATTTTCGTCATGCACTCATCAGAGTAAACCGCAAGAATGAAGAGAAAGCCGAGATTGAACAACATAAACGGAAACCAAACATCTTTTCAGTTACATGTATTTTTATATCGAAATGCATTGTCTCTCTACATCTGTGATCTTTACTGATGTACATTGTCCATATGTTTGTTCTGTTTCTCATTTTCTCTGCTCCCTCTCTCTCTCTCTCTCTCTCTCTATTTTTTCCACTCTGCACTTTTTCAAGGCATCTCTGTTTCTGTTTATCTGTCTGTCAATCTATCTATCTATCCATCAGCCCCATTGACATGTCCTTACCTATTTGTCTTTCTAGATCTGCGAGCTCTGCGGCCGTTCCTCTGGGCAATATGCCTGGGTCCGTGAAGCTTGTTCTGAAGAGGGTAGCCAGACAGAAGACTACCATTACAGCTGCGATGAGGGGGATGGCTATCGTGACTCTCCTAGCGAGGTAGGGAGAGCTGTGCAATGAAAGGGGAAAACAGCAAAGGAGAGAATAATAATAACATGAGGATAATAATGAACTGTTTTTCATACATGTAGCACTTTTCTAACTTTCTTTCCTTTCTTATCTTTCCTTCTTATCTTTCCTTTGAATCCATTCAGTACTTTTTTATGCTGATTCAAACCACCATTACACTCACAATCTACTGAGTATGCATACAACTATACAGAGAGAAGCGTTATACATGTCTTGCTTAAGAGCCTGATCGGTTAGTCACGGACGGACATTTGACAAATTTTGAAAGTTTGAAGGCCTGTAAAAAATAAGTTATGAGATGCGTTGAGCTGTTTTATGTTTCATTGTGTAGGGTACCACTGAAGGTGCTAAATGATGATAAAATTTGGTTGCCATGGTTACCTACTTAAAATAGAATCCATTAAATATTCAATGTCACGGACGGACAAGATAGAAATGGGTTTCTTGACTTATTGGTAATCTTTTGTCTTTTCTATCTAAACAAACTGTCATTGACAAATTTTTTTGACTGCAAATGTTAGTCAAGTAAACTGACTTTCCTGTCACATAAATAGAATTTTAAAGCAAGCTGTAACTTTTGCTAGAGGTCCGAAAACTTTTTGTCACGGACGGACATTTGGGCGTCACGGACGGACATTTTGAGCGTCACGGACGGACATTAACTTAAAAACTGCATGTGTTCCTATCTAAAATCGTGCATACGTACTTCTTGCTTTCTACTTTTTGTTTGAAATTGATTTTATTCCACTATTAAGCAAAACTTAGCTTGAAAAAATGAATTTTAAGTGGAATCTATGTCAACTTGTCACTGATGACAAGTTTCATGAAACAGGGCCCTCGTGTTCATAACATTTGATTTCTGCCACCTCTAAAAGACAAGGAAAGAGGTGGAAATTTAGAAGCAAACAAAGGAAAGAAATTAAGGTAGACACAAAGAAACAAAGAGAGAAAGAGCACAGAAGAGACGATGTGTGAGAGTGGTATCAAATAATGTGTAAGTATGACATTCATGCCAGGCAGACAAGTATAAGGACAATCGTGAAACCCCAAAACAACAATAAAACAACAAAGAAAAAAATAATACAAATGTATAACTTGTCTACAAGTAATTGGAATGGGGTAAAAAAAAATGTAAGGAAATACATGTAGGACAGGAGAGATTCAGGATGAATAGGAAGAGAGAAAATGGGCCAGGGACAGGATGGGCGTGGGTGAATGGGAGTAGGAAGACAGCAAAAAAGGCACGCAATTCAATAAAAAGTAATACAATACAAAGTCAAGTCTTGAAGAGGTAGAAAAATCAATCATAATTGATTTGGGGGTCTAAAGGCAGATTTCAGACTTTCTGCTTTCAGAATTGGATCATACGCTTTTCTCCCAGGCATTAATAGATTTGGCACTCTGCAGGATGATGCTCAACTTCCCAGATGCCAACCACCCAGTACATTCAAAGAAATCTCAGGTGCTTGGCACATACATGTACAAACTACACAGAGTGCTCTGAAAAAATATATGAACTGTAATTCAAAAGCATATTTTCTGCAATTCAATTGCATAAAGTGTACATGTATTATGCATGAACCTGACATTTCAGTCTTCTTGTTTCTCTTATTTTGCATACTTATCGATGACATTTTTTAGAACTTTGTTCTTGTCTATCTTATCCCGGGATTACTCAAATTCATCAGAAGTTCAGAACTACCAATTCAAAAATGAATGGACCAAAACCGAATTAATTACAAATTGTCCAAATGATATACATTACTATTGATTACATGTACTTGGGGTACTCATTTTTCTGAAGGTTTATAATTCCGAAGGTTCGTAATTCCGAAACACAAATTTCCCACAGAAAGGCGTCTGTAAATCCGAAAATGAAATAGGGTTCTATATTCCGAACATTTGATGCATTTCTCTGAAGGTTCGTTACTCCGAAGGTTCGTAATTCTGAAAATGAAAGGTTTCATAATATCTGATAACGAAATAGGGTTCATAAATCTGAAAATGAAATAGGGTTCATAATTCCTAAAATGAAAAAGGATTCATAATTCCAAATGTTTGTAATTCCAAAAATGCAAAAGAGACCTACATAACTTTTCAGAATTATGAACGGAAATATGAACCCTATTTCATTTTCGGAATTATGAACCCTATTTCATTTTTGGAATTACGAACTGTCGAAGTAACAAACCTTCGGAAATACGAACCTTCAGAAAAACGAACCTTCAGAATTATGAACCTTCAGAAAAACGACATGTAACCGATTACTTCATTGCATTATGATTATAAATACTAAATAAACACAACACAATCCCCCCGACAACTTTCTTGTATGTTTTCTCTTGTATAATAAAATTTTTGATATTTTCTGTATTCAGAAAATATCAAATCAATAAACCATAATCAAGTTCCTTAAATTTTGATGTAGAAACACTGCATACCCTGTAAAACTCTTGTTTGTTTTGAAACAATCATAGTTTTTTTTTGTGTGTGTGTGCGTGTGTGTGTGTGCAAGCGATGCAAACTTGTACTAGTCCTTTAGCACTAATGTCCTTGAGCAAGATATTAATCTACATTTGCCACTCTCCACCCAGGTGTAGTAAATGGGTACATGTACGTGATAGGAATATATTCCCTGAATTCTTTCAGTACCTTTAATAGGGCAGCTCAGCAAAAGCTAGGGTAATAATAGTACTTTGTAGGTGCCTTGAGCATCCCCTGGGATGGATACAGTGTATGTGGGCAATATAAATGTAGTTAAATTATTATTATTATTAGAGGATCTGATCTAGCATTGCATTTTTGTAATTCAATCTTCAAATTTATGCACTCTTCAAATTTATGCAATGTAAAAGTAGACTTATACATGTACATGTACATTGTATACATACATGTACATGTATATTGTACCAGGAAAAATGAACATTCTAGGACAAGTTCAAGAATACCATGAATGAATCCTTACAAAGTACATGTACTAGCAAATATGTATAGAAATTTAGAAACTTGATTCAAACCACTGGTCTTCCTAGTTAATTGCACAGTAGGACAATGGATGATTGATACAAGCTAAACTTCTGACTGTACATAAATGTACATGTAGTTTAAATATATCGATATTACTAGGAAAATATACTTTATTTATTCAGGAGCAGGAAATGACTGACACAGCTATGGTTGAATGGTCTGCTCATTGTCATGACAGTATGATATCAGCAAAAAGGAAATACATGTACCACAAAAATATTAACTCCCTATTTGGATGTGACATCATACATGTATAATCATATATCACAGATAGATCCGCAAATTATTTAATTCATTAAATACTTGTAACACATGGGCCAATTTCATGTACATGTATATTTACATACAAGTACAGTATACATGTAGGTCAATATTCAGAGAACGCTTACAAGTACAAATGTACAGATAAAGTCAGATGTGATAATGTACATGTACATGTAGGCCAACATCCACCAAGTACATGTATTAAGATGCATGCAAGAACAAGTAGGGAAGGGTTATGTTTCTGTACATGTACATGTATGTACAGTACATGTATACATGTATACAACAATTTACATGAATATACAGTATGTAACCTGCCTCGATATGAAACGAATACGGCTTAAAAAAAGAAAAAGAAAAAGAAAAAGCAAACGTATTTCATTCATACTTTTTGAGATATGTAAATGTACATGTATGTAGGCCTACATCTTGTACTACATGTATATATGTACACATGTACATGTATGTGCACCTGAATACTAGTATCACAAGCATGGGATTTACCCCCCCAAATGTTTGTACTTCATCATTCTAGGGCCCTGTTGCATAAAACTTACCGTCAATGGTAACTCTGCTATCAATGGTAACTACCATGGCAACATCACTCAATAGCCAATCAAAATCAAGTTTTCCATGGGAGTTACCGTTGATGGCAAAGTTACCGTTAATGGTAAGTTTTATGCAACGGGGCCCAGGTATAACAGCATCACAGTACGATATAAATAGACATTAACAACTAGAGTGCAATCAACTGTACAATCTTATTAGCTAACAATGCATTTGTGAGAGAAGTTGCTTTGCAAACTACAATTTGACAACATGCTCTTTAATATGAAACTGTAGCGCTCGACAGCATACACGTATGAAAACTGGGGCGATATTCTGAGATTCATTTTATCTCAGATAAAATCTGAGATTTTAAGTCGGTGAGATAAAAATACCCTTAAAATTTTTTTAAAATCGGTATTCTGAGAACCATTTCAGCGAGATTTTATCTCAACTTAGACACGCCCATTTATATGAGATATCCAATAAGAAATATCGTTAGATATTACTTTCAACATGCTTAGCCAATAGAATTGCTCTCTGCCAGTCTCTGGGGCAAGAGAGCGTGAAGGCGTTATTTTTACAATTTTCAATACGCGTGCCTCAAAGCGCAAACGCGCTTTTGCTAGAATTTCCTTGAAAAGGACTGAGGTACTTTCAGAAGTTTTAGAACACCATCACAAGCATCATTGCAAGTACATGTATGATATTAGTTGACAAAAATCTTGAAATAGAATTAGATAATCATATGAGAATGTTGCTTGAGAAATATAGTCAATACTCAGTATTCTTTTATTATTTTGATGGCACAACTAGGTTCCTAGAAATAAAATAGCCCCTACCGGCTACCCTATTTTAAGTTTATTTCATCCTTCTCACAAAAATGATGGGCGTAAGCATTTAAGGGTGCGCCAGTGCGTAGTCGAGTCCATCCCATTCGAGTCCAAGTCCGAGTCCTGGCATTCGAGTCCCAAGTCCCGGACATCCGTCCGAGTCCGAGTCCGAGTCCCGATGGAAACATCTTAAATTGCAATTTTTTACGTCACATTATTTTCTGCCTCTCTATATAATATCTGGTTCATTGAAAACTTCCATTTGTCAGAGTATTTAATTTATTGTAACTTTTCTTAGTATGAAATCTATGAATGTTGACAACTATAGGCCTAAAGGCTTGCTCACAAATGAGAGATTTGTTGCCGTGACATGTCGCTTAAGTTTGTGCTTAAGAAGATTAAGTTCAGTAAGATTTCAGCTCTATTAACACTAAAAATTCTGACAGACGGTAAGAAAATTTAATTGGAAATATTGAGATAAATGTCTATGGTTAGTACATGACTAAGCGACTCAAAGTAAGACGAAAAAAATTGTTAAACCATAATAAAACCGTTTGACACTGCCAAGAATTATAAATTGCTGACTTTGACTTTTTGCCACATTTGACTTTTTGCCACAGGAACATAGGGTGCAAGTAAAAAGATAGAAGATAAAAACTTTAGTTCATAATACTAGCTTAAAATACAAGTGGAATAGTAATCTGTTTGAGACTGCCCAAGATATCCCAGGCTGGGGTCTATAGAGGAAATGTGCATAATAGATTAAATCCATCTCCATATGGTTAATATCAATTTCAATACTTGTGGCTCAAGTCCGAGTCCGAGTCCGAGTCCGAGTCCAAGATCCCGTTCTCATTACAAGGGATAGAGCGATCTAGCGCGCGCTAGATCGCGCCACCTCTATGGTGAGAACGCGGCGACGTCGTTCTGGCGCGATCCAGGGCGATCCACAGCGATCCCAAACTGGAGCACCTCTGGGGGGTGGTCTACGAGAGATAACGCGATCTAGCGCGCGCTAGATCGATCTCTCTTTTGTAGTGAGAACAGGAAGATGCGAAGTACGCCGGAAGTACGCCGTGACCCAGGAAGTGTTTACAATGTAAGGATACAGCTCGCATATCGTGCACAGTATACAGTCGGTATAGATCGCTAGCGTTAAGCCGAATCGAATTATGCGCGAAAACGTTGACCCCATTACGTCAGATGTCATGGCAACAAGAACCCTGAAAAAGAGAAGTGCGACGATAGATCGCGCTACCCTCTGCAGGTGTGAACCCGCGGCGTGCCAGCAGCGTGCCAGTGGACCGCCCTGGCGCGATCCACGATGGAGCGATCCACTTTCCAATCTCGTAATGAGAACGGGGTCCAAGTCCCGAGAAATAGGGACTCGAGACCGATCTCGAGTCCGAGTCCGGACTTGAGTCCTACAGCACTGGGGTGTGCGTATCATGCGTACAACTGTATAGACACGCGAGAGGTACATGTAGGAGACAAGAGATAAAATATGAGATAAAATCTGAGATAAAAAGTGGTTTCAGTATACATGTACATGTATATACCGGTATATATCAGTTTTTTGAAAAAGATAAAATAAAAACTTTTAGAGATCTATAAAATGGTGCTCAGAATACCACCCCAGGTTTGGAAAAGATCAAAGAAACTAGCATTTGTATGATTATGAATGTACATGTACGGCATTCATAATAATACAGACATGTGCAGCTGCAACAGCTCTGAGAATTGCTATTTTTTACTAACTTCCTTTAGCAAAAAAATATGTTAATTGTACATGTATGGCATGTATAACAGACTAACAGCAGTATTTAGTCAACAGCTCAGAAAATGTTGAGATGTACATGTACATGTAGGCCTTACACTGAAAACAAACTAAGAGCGATATCGCTGAAAATGTACTGTTCATCAGCAAAGTCAATATTTCATTAAACAAGTGTTCGACCACTCAATATTATTTCTTGAATTTTAGTAGGTGAACCAGAACAAATATTTTTCCTGCCACTACGACACCCAATAGTACCATTCACGGCTCTCAAGGCTATATTTCATGAACCTTATAACTGTGCAAAAGGAAGTTGTAATTACTTTATCATAGCAATGCCTGATATTAGTGCACATTAATGTTGTACACACAAATATTTATATACTATTGAATGGCCTTGAGTAGGATACAAGGATATATCGCACGAGCTATGAGCATATTTCACTCGTCGGCACGACGAGTGAAATATTTTCAAAGCGAGTACGATACATGTATATCCTTGTGTCCCACGAAAGAAAAGCCATTCAATATTATCATTATTAATTGTATGATACCTACACACTGTACATGTACATGTAGTTCCTCAATTTTCACCATTACATGTCCTTATGTTTTTGTATTGACTTCGACATAAAACACAGGTAGAAAAAAATTTTTGTCCTTACCCAAGCATTTTGCAAGAGCTGCGCATACATCCATTGTCTTAACCTTTGCGTATTTAAGTGCGTATTCACTTTTTTACGCGTCACGTGCACCCCAAACCATGAGATATGGAGATATATTGCACGGTCATCAGGGTACTTTTACACAAACCATGAGATATTGTTTTAAAATTGCACGGTCATCCGGGAACTTTTGCGCAAACCATGAGATACGCCAATTTTTCTGGTCGCCTGAAAACCCTTCATACAAATAATAATTATGCTTACAATTTGGCATTTTCACCAATGATAGTCATGTGCACTGTGTACCTGTTCTCCTACATACATGTAGATCTACATGGAGTACATGTACATGTACATATGCATATACAGTAAAGTATGTAGACTGCTCAAGGGAGACAAGAAAAGTGGTCTTTATGAGCAGGAGGTCTTCATGTACAGGTTCCTTCAATACACGTTTCAATGAGAAACATTTTTCAAGGAAAACAGAAATTGTGGTCTTTATAGACAGGTGGTCTCATATACTGTACAGGTGGTCGCTAAAGCAGGTTTCACTGTACATTTACCGTCCATAAGCATCTACCCATACATGTAGTTACATAAATGTGTACATGTAATGTAGGTCTATATTAATTAACAATAAAAACGTGATAATTTCAATCAAAATTTGACATCATGTATGGATTAACATAGCTTCAATATGCTAATCCAAGGTTTCCATAGATTAATCCCCTTCATTGGCCAAGGCAATATTCTCCAAGATCATTTATAGAAGCATTATGCTGACAGGAAATACCTGATTAGCAACTCCTACCTAAATAAATTGACTCTAAAGAAAGGTCCAATCTTGGCTGTACAGAGGGAAAATGACAAGTTCTCTGTTCTACGAAGATAACGGAACATACACGTGTACATGTACATGTACATGTACATTACACGTACAATCAACTGGGAATAAGTATCAAGTCATGCAATTAAAATCCAAGTATATATATTCATACATTCCATGCAATATTTCATTTTGGACGTATTACATTTTGGTTTGTTTGTTTTTCCTTTTGCTTTGTCTTTTTTAAAGGTTGCCTAGAAAACACACTTATTTGCTGGTACTGACTACAGTGATTTCTCTGGTTGAAAAATAAAATCAACAGTTATACATGTACATGTATATATATATGCAATTGGGAAAATCCAAGCTTTTTCATCTACATGTATTCACTCTTATACATGTGTATCACCAATGAGGCAACTACATAAGATTATTGTATTAAATCAATATCCTTAACAGAGCTTAGAATCAGATCAGACCAAATACAACTGTACGAAGTAAAATGACAGATTTGATGTCAGCTTACATACATGATACATGTATGTTCAGAACTCCATAATACTTGGCAACGTATGTGACACCAAACGACCATACATGTATGTACTGTACTTTAACCCCTACCATGCCGTGGGCGGCAAATCCCACCCCCAAAATCGAGTGTGGAACATTTTGTTTAGGCTCAGAATGGCTTGAAAATTCTTCCTCATACAGGAGCTTGTGCCTTCAATATAATGTTTATTCCTATATATGCAATATATCTTTGCCCAGTTTGCTCAAGAAAAAACTCAAAGTTAATATTTCAAATCTTGAAAGTTCATATTTGGCAACTGCTCAAAAATCAGGTGGCATGGAAGGGGTTAAAAGTGGAAATATTCACTTGAAAGGTGCAAATGTTTCCAGACAGCAAAATACATGTACGCCACATTTACAGTACACTGGACTAGCCCATTCACAATTTGCAAGACCTTTTGAAATGGTTAAAGGGCAATCCAACCTTGGTAATGAGATGATTTGTGTGAAAGCAGAAAAATAAGAAAAACTAGATGGTAAAAGTTTGAAAGAAATCAGACAAGGAATAAGAAAGTTATGGATGTTTGAAAAATGAGATCACTACAGATGTGAATCTCAAATTGGCAATTTGGTGATAGATAGATAAATGGTATTTATTGAATCATTTCCATGTATCGCAGTTACAAGTAACTGAATTGCACGTGAATAAAACATTGATGGAAAACACAAGTATACATTTCAAAAGATATCACAATACAATCTACATACTTATGAAGAGCATGAACATGTATACTGTATACCATTAATCTTATACAGTCTGTACAATATTGCAATTTAAAAATTTGAGTTAAAAGTCATGTAATCATAATCATGCCAAGAAATAGGTGAAAAAGAAAGAAATAAAGAAAGGAAAGAGATTTAGATGGAGAGAGAGAGAGAGAGAGAGGGAGGCAAAAGATGTAGAAAGTAAGAGAAAGATGGAAAGGAAGTGGGGAGAAAAGATAGAGGGAGAGAGAGAGATGAAAAGATTCAGATGGGAAAACAGAATGGGGATAGAGAGAGAGAAAGAAAGAGAGAGAGAAAGAGAGAGAGAGAAAGAGAGAGTGAAAGAGAGCAGATAGAAAGAAAGTGGGCTCTTGACAACGATTATGTACATACTACTGATAAAAATACAATGTACCTTGCAAAAAAAAATAAATGTTAAAAATTAACACTAGAAATATATAGATACATATGGGTAATTCCATGAAAATGTCCACTTTTGGTGAAAAAACAAATTTTATTTTGAACATTTTCCTTCTATGTCACTTGAATATGCATGATTTGAACTTTATGGAACAATATTCAGTTTTTTAATATTTTGAATATTTTGACCCAAAATGGCCATTTTTAAACCCAAAAATGAAATCACACATTTTTATGGTAAAATATGGTTAATTACATATTGAGTCATTTTTCGAAATTTCATCTGTTATAATAATAAAGACAACCAAATTTAGTTAGGACTAAGGGGAATTTTATGTTTATATACAAAAAATTTAAAAATATTAATATTCTTCTGATTTAATGGAGGTCAAAGGTCAAATGGATTTTTGTCCCGTCTGTCACGTTTTTTAAGGTACTTTTTGCATTTACAATAAATTAGACCATTGTCTTTGAATAAAATTTTGCAGTCTTGCTCTTTGGTAGGGGGGAAATTCATTTCTACTGCTAACTTGGCAGAATTTTAATTTTATGAAGATAATTATGATTCATAAAGTAATGTCCCGTCTGTCACGTTTGGCATCTACAGCAAAAATATGTATGGATGGGACTACATGAAAATTTTCCGATGGATGAAAATTAAAATCCTTTTGCTATTATGTTTCATGATATTACAGATGACCCTTTAACCCCTTTAGAACGTGAGAATAAGGTATTTAATGCTGGAAATTTGATTGTCTTTAAAAATTCTATTTTGTGTACAATCTCAATGTGTCCCGTCTGTCACGTTTTTATTGTCCCGTCTGTCACGCTCACTATTTGGCATTTTCCTCCAAAAGTAAGATGAAATTTCAAATGTATACTAGCAGGTTTCAAAAAGGTACCAACAACTGATAACATGAATACACATATTTTGTTTCAAGATTTTCCAGTGAGGAGAGCTTAGTCGAAAAGTATCGAAGCAGAAATGGCTTGGTAAATTCATGTCCCGTCTGTCACGCTGAACTTGAAGCCCCACCCACAATTTGTGGGCGGGGCTTGAAAAAAAAATTTCCCCCCATTTTGTTGACCAAACCCTATAGATCACATCTCTGCATCAAATTAAGCATCACTTTTAAATGAAATATGAAATATCAAGTAAAAACATAAAAATGTGAGGGTTGGATGTCCCGTCTGTCACGCTGGTTCTGAACATATGCATCGTATACTTCATGTCATAAACTAATCTAATGTATGGTACAATTTGAAAAATACATTGAATGATATTTTAATAGCAAACCTGAGATTTATGAAATAGTAATACACAAAGGAATATAACATGTAAAGGAAATTTGACAATTCAATGTGTTTCAAAGTATAATACAATCATATAAGACTTTTATTATACATGTACAAACGGATCAAATCTGGGATTGGGCTATTCTGCATACGTTTAGTTTTGCACCTGGGTTCAGGAATCTTGTTAGTCCTTCGCAATGATCTATTATGTTCTCTTTGGGGAATAAATTGTTTGAATTGGTCTGTGAATGATAAAGTTTTCTTAAAGAAGGTAACACATAGGTCACTTCGACGACTTTCCAATGTTGGTAATTTCGATTGAGTGAGAGCGGTTGCATAACTATAGTAATCCTTTCCAAAGATAATCCTTAAAGCACGTTTTTGTAATCTTTCTAGGCGTTGTCTTTGTGCACCAGTAAGGCCTCCGCTCCAAACTGGAGTTGCATATTCAAGAATTGGGCGAATATAGCCAATGAAAATGATAATTAGATCTTCATATGAAAGACCGAACTTCGCCAAAGAACGAAGCATATATAGTTTTGCATTCGCTCTTTTTTCAATATCTCTAACATGGGCTTCCCACTTCAAATCATTTTGTATCGTGATACCAAGCAATTGTACCTGTGACACAGATGGAAGAACATAATTTTCGAGTGTAATGGAGGACTGATTGACTGGTTCTCTAGAAAAACAAATGTCCATTTTGATACACTTTACAGGATTCAATTTCATTTTATTAGTGTCAGCCCATACCGATAGACATTCTGCAGCTTCTTGCATATTTGAAATTTGGTTTGATTTACGACACTCAACCAGGGTTAGGTCATCGACATATTTAAACATATGTATACTTTCAGAAGATTTAAAATCATTTATCATCACAAGAAAGATTAAGGGTCCAAGTTTCGTACCCTGAGGCACACCTGCATTTATTTGACACCATTCTGAGAGATCACTATGATAGCGAAATTTTTGGTTGCGCTCAGAGAGAAAATCAGATATCAAGAGAACTACGGCTGGTCGTACACCAATTTCAATTAACTTTTTGATGGCAACTGTGTGATCTACTCTATCAAACGCTTTTTAAAAATCTGTGAGAAGTATCGTCGATGACGTTTTTGGTGCCTCAGCATTTAAGAAAACATGATGAAGGATATTAATTAAACAGTGTGAGGTCGATAAACACTTCTGGTTTCCAAACTGATAGGGGTCAATATGTTGGGCAATGTCCTGGTACATCCACTTTGCGATGAAACCTTCAATGACTTTAGCAAAATGATCTGTTAATGATATAGGTCTGAGTTTGTCAATACGTGCAGGATTCACCTTTGGGATTGGAACTACAATAGCGCATTTCCAGAAATCCGGAACTTTTAATTGACTAAAAGAAGCGTTAATTATATAGGTTAAAGGAACCGAAAGTTCAACAGAAAAAAGACGGATTAGGCGTGCTGAAATATTATCTGGGCCATTCGCCGTCGAGCATTTGATTTTAGATAGGATTTTATTAACCTGCCAAGGGTATACCTCGGGTAATATTCTGGATGGTAAGTATGCAGGTAGGGCTGCCAAATTTAGTGGGTGTAAATCAGAAGAGACAGATATGAAGTGTTCGTTAATTGAATTCGCAATTATATCTCCCTCACTAGGATCAACACCATCAACTGATATATTGAGTGATTCACGACTTCCCTTTGTAAGGATGCGTATTTCTTGATACCATTCTTGAATACGTGACCTATAATATTTAACTTTTGCTTTCTGAATTGATGAATTTACTTTGTTTCTTAAACGTTTCCAAAGAATTTTTTCCCCCCGATGAAATGCAATTTGTCTTTTATGAATCAGAGATTTAATTTCACCTGTCATCCAGGGCTTATCTCTAGAGTGCAATATCACCTTTACGAACTGGAAAATAAATGTCAATTGCATTATTTAAAGTTTTATAAAAAGAATCACAGCGAACATTTACATCAACATCTTCAGTCACTTCCGGCCAATCATAAGAAGATATCCACTGTCCAAACGCTCTTATTGCACTATCAGTCATGGGTCTGATTTGGTGATTCAATTGTGACATGTTTGTGGACAACTCTCCCATTTGCTGTACACAAAAATATCATTAATTTGCGGTTTCCTTCGAGGCGCTTTTACCCTTGGGGCAGTACTCGAAATATATTGGAGATAGCGTATTGTTATAGGTCCTCATGAAAGCAAGAGATCCTACTGAGTAATACTTTTCGAAAAAGTGACATTTTAGTCATTTTGTGTGTTGGAGTGAATGGGGGAGTTGTCCACAGCTACAGCACAGTGACATTACCTATTCAGCCGATTTGAAATTCCCATAGTGATTACAACTTTAAAAAATTCATAACTTTCGTATTGCTTGTCCGATTTTGTTCAAACTTTCACCAATCTGCTTCTCTGATTTTTCCTCTTTCTTTCAAACCAACTTGCTATTAAGGTTGGATTTCCCTTTAAAAAAGCATAATGATCTGCATGTGTAAATGCTGATAATCTGAAAATATGATCTCCAGCAACCACAGCACTGAAACTAGGGAGCTAAACTTAGAGTTCAACATAGAAAAACAAGGGTGTGTGCTTCAAAATGCATACAGTTACACAGAAAACATGTACATGTATCCTCAAGGGAATTCTGCAAGATCAGGATGTACTTTCTAATTCGTATATTTCTGTTCATGTACATGTACATGTATTTTGAGTTATTCAAACAGGACATGCGTAAAACAATGTAGCAATGGAGAAGAAAAAAAATGCACAGTAGCTGAGGGTGCTTCAAACATGACTCTCTCTGAATAAAAAAATGCCCCTCCTCAACAAAGTGTGATAACTTTCAAAATGAAATTTAATGGAGGGTTTTGAACAAAGTAGTTTTTGAAATATTTTTCACAGTACTATCAAGTAATCAATAATCTATGTAATATCGACATGCATTCATTTACTCCTTGCAAACATAGTAAACACTTACAATGTAGGCTCGTATTCTGAACTCCGGTTTAACTTAAAGTCCAGTCTAAAACCGGACTTAAACTACATGTACTCCTTCCTGTAAATGCAGTCTACATTTCTGTACAAAGTTAAACCACACTTAAAGTCAAGACTGCACTGGAGTTCAAGTTAAACTGGAGTTCAGAATGTTATCATCTTAAACTAAGGTTTAAAGGGCAGGTTTAGACTGGGTTTAAACCACACTTACACCGCGGTTGAAGTTTAACCGGAGTTAAGTGTAAAGGCCATGTACCGCTTTGCTGTTGTTTTTATCGAGTATACCTTGTGACACGATAGCCTGTATTCTAGAAATTCAGTTAAAACTGACCAGCTTAAACCTACATGTACAGATCAGGTTTACAGACCAATAGGTGCTTGGTGTAACCAAAGCTGACACAAATCTTACCTTATCACTTGATTATGAAGTAATGAATTTATAAATCACAATACTTACTCAAAAGCAAAGAACATTGTGCTGACCATAAGAATAAGGAATGTGGTCAGATAGAAGATCCCCTTCTGTTTAGCCATCAAAATCCGGCCATCGCAGAAATAAGAGTTCCTTCCTGGCAACACCTGCCATTTTTTCTGCATTGTCGTCGTCGTCGCCATGGTGGGCGAGGTCATCCTGGAGTTTGTGCTCCCCGGCACCACTTTGTTATGTGATTCCAGATTTATTTCCACAGCGTCACTGTCTTGGGGTTGGTTTGAGAGAGTGTTGGAGGAATCATCCAGTAGTCTTGTCTGGGTGTTCGCTGCCAGAGAGCCAGGTGAAACCATTAAAAGTCCTTCTGGACAGGTTACAAAGACAGAATTAAAAAACCAAAAGAGTTAATCCATGTACATTGCCCGAAGTTCTAATACCTCCTCATACATGTATTTGCAATGGCCGAGGACAGGGAAAGGGAGGGGGGGGGGGGGGGGGGCTCAGCAATACTGACTAAATTTGATTTTCGGGGGGGGGGGGGGCTCAGCAATACTGACTAAATTTGATTTTCAATACACTTACTGCAACAGTTTTTAAACCATGATCCATAAATCATCTTTTGTAACTTTGAAGGCGATTTGGTTTAAAACCCCGATTATCAAAGGGGAAGTCCCACTGATATTTAGGTGGTTTTAATCATTAAAAAGGGGAAGTAAATGTACATCAAAGTATTTACCGGTAGTCGATTTGAATAGAAGCAGAAAAATGAGAGAAATAGATCAGTGCAAGTTTGAGCAAAATCCGATAAAAAGTAAGACAGCTATGAATTTTTAAAGTTGTAATCAATGAAACACAAAGTGGCAACTCCATGACGTACATTATCTTTCAAGATCCTCTAGCAGTCAGGAGTCCCAGTTGCAATGTACTGATAATTTCATAAGTTCCATTTTCTTAGTTATTGATGAAGGAATAGATGTTTCATACGGGGAATGGGTAAAAACATGCGTGAAATCTAGGGTGCACGTACAAGATTTAATATTTTCTGTATTAAAGGAAATAATAATATATTACACAAGTACAGAGCAACCTGAGGAGGACCTTGCAAGATATATCATTGAGTTGCCAATTTGTGTTTGACCAATTGCAACTTCAAAAAATTCACAACCTTATTTTTTGTCAGATTTTGCTCAAACTTTCACCGAGCTGTTTCTTTAATTTTTATGCTTCTATTGAAAGTGAAACCAACTAAATAAAAGGGCGGACTTCCCCTTTAATCTTACAAGTTCATAATATACTGTACAGGAATACTTAGTCTGCAGGCACAAACCCTGGTCAGTCATAAAAGAGTGTCTGCACTAAGACTACAATAGGCCATGTACTATAGCTGCTCCTGACACAGGTATGATTTTCTGATAAAGTGTCAAATTAGGGTCTGTGCTTGCAGACTAAGGAATACTCTGCTCAGTGTTACAATTAAAGCTGTCTCCAGGGTAAGTTGTCCATGACATGTAGCTGTATACACTGTAAGTGTTACTTCAATGTGTTGTAACAATGTACAACAACAAAAACAAAAACAAGTAGTAAAAAAGAAAGAAAGGTGAAGCAAGATCTCTGGTTTCCAGAACTACAGAAGCAATCCTAATCAACAGAACTACTACTCGACTGTTCCTCTATCCTCTCCCCACTTATACATGTACATGTACAAGGTTATTTGAATTAAACTTGTACCCTGCATAACTGTTCCTGTATGACTTCACAGAACAGGCTTTCTGAGCATTAGCCTGGATTGGTCCTGCACTGGTTTGAGCCTATGAGTGCCCTCTCCCCAAAGATGCCAGACTCTACCTGACTGCAAATTATTTGGGCATCTAGGTCTGCAGGGCTGTCAACTATCCCATTTTTGGTGGGAGTCTCACCCCGCCACACTCATTCTCCCGCCGTCCCACCAGCGTTGTGGCAGGAGTCTCTGCCACGATGACATTCCTCTCGTTCTCCCGCCAAGCATGTAAATGTCCCGCTTTACGGAAAAACCTCCCGCCAAATGTGTAAAAGAGGTTTTATGTTTTGTTT
Source organism: Heliocidaris tuberculata (assembly GCA_025618425.1). NCBI lineage: Eukaryota > Metazoa > Echinodermata > Echinoidea > Camarodonta > Echinometridae > Heliocidaris > Heliocidaris tuberculata. Next base: position 11,598,558 of record CM046837.1, read on the forward strand.
TGTTTTGTTTGTTTTTGTCGACCCCCCCTCTCCCCTCCCCCCCACTAAGCGACTTTTGTAGGGCTGACCAGAACAAAAAAAATATGAATCCCCCTCCAAGCAGTTCCCTAAAGTTGACAGCCCTGAGGAATGGCATAGCCACATTTTTAAGAGGTTGATCAGGGCCAAATTTACACAGACCTCCATGTAAATGGTTTTGTGAGTGGGGGTGACCAATTCAAAAACATTAAAGAGCAATCCAACCTTTGTAAAAAGCTGATTTATGTGAAGGGGAAAGAAAAAAAGAAAGAAAGAGAAACAGGATGGTGAAAGTTTGAAAGAAATCAGACAAAGCATAAGAAAGTTATGAATGTTTGAAAAATGAGATCATTACATTCACATGTACATGTATGCGAATCACAAAGTGGCAATTTGGTGAATCGATTGCAACATATTCAAGGTCAACTCTCCCATTTGTCATACACCAAAATATCATTAAATTTTCTCCTGAGTGCCGTTTCCCTTGGGGCAGTACTCAAAGTAGATACTGCTCTTATTGTAGGTCCTCCAAAAAAAAAAGACCCTACTGAGGTATACATCTTAAAAAATGACATTTTAGTCATTTTGTGTGTTGGGGCAAATGGGGAAGTTGACCGTCGCTACATCACAGTGACCATACCGATACGGCCAATTTGAAATTCTCATATGTACGGTGATATACATGTAACTTTTAAAAAATCATATCTTTCTTATTGCTTATCCAATTAGTTCAAACTTTCACCAATCTGCTTCACTGATTTTTCTGCTTTCACACAAATCAAATTATTACAAAGGTTGGATTGTCCTTACATGTACAATGTACATGTAATTCATGTGTTAGAATTTTATTTTCCTCATGTTAGATGCAAAACACACTCATACATGAAACACTGTACAGACACCTAAAAGTTGTGACTTAACAGGGGAGCATTTTGTTTTTTCTTCAAAACCTGAGGTGATGCTTTTTACATGAGCAAGAGCACTGGCTAACAAGGTATGAAAAAAAAAAAAAAGATTGGATTTTTCTCGAACTTTCACTGATCTGTTTCTATCATTTTTCTGCTTTTATTAGATCGATCTAATATCAGGGTGGACTTTCCATAAAGTATAAGATGAATAACAACAAATTCAAAACAATATCAAATGAACAGGAACTTGAAATTAAACGAATGCCAGCAAATGCCAATATTGTCCCAAGGTTGTGTTTGATGGCATAACAGCGTACACCCTACATCTACAAGTTTATCTGAAGATAACCTTGTACTCCAGACCAGCTTTTATGGGTGAATATGCTTCAATGGCTTTTGTGTGTATTAGCGGGCCTTTTTCCAGTCCAGATCATTCATAAATGAGAGGAAAATCATTATTTAAAATTTCACTTTCAATTCTGAATCCTTAAATTTGTGGCATAGTAAGAGTTGGAGAGTCCCTGAATCAGCAAATTCAAGAAAATTAAATCTTGCTTTAATAGAGCAATTTTGTTGTCAGTTTTTGACTGCTGCAACAGTGAATGTTGGACACAGTCCCACATACATGTAGGCAAGGGCCTATGAGTGGCATACACCCATGCACACATGCGAAGTTATTTGTACAACAAATGGCATGCCGATCCGATTCAGTATAGATCTAGTGTGTACGCCCCTTAACCCTTTCATGACAGGAATTATTTAAGGGCTAAATTGATCACATTTCATTCTTCAAATTGGCAACAAAAATATTTTTCTTTTAATGCTACATGGTCCTAATAAAATGTAATGTCTTTGAAAACAACATACATGGTTTAAAACTATCAAAAAAATTTGAAAAGTTGCCAATTTTGACAAAAAATAATGATTTTGAACCTCTCAATGTGTTACCAATTTAAGGATTTTAAAGCTTAATCTCCTTTTTAAAATTCCTGGCATCAAACGCAATATGGTCATGCAACAAAAATGGATGCAGTATGTGCAGAATTTTTTTCTCTTTCTACTCATGCACCTGTTATATTTTTTAGAGCTCTGAATCAAAAGTTATTGAGCCAAACCACAAAATGTGGTCAATTGTCTTGAAAGGGTTAACAAATGTTTTTTATTAACATCGCAATGCCAATGGACAGACTGGGGGCGAGGCGTAAAAAACATAGATGTAATTAACGCTAACAAATTTGATGACTGAAAAAGTGAAATTACAAGCAGAAGAAATCAATTTCGAAAGAGTTTTTAATCATGTCAGTAGATTCCAAATATTCAATTGGAGAAAAGGGCCCTTTTCAGAAAAAAATGTTGTAGATTTCACAGATAAAGATAGTCTGTTACTGTTAGGAGTTTTATATTTTCTGACTTTCGAGGCTCTCCTCCTGTGAACAGTAGAGGCGCACGGCCGATATTGGAGACTGTTTCCTATTTGGGAGACCATCTCTATTATCAGAGACTTACACATGTATGACTGTTATGTCGACATTTTTGATGGCCTATTTGGGAGACAGTCTCCCATTTAGGAGATCAAGGGGTCGTTTCATCAAATCAACTCCATGACAGTCATAACTTTGTCGGCGATCTACGGAAATGTCATGGACTTGACAAACTGTTTCACGAAGACATGATAAACGACAACTCAATGATATCGATACTCATCGGCTAAAAAACATAGTCTATATCACAGTCCATTGGATTTATCGTCAATTACCCAAACAGACTTTGAGGCTCAGTTTTCTCCAAACTGTTCCAAAATGTCAAAAAAGGCAGCGAAAATTAATACTGGTGATACAAACATCCCGTTTACATGTAAACATGTGTTACTTATGGCATCTTAGAATTTATAAAATTGAGAAAACTTGAGGATGCATTTGCGATGTACGAATCTAGATTTGTAAATAAGAGGATACCGTAATTGACTAATTATGGAAAGAAGACCCAAATCGTGTACACTTTAGAGAAAATGATTAAACGAACATAATTTATGACCCAATTCTTAATATTCAGTTATAAAAAATACATTTAATATTGTTTATATCAAAGTATTGTGTGAAAAGGGAAAAATAAAGGTAAAATACATACATGATAAATTGTCGTCGTTAAAATTGGTCTGTATACATGTATACAGACTGTTCCGTTTTAGACGCTTTTTCTATGGTAGACCGATGTGGGTATTTTTAATATTAATCTCACATACTTGTTGGGGGTCAAGAAGTCATAAAAACATATTGTCCATCAGTAAAATATTATAATAAAAACATTAGTAAAACTATTTGATAAAAAGAATGATAAAGAAATGTGCTTGGAGATCAGGAAATAATTTTCTCTTAACTTACATTTTTCATTTTTTCGCAGCCCATAGACTAACAAAAAGCTGGCTTGTGATGGCGTTCTAAAAAGATATGACAGGTTTGGAGCACCGACAAGTCACTTGTCAGGGAAGTTGTCGCTGATCTTCACAAATACGGCTTTGTGAAACGGTTAGCGGACAAGTTGAGCGACAGCGTCGAGATGTCGCTGATCTTGTCGTTATGACGGTTTGATGAATCATGAAACGACCCCCAATTTTCTTTGTTTGCATTTGCAGCAAAGGGATTACCTTGGCTCAAAATGAAAATGAGATAAGCAGATTCCTCATGAAAAAATACCACTTTTGACCGTCTACTTTAAAAATCCACCATCTACTTTCATTTTCATAACATTTTTTGTTATGATCCACACACAAAACAAATGGGCTTCTGATTTCTGAGGGGAAAAAAATTTGGACGAGAAAAAGTGCGTTGTTGTTGGTGCTGTTTCTTTTGTCCTCTTGTTAGCAAAGTCTCCAATTATCAGAGACTGTCTACCAAATGGGAGAGAGTCTCCCAAATCGGCGGTGCGCCTCTGCTGATAAAGGAGAGGGATTCCATATGAAGCCAGACACAGTCTCAGCGGAACATATCCCTAAACGAAATACTGTAAAACCAGAAATCTTGCCGTGAATGAAACTTTTGCGAATCTCGACTACTCGCGAAAGTTGCAAAAGTTTCATTCACGTCGCGAAATAATCAAATCACAGTCAATTGAAACATTATTGCAATTCGCAAAAGTTTCTTGCTGCAAAATTTGCTGTCATTAGCAATTCGCGAAAGTTTTATGTCGCGAAGGTTTCTGGTACTGGTTTTACAGCAGACTGATTTTTCGGTCTACCAACATGACCAATGGCAATGGCAATGCAATCATATGGCAATGATTCCTGATCAGCGGACAGGGAAGATCGAAGATGGGCTTCCGCCAGGGAGACGCGACGGGCAGGTCCCGTTGCGACAACACAACATAACCGGGCGCGGGCCGGACGAGCGACTTGTTCAACGCTTCACACGTTTCAGATTTATACAAATGCAAACATAACTTCATCAAAAGGAAGTAAATATCACTAAAAACAAATGTATACATTACCTTTCTTAAATGAATCACTCAAAATCAAATTATCTGTGACATTCTTGGCCGGGCTGTTCGCTCGTTTCACAATACTTAACAAACGATACCAAGTACACGTACCGGTAGTCGATATCGATCACAATCGAGTTGGATTTGGAAGAAAATTAATATCTAAGCAGAAAATAATTTCAAATGATCATCTTGTTAATACCTCATTTAAATTTCAAATATTACTCTAAGATTTAAAAGATTAAAAAAAATCTATCTTTAATTTGAAATACGTTTTCAAAAATATCTACGCTTACCATAGTTTGACTAGTAAAATTCAAGATGGCTGCGCCCATGGACTCAAGAGATAATTCACCCCCAAGACCAAGTCAAATTGATTCACAATTTGACTTAGATGTCAAATCTGATCAAGCAGGGTCAACGAGGATTAAAAGTGAGCTCTTTCTTTAAAATGAATTGTATCGCCTGTAGATTTAACTTATGAAAACAAAATAAAATCTATGATTTACGGGCTTGTTTTTTGTACAATGGTCCCATACATAGCCTCCGTTGTTTGGTGTTAGTTAGTCTGAAGCAAATCATTCAATCTGCATTTTAATTCTTTTATGATCATGATGATACCCCTGCATGCAAATAGATATCTTGGCTTAACTGCAGAATACCCTGCACATTTTGATTAACACATCGTACATGTATGTATAATGCCTCGTTCTGAATATATACATTATTGTCATGCAGGGTATTCTGCAGTTGTTCCGAGATCTTCTCAAATTTTTCAAAATGAAAAGAAATTTAAAAAAAAATGGCTAACCCATAATTCTGTCAAGACTAGATGCGCGTCTGGCGTATTGTCACACATAGTATTGAATACAGCACACGCGTCTAGTCCCCTATTCTCCAGTTTTTCAAAATAAATCATGAAAATTCCAAAAGGGGAGGGGGGGGGGGGCGGTTAGTGTGGGTCACCATAGACATAGTCCCACGAGATCTAACTTATGACTAGATCTACATGTAGATCTATGTGGGACTGTGTTGATTTCGATGGCGGTCAAGACCTCTTAGTTAAGAGGTAAAAACACCAATATATAATCCGGACAATTTTGAGAAATAATTCTACATTTTAGGATGATGGAATATCAGATTTCATGCCAGATTCATCAATAGGATCTTTATCATCTTGATCAAGTGAAATTTTCAGGCTGTTTTTTTGTTGTTGTTGTTGACGATCTTGCTCCTTTCCAGCACACGTGCTAGAGATCACACACTTGCTATATGGGAGGCAATTCTTTGTGGGTATGAAGGTACAGAGTGAGTGTGAGGTTATCTAAAATAACCTCCCATATGTCATGTATGTGTGAGTGCCATAGCCCCTGTCTTTTCTGCTGTTATGCTTGAGTAGATAATGAGATATAGACTCTAGATCTGCATTATAATCAATGAAATGGTGAAAAACTCTCAAGTTTCTAACACTAACGGGCGGATCCTATTTCAATTTTTTTTTTCCCTCTCTCTCTCTCTCTCTCTTCATGTTTTTAGAAATAGCATTCATGGTCGCTGTCAGTGGTATGGCAATGCTTGGAGGTTTCGGTATGACTTTAGCCAAGGCCAAGAGAAGACACCCCAATTCATTCTCAAAGGTTTATATCCAAGTTTCTTTATCGTTTTAAATAAGTTTTAAATTAAGAGATTAGCGCTAATTTGCTAAAAATGACTTGAAATGCCACTATGCAGGAGCCACTGTTAAATATATTTCTAATTTTCTATCACTGTGTTTTAACATGTTTTATAATGCATTAAATCTCTGAACAAAGTAGCTTGATATAGAAGTAGATCATATGTAGACCTTAAATTTTTTTCCAAAACATTTTACCCTGCTATTATGTTTGCAAAGATTTGTTCATTTAGTGGGGACAAATTTTTAAGCACTTTATAAATCAACAAACTATCTTTTGCATTTTAAAAATATTGATGTGGCATACATACACATATTGTATCAAAATTCAAATGGCAAAATTTATCTACAAATTCTCCTTTATGATGTTCATTGATAAAGTGAGTTATGTATTTTGCTCTTATTAGTGGTTTTGCAATGTTTCATTTATAACAATACTCCTTATCATCTAGTTCCTCTTATCACTTTTCTTGAACAGGGGATAGTACCAGATCCATCTATTGAGCTGTACGAAAGTGGTGCATCATTAGGCATGAGAGCCCTGGGGTGGGGCACTGTCTGGTCCATCGTTGGGGTGGGGTCACTCACCTTTCTGGCATGCAAGGTCATGGGGGTCAAGAATGTAAGTGAATCCAGTTGAATGATGTCAAGTTTTAAACCAGACTAAGATAATCAAGTTTTACATTTAAAAGAATTATTTAGTGCTGCTTTCTTCCTTCCTAATTTTCTTTCTTTCTTTCTTTCTCCATCCTTTCATCTCTTTCTCTTTTCTTTCATCTTGTTATTCTTCCAATCTTCCTTTCCTTTCTTTCTTTCTTTTCCATTTGTTTGAGAATATTTGATTGTTTGGTTTGGATAATCATTTATACATGGATTCTAATGGACAAGTAGAAAAAGAAATGCATATGATATAAAAGCATTGGGAAGTTCAGGGCATGATTTCCACTTTATTTGAATGTCAGTGAGTGGCATTACTTGTTTTTAGTGTAAAATTGTCCTTTTTTTCTGGGTGCTCTTTTTGAATTTGCTACAGTATATTATAAAAGTAAGATATCCTTGCTGTAATATTTATAATATAAATTTAAAATCAATTTTCATCTCAGCTCTTTAGAGCTTTCTAGAGCTAAATCACTCAGTTCTCCTATGTATTCCTTTTTTGCTACCCAATATTAAAGAAACTTTTACGCTTAAAGTATTGATCAGTTGTTTCTTTCTCCATATTTCAGATAGAGGAATTCAAGGTGAAGTTCCAGTCAGTAGCACCTGCAATCAGAAGGAGTCAGACAGAACCTGACGAGGTCATCATAGCAAGGTTCAAGGAAGAAGTTTTGAAGGATGAGAGGACAAACAGTGATAGAGATTGATACCATTTCTTTGGATTAATGGTAACTGATCTATGACAGTTTTCTAGTCACTTGATGGATATGTACAAGTCTGGCAGCAATTTTAAAGAGAGGACATTTTTAGAGCAGTGATAGAGTGATGCCATTTCTTTGGACTAATGATTACTGATCTATGACAGTATTCTAGCCACTCAGTGGATATTGACCAGTCTGGGAGAAATTTCAAAGGAAGAGAGGACAGTTAGTGATACGGACTGATGCCATTTTCTTTGTCTCGTGACAACTGACTACGGGAATATTCTATTCAATTTATGGATATTTACCAGTCTGTAAGGACAAGAGGATTAGTAGTGATATGAACTGATGCATTTTTTTGACTAATGGTAACTGATCTATGACAGTATTCTAGTCAGTGGATTGATATTTACCAGTCTGACAGAATTTTTTAAAGGAAGAGAGGACAAGTACTGATAAAGACTGATGCCATTTCTTTGGATTGATGATATATGAGTGTTCTAGTCATTTGATGGGTATTCATTTACCATGGTGTCTTGCAGTCAAGAATACTGTTAGACTGCTCAAAAGCATGGTCAATATTAAGGCGATGGCTTTATAGGACTCTCTGCCTGGATGTTCAGAGATAAGTTTCACCTTGCAAGCTCTAGCCTTATTCATTGAATGTTGAGCCAGAGATTAACTTGGAGTCTGGAAAATGCAAATGCATTGATATTGTATCTATTGCTTTAAGCATAAATTGCTTTGACCAAAAACAAAACAAAACAAAACAAACAAACACTTCCATATCATATTTGTTTATATAATTCTTACTGTTGTATTCCAAGAAAACATAAAGCTAATTTCATCATGAGAAAAAACTTAAATCAGTCTTTTTTTTTAAAGTGAGATGCTTCTGAGCTACATTTCATCATGTAAACCAATAGAAAACTTAATACATGTACAGTGGAACCTTGTTATAAAGAAGACTGTTATAACAAACTTTGTTATAACAAGATAATTTTGCTGGTCTACTTCTTTGTATTCTATTGTTTTTGAGCCCTGATACAACAAGGTTTCGATATAAAGAAGCAATTTCATTGGTTCCACTCTATGTGTTCTCCACATTCATAATGGTGCTATTAAACCTTAAATTGTGTGCCGTGTTACACAATCCTTTGTAGAGGAAGATATGTAAGATACATGTATGTAACAAAGGACATGAAGAGTGTGTGCATGACAAGAATCCCTTCAACGTTGTTTGTGGATGTTGTGCTCATGAAGCCATGTTTGTATTGCTGGGATAAGATTCTAGAGCTTCATCAGCTTCATTATCTAATGATGTACAATGCTATGACCCCCCCCCCCCCCAAAAAAAAAAAAAAAAAAAAATGTATTCTTGAGCAGATATTGCTGCACAATTCTAATCTATTTCTGCTGTAATAAATTATACAGTTGGTTAGATGAAGAGTATTTTTTCAAAGGGGGGGGGGGGGGGGGAATAGGCATTAAAACCATTTAAGTCATTTTTGAAATACATGTACATGTATCTACTGGAACGGAATGCACTCCTTTCTGCACAGACTGATATTTCTGTTTTGGTGCATTCTGCAGCAGTTGTTTACACAGGTTTTTTTCTATAATGAAATGTGTCTCAAGTTCTAAACAATGTTGGAGTGCGAGGAAAATACCACTGCTCACCCTTCTACACAGAATGAAAGCCCTTCTGGCTTTTGGCAGACATAATTTTGTTTCAAATAGATTACTTTTTTTATGTAATGTAAAACCCAGAGACCTTTGCAGATGACAAATATTTTCAGGGCAAGAAACTTCTTTTACAGTGGAACCTCATTATAAAGAACACTGTTATAAAAAAACTTGTTATAACAAGGTAATTTTGCCCATCCCACTTCTTTGTAGTTTGTTTTTTAGCCCTGATATAAACAAGGTTTTGATATAGAAAGGTAATTTCCTTGGTCCCAAGGAGTTATAATGAGGTTCCACTGTAATTGCAAAATTTAGGATTTGATCTTCAATCATTTTGCAGCATGAAACTTTTGTCAATCTGGACTGCTGGTGGAACTTTATTGCATGCAAAGGTTACACGTTGTTCATAAGTTTGAACTCGGAAATAAAGTAATCAATATTGTAACCAAATATTTGTCTCTCTTCATTTATTGATTCTGGTTTTAATTGCTCTTTACATACATATATTCTATGTTTTGATTTGGAATGTTATTATAGTGTATATGTATGCATGTATTTTCAAAATGACTGTAAAGCACAGAGAACTATCTTAAGTTATTATGCGCTTAATAAATCTCTATTATTATTCATTTGTAAAGTAAGGTAGGTGTACACTATCTCAAGTTATTATGCGCTTAATAAATCTCTATTATTATTCATTTGTAAAGTAAGGTAGGTGTACACATACATGCATACTACACACATGTGCAAATAAAGAATCAATATACATGTACATGTTGTTATTTGTAGGAAAGCAGAGTATTGCTTTCAGTTTATTTACATTTTAAAATAAATAAAGAGGAAGGCATCGTTGGAGAGAAGAAAAAAAAATGATATGTTCATTAGAAATAAGACAAATGGAGCAAATGCAGTACATAATGTTGAAAAAATATATGAGAAAAATGAAAACCTGCTCAGCATAAAGTTTCAAAACAACTGGAAAAGTATAAATGACACTTTTCCTTACAGGTGAGTACATGTATAAGAAAAGTTCTGTATGAAACAAACAAATGAACAACAACAACAACAAAAACAATAATGATACATGTACACTTGGCTTTGGGTACATGTAGAGCACAGTGTGTATCTATTTTGACATGACAAGCAAAGCAGAATCAAATCGGACAAGAAAACAATGATTCACATAAGTATAGGTTAAGAGACTAATGCACATGAAAAGTTCATTTTTCAATATTTTTACCTTGATTTTTTTTCTTTCTTCAAATTCAAGCTTCTTGCTTTGTACATTACGTCAACTATAATTAATGATGTTTTCAAAAGCAAAAACATTTCACCGTAAAGTTATTGCTTTATTGTGTTTTGCATCTTTTTGTATCACATTTCTTTACTGTATCAAATTCACAACCTACTGGACAACATGCTCACCACAACCTTTTTTTCTTTTTAATTAGAAGAACAAATTAGTCGGTTGCTCTTATTCCTTTTTTCCTACTAATTCCAAAAGGTTTTACAACATAATTCAAGTTCAATGAAAGGGAAAGTTGACAACATCACATAATCATAATTATTTTTAGTGGAAAACTGTTCTTACTCTATCAAAAACATTATATTCTACACTGTGCGTTAGAAAGCATTATTTCAATAGTGGAAATAGAAGTAAATGTATTCAAATTTGTATACTATCTGACAGGCTGACATACATGTATATAATGGCATTAATTGTATCACATTATTTTCCTTCATTGCCTTTCCATGTCAAGGCATTAAGGACTACATGTACTTATATAGCGGCAGTGTGCTACATCATTTGCATATATACATGTATATGTATATGGTACTCCTCAGTTTAGCAGCAGATATACAGTGAAATAAAACAGTTCATAGAATCAGTATGCAGGTACATTCAAGAACATCCAACTTGATGATCTCTTATGATCTCTTATTTCTTTACATAGCAACAAAACCAATGATATCTTTGATGTCACTGGCATTCTAAATCACAATCAAAAGTTCATTGTATCCACGTCGAAACCAACCGGAGAGCTAAATCTAATTGGATAATGAGAAATTCTGAAGTTGTTCTTATTCAGACTCACATCACAAGTATAAACAAGCCCATGACTTTTACTGCCCCCTCTTTTTTTTTTTTGTGGGGGGGGGGGGGAGATACTATTCATGTGGCCATGTAGATGAAACAAAAGTCTCTGTACAAAGAATGTACTTCACATACAGTAAATTTGCATGTTATTTCTTCTTTCTAGATCTATAACTCCGTACTACCTTTGCATATCCCCTTCTTTTTAATACGTTATATAGTGGTCATGTATCACCTCCTACCATACCAAATTGTAAATGCATACAGTGTCAAGGTGGATATCATAAACAAATATACAGTCTTTGAACAGAAAGATCAAAAATATATCTGATATAAAAAATAGAGAAGTTTATCTACACATGCTGATGTAATAGGTGTAATATACATGTACATGTATGTGTGGCTGACAACTGTACTCTGTATCAGAAAATTTCTATTGGAAATAGGACTTCATGTAAAGGAAATAATCCCTAGTTTAGTAGACAAAATAAAATCCCATACATGAGAACCTCTCAATCAATCTATCCTTCTTACAAGGGTCAGATTTTCCAAGCCCCTTCTGCTGTGCCACTAGAGTTTTGTACAATAGACCAGTTCTGTAATGTATTCAAATTTATGCTTATTTCTTCTCTGAGCACCTAGTGACAAGATATTCCATTAACCTGCTTTTTATAAATGAGCCTCGATGCTTGGAATCCAGTTTGCATACGTTACTTGTTGCTATGTCTGGCAAGCCTCCAGCAAGCTTTCAGGTTGTCAAGAACAACCTTTGTTTGAAAGGTATGTATAAAATTTGCATACATTACCGAAGCAGTCTATTATCAAAAACAATCTTCCTAGAGGAAAGTTTGACTTACAATCCTTGTTGAATTGGACACAAGACATCATCAACATCTTCAATGGGATTAAAACAATGAAGGTAAGTGTTTCTGCTTCAGGAATAACAAATAACATAGCTGCTCTTAGTCCTTCAACACTCCAATTCTCTAGCAGGATTTTCATTCAGCCCGTGGCACCCAAGGGGTTAAAGGACCTATAGAATGCAAGGACATGTTGATCTTTGATGATGTGTATTGTTCTGTACATCATAAAATTTACAACCATTTGATCTGAATATGTGTCATATATTTTTAAATAATTTTTGTAATTATTTTATTTTACCTGCTAAGCCCTGCCCCTGAAAAATCCTTTGGAGTCTGATTCTTCACATGACATCATCAGTCAATCATCAGTTATCTAAAACAAGCCAAACAATAGACACTGGTATGCACCTATCCCTCAGTTTAGCACCTGCTCACAATAGCATCGCATGTTTTAATACAATACCAACTCATAAACTCTCAATCACAATAGCAGATGCTATGTCAGAAATGCTCCAGCATCACAGGAAAAGAAAGGTACTGAAAATCTGTTGTATGAAAACACACGATGCTATTGTGAGCAGGTGCTAAAGTGAGGGATAGGTGCATACCAGTGTCTATTGTTTGGCTTGTTTTAGGTGACTGATGATTGACTGATGATGTCATGTGAAGAATCATACTCCAAAGGATTTTTTAGGGGCGGGGCTTAGCAGGTAAAATAAAATAATTACAAAATATATTAAAAAATATATGACACATATTCAGATCAAATGGTTGTAAATTTTGTGATGTACAGAACAATACACATCATCAAAGATCAACATGTACTTGCATTCCATAGGTCCTTTAAAGCCTAAAACAAGTAAAACACTGACTGAGAACAGTAACCTGTGCTAAGAAGTATTTTCAGATTTCAGAGAGCCTCCCTTCCACATGTGGTCAGAATGGTCCCACCTTTACACATGACGACGATGTGCAATGTATATTAACTCAATAAAAATATATTCCAGTGATTTCTAATTTCTGTACCACTGATATGTTTTTTCTCTTCACAAGCAGAATAAAGATCAAAAATTCCTCCCCCCCCCCAAAAAAAAAAAAAAAATAAATAAAAAAAAATAAAAATAAAATGAAATAAATAAATCAATTTAAAAAAAAAATACAAAATTTTAAAAAAGAAAGAAAAAAAAAATAGTAAAAAAAAAATTAAAAAAATCTTATCACAATAATCTACAACAAAGAAAATAAAAAAGGTAATTCAGTTGTTTCTATTTAAAATAAATTGTGTACACAAATGAAAAGGGAATGCACCAGAAGGCAAAGCAGAGAATAAACAAAAGGAAAAAATAGAAATGAGGCAGATGTTTCAATTACTTAAAATGCCACTTATCAATGTCACATGAATAAGCATTTAAATAACACACTATTCACACTTCTTTTATACAAAAATACATTGTTTTGATATTCACACACAGTTTGAGCAAAAGTTTCCTGCCCTACTCTAAACTCCAATCTTTATCAAAGTGTCCCTCCTTGCTCTCACACAAGTTGTACCAAGTTATACAACAAACCTTGTTTCATACAGCATGTATGAATACAGCCTACATTACAATGGGTCCATCTGAACACTATAAGGCATGTTCATACAACCATAGGGCTTAAAGTGAGATGGAAAGACCTTATTCAAACACGGTTTAAAATATGTGTTATACATTATGTCAAGTACTTCTTGACTCCAGCTTGTCACTGTATAATAAGGAACATCATACTAAGATTATATTCCAGCATAGGTAATATTCGGTCTCATTCCATTGCATATTCATGTCGTTTCTCTACGTACAAATTTGTTACATAACAATTGCACATAGTCATAGAGTAAGTATGAAGCTGTCCAGGAATAGTTCATACTAACTCTGGGCGTTAAAATACTTAGAAACCATCCGACACTGAGTACAAAAGCTCTCAAGCTGGAACTCCAACTTCTGGGTGCAGCAGCAAGCTCTGAAAACAGGATCACTTCTTGACATAAGGAACGATCTGAAGTTGAAGGGGAAACTCTAAAAGGCAGGTCCTAAAAAGTACTTCATACTATCTCTGTACAAGGAGACATTCAACTGAAGATGCGGAAAGTTGATCCAGAGCTGGTTCTCATACTTCGCGCACAGGGTACTGTCAATTCTTGCATTTTACTCTCATGAATGCAATACAAAAAGCTTTAGTATGTCTTCATCTAAAGCTAATTTTTGATTATCCAGGAATAGGACCTTGGAAGGCTGGGTCATCACTTGACGATCAGGAACGGTCTGACGTTGAGGAGGAAGCTTTCAAGCTGGGACTGGAACTTGATGCGATGGGCACGGTCCAGACAGAGGGCTACATCATTGGGTGTGAGCTGACTGAATGCTGTTGCTAGACGCTGATAGTGGGAAGGGTTAGGTTGGTGGCGTAGGATGCTGTTTACCAGCTCGGTGTACTTCTCCTGGATATCATGACAAAAATAAATAGTTTTTAGATGATGTTGGGGTCAAAGACCCATATCAGTCAAGCTAATAACAACAACAAAAATTCTACAAGTCCATGCATTATTTGACATTTTTTAAACACAATAACAATTTGCAATATGGAGGGGAAACAGGTTGATATGTCTAAACAAAAAAAAAATTCACTTGACTCCCTTTACCAAATATATTGCATCTTCTATACGACATATTAATATTAATATTCACTTAATACCATTTCCTATGTTATCAGCAATATGATTTAAGATTCATCCCACAAAATTATTATCATTTTAAAACAAGTTTGTAAATTTAGTGACACCAAAACATAAGGGTTAACTTAGTCTGGGCCCTGTTTCATAAAACGTATTACCAATAACAAGTTACAATAACTGCTATAAGCTACTGAAATCGTTGCATTTGACTGGCTGTGAGCAAATTCGTCATAGATATGTGGCAGCTGTTACTGATAAGAAGTTTTTATGAAACGGGGCACTGGAGTATACAGAAACTCCTAGAAAAATATGAAATGAGAAAGAGACAGACTTACATGATGACTGCATATAAGAGTGTAGAAAGCTCCCCCTGCTGCGGCTATGATATCCATGTCAAAGCTCTGCCTCACAATGGTGTCAAACAGAACCTAGATGAATGTACAAGTTATGAGAAAACTCAAGAGACAACGATCTGCGGAGGTGTCATGGTACAGTGGTTCATCCACTCACCAACAATCGAAGGTTGAGGGTTTGACTCCTAGCCTCTCACTAATACAATGACAAGGCACTAATTTACATTTGCCATCTTCTATCCAGGTGTACATGTAAATTGATACCTGATATGAAGTGTAAATCTAGCAATGGTTTCTAAATCAACAACTCATTACACATGTAGTTTGATTGAAATAAATCAACATAACACTTCAGACTTCTGCATATACCGATGATACATCAGTACCAATCAAATAAGCTCCTATCCAGCTTTGTGAATAAGGGAAAATGTAGAAGAAACAAAATATTCATGTGGCTGCCTGAGGGATTCCTGGCTCTACGACACACATTCTAAAGACAAATGCTCCAATGTTGATATCTTTCTGTAACCAAATTCCTAACTTCAACCCTCGACCAAACATTGTCCCTAACCATAACCCTTACCCTATTGCCACTCTAACCCTGACCCAATATCATTGATGAAATAAAGCCCAGAGCAGTTGTCAGCAGAGTAAATGTTTGGTCACCAAATGCTGAGGACTCTCTTACCCTTAGAAAGTGCTCCATGGCATGATCTAGCTGTGAGCCAGCCACCTCTTGGCGGTTCTTGGCGCAGTGTTCAGCCATGGACGTCAAAGCGTCTAGGGTCATGCTGGAAACCTCGCTGCCAAACTCTGTCAGTCCCGCCTCCATGGATGCCATCAGGTTCTGAAAGAGCGCCCCCGGAAGGCGAATGAGCCGCTCAGGATACAGCTCACCGATAGAGGTGACGAGACGGAAGTACTGCTGACATAGGGTCGGGAACTACAGAAAAAAGGTAAAACCCCAGAAAAGATTATGAATATTGCTGATAGCTTCTGAAATACTTACCACAA
Organism: Heliocidaris tuberculata; assembly: GCA_025618425.1. Taxonomy (NCBI): domain Eukaryota; kingdom Metazoa; phylum Echinodermata; class Echinoidea; order Camarodonta; family Echinometridae; genus Heliocidaris; species Heliocidaris tuberculata. The sequence continues at coordinate 11,614,709 of CM046837.1, forward strand.
GAACAAATGGCATAACTCCTAAATTGTTAGTACCATTTTTTTGTTGTTGTATGAAACATTATTCTATTTCACAATCATCACAATTTTTCATATTTTTAAGTGAGGAAATATACCAATTATGTTTGAAATTCATAAATGATGGCATTGATGATAATGGCATTATCTCATTGGAAGAATTAAGAGTAGAAAAGTAACATTTTAGATGAAAATGACTTGCAAAATTGTTACCTGAATCCTTTAACCCTTTCAGGACAGGAATAATTTAAGGGCTAAATTGATCACATTTCGTTCTTCAAATTGGCAACAGTAATATTTTTTCTTTTAGTGCTACATGGTTCTAACAAAATGCAATGTCTTTGAAAACAGTATACATCATTAGAAACTTAGTGGAAAAGTTGAAAAAATTGCCAATTTTGATAAAAAATAGTGATTTTGAACATCTCAATGTGTTGCCAATTTAAGGATTATGAAGCTTATTCTCCTTTTTGAAATTCCTGGCATCAAACGCAATATGGTCATGCAACAAAAATGGACACAATGTGTGTAGAAATTTTTGCTCTTTCTACTCCTGCATCTGGTATATTTTTTAAAGCTCTGAATCAAAAGTTATTGAGCCAAACCACAAAATGTGGTCAATTGTCTCGAAAGGGTTAAAAGAAAAGAGAAGGGGGGGGGGGGCTGCAAAAAGTTGATTTTCAGACTGATAACCTTTGAAATAAAACACGAGTTCTTACCCTGAGAAGGTCATGGTTGATAAGAGGTAGAAGGAGGTTGAACCCATACAAGACTACATCAGGTGCAGACACATTGTTTGCTGGGTTTGGCTCATCTGTAAGAAAGATATCAAAAAGCATAATGGAAGATGCATTCAAAGCAGAGAAAAGAGGACAACTTTATACAATAAAAAAAAAAAAAGAAAAAAGAAAGAAAAAAAGCTTACTTCTAATACCTTCATGACAATCCCTCTGTTGAAAGAAAATAAACAATATGAGAATTGGAAAATAATTTACAACAACTCAAATATCTTAAAGAGGATTACACAAGGGACCCACATCCTATGCCTACTACAGTGACAAACCACTTTTATTGTGCACATCACATTTGATTCTTTAAGATATAATATTAAAACTATCACTTCAATAGTAACTCTGATAGACTTGGCAGTACTAAAGACAAAGACATTTGTTTTTTCCCCTACTCACCATCATGGAGAAAATCAGTCATGTCTTTTGAGATGATCTCTGTGAGCAGCTCAATCATGATGGATATATCATGGTACTGCTCCTCTTCTGCTAAGACCTCACGCCGTCGTTTACCAAGATTGCACTGCTTGTATGTCTCTAGCAAGGAGAGCGAGATCTCATACAGCTTGAAGGAGTTTGCCTGGGGGAAAGAGTCGAACAGTGAGTAGTTGGATATAATAACATGTAATGGATACATGTTCAAACAATAATCAGCTGTCAAACATCATCACTGATCACACATCTCAGTATTACAGTTGATCTTCAAGCACAATATTCCAATATTCCACTTTTTCCTTTAACAAAATGCAAAGTTAGGTAAGCCCCTAAAACAATTTGTTAAATTTCTTTGTTTTAAAAACTGTAATCATCATCATCATACTCATCATCATCATCCTCTTCCTCCAACTCATCATCAAAATCTTCATCATCATCACCATCATCTTTATCATCAACATCATCTTTATCATCATCATCACCATCTTTATCACCATCATCATCTTTTTCATCATCATCTTTTTCATCATCATCATCACCATCATCTTTTTAATCATCATCTCTTTCCAAGCACTTTGGGAGCACATACAGACGTATATATCAAGGAAAGGCCCCAGATAAAATACCTTATAAGTTATGGATTACAATGTGCGCTTCACAAATACAGAATATTTTCATCATCATCCTCCTTACAGACTCACCTTATTGAGGTACGTCAACTGCCTTCTGCCCATCTCTAGGAACATTTCCAACACCATCTCAACGACCTCCGGGCAGTTATGGTAAGTCCTCACCAAAGACACTGACTCTGTGGCAAGGGGCAAGGTGAAGAGGAAGAGCTCATCGGCTGAAGTGAAGCGGGTTCCCATGACAATCCCGCGGATGTGACTCAGCAGCATGCACAGGGTGCTCTTGAGGGAGTCATCTTGGGACTTTTGTACAAACTCCTCCTGCTGGATTAAACCCTTGAAGCGGTTCTGAACGGGAAGAAGAACCTGCAGAAATGGAGAATCAGAGCTTTTTTGATGGATCAAATGTTCTGAATGAGAAGAAATGAAGAGCATGAACAAAGTAGAGGGAGAGAGAAAAAAAGAGAGGCAGGGAGGGAGGCAGGAAGTCAGACAGGGAGGGAAGGAGGGGGGAGAGACAAAGAGAGAAATAGAGAGGAAGAGATACAGAACATGTGGAAAACATATTCTTTCTTACAATTCTGAGCATATCAACATGATTTTGATTTCTTCATGATATTCCCTTTTTATACTACTCAATCGAATTCTGTTTTCTCTTTTCTAAAAAGCGAGTCTCACCACAGGAATATTCTAATCATTGAAAGCAGTACATGTACATGTACTTCTGTCATTGTTTACTGTACGCTTATATACTTATGTACTTTTAATATTGTGAAAAGATAAATAAATCTGCACAGAATTTCGAAAAAAATCTGATGGTACCTCTTGCATAAACCTGTTCTTGATCTCAGGACTATGAGCCAAGGATCCAGCTAGGACTAAGGCTTTCATCAAGTTGGACTTGATATCAAGAGGGAGCAGGTCCAGGGGCGGGGAGCTGCTTGCATGCTGCTTGGCTAGGGTCCAGAAGCTTTCACACTGAAGAGCTGGTATACACCTACGGATATCAAAGACACACAGTTAGAACAAAAAGCCTACCCCCAAAAGCATTTCTATCATTCTGTGCTTAAACAATATCGTAACTTGTAAAGCTCTATATCCATTCTACATTGGACCAACCTGGGCCCTGTTTCATAAGACTTTTATCAATAACAAATTTGCTCTAAGCCAATCAAATTCAATGATTTCAGTAGCTTATAACAATTAATCGATCTTGTTATTGATATAAAGTTTTATGAAACAGGGCCCTGATGACAAGGATCCCTATTCGTTCCATGACAGAGGTACACTGTAATGCGCTATTATCAGTTACACAATGTACTTGTAACTGGAAAGGCAATGTATAGAAAAATGGTAATTGTTAAATGTTTTTATTATTGTTAAAGGTATCATAATATAAATGAGCAACTCTATAATGTCATATTTTAATACAACGGCCTCATTTCTATGACAAATTCACTCTCAGCCAATCAGATTCCAGGATTTCAGTAGCTTATAACAATTATTGTAACTTGTTATTGATAGGAAATTCTATGAAATTGGGCCCAGATATGTTCTTGTATAAAATATGAGCAAAAGGTCAGGTGTTGTTGTTTTGTGAAATAAGTAATGAAGCAAGTAGTGAAAAATGCAAATTCTGCTTCCTGTAACCATCAATTTCGGCCGCAAAGAAATAAAAACCTAACATAAAGATTCCTGCTTGTAGCGTGATATTAACTGGCAACCATTGTATGTCATGTACAAGTACAAAGTACGTATTTGACAGAATACAAACATATTTCTTGGGAAAGGTGCAGAAGTGAAATTCTACCGCCTACCATTATTCCATAGACTTCAACCATGGAATGTAATATCGTGAAACCAACCGATATCTTTACCTCTCTTTTTTCTCCACCAGTGCTACGAGAAGATCGACCGTGTCGTTGGCTAGCTCATGCTCTCCGCTCCACACCGACAGGTTAGAAAGGCACTTTTCAAGTAGAAAACTAGTCAGCCAATTACTTCCTTCTGTACCCTTACCAAAGCACACAGCCAAGGGGATACTAATCTGAAAGATCAAAACAAAAGATTCAAAGATGCATCAAATCTCTTGTTAAATGTGAAGGAGACTTCAAAGTCTCTGGCACATATTCTGAAGTCTGGTTGAACTTAAAATGCCGTCTAAGTGTGGTTTAAACCCAGTCTAAACCTGCCCTTTAAACAGGAGTTTAAGGTAGTTACATTCTGAACTCTGGTTTAACTTAAACCCCAGTGCAGTCTAGACTCTAAGCTTGGTTTAACTTTGTACAGAAATGTAGACTGCAGCTAGGGGTACCCTAAGTCCAGTTTAACTTAAAACCAGAGTTCAGAATACGGGCCAATCAGTTCAATATATCTGTAAGTACCAGTAATAGCAAAAGTCAAAATTTATATCATAATTCCATTGTAAAATACAGAGAGGTTATAAACAGCATTGGGAAAGGTTATGAAATGCTGGAACATGTGTTTTATTCAGTGCATCTAGTTGGTTTTTACACTTTCATCTGCACATTACATCAACTGGTATACAAAATATCAAAATTGCAGGCCTTGATCTTTTGGGGGCACTTTGCACCCCTTTAGTTCTCTTGTATTCTTGCGTTCAATTAATGACTAATGACTGGACGACAAAAAGCTTCAGTGTATCTTTATTTTGTACTAATAATCGTCCCTTTCGAATATTCCTAAATGCAAATTAATGGACAAAAACATATACTCAAACATTCCATTTCAATGGAAATTAGAAGTGTATGAGCTGTGTAAAGAATGAGTTATCATGGACTTCCCTATTTGGCTATCAATTGAATGAATGAATGAATGGATGAAAGAAGGGACTGGATCTCAGGAAAGTAAGATTTGTTGAGCATGAGACAAGACAAGTAAATCAATGAGTAAAATACATGCGCTCTAACGTTCTGTCCATCATTGAATGAACAGAAAGAAGAATGGACTATATCTCTGGACATTAAGATTCGTTGAGCATGACGTAAGACAAGTTCATCAATGTGTAAAATCAATGTATAAAATACAGGCACTCTAACGTTCTGTCTATCATTGAATGAATGAATGAATGAATGAATGAATGAATAAGTGGATAACAGAAGGGACGGTACCTCATGATAGTAAGATTCGTTGAGCATGAGGTAGGACAAGTAAATCAAAGTGTAAAATACATGCACTCTTAACGTTCTGTCCATCATTGAATGAATGAATGAATGAATGAGTGGATAGCAGAAGGGACATTACCTCATTATAGTAAGATTCGTTGAGCATGAGGTACGACGAGAGCCATCGGCGTAGAAACCAGACCACAGTACTACCTACTTGAGGGCTCCACAGATCACCTAGATTGGCCTGCACGGCCCGCCTCTCAATTTCAGATATACGGAAGACTGCTGACGCTAACCTGAAGTAATAAGACAGTCAAGTATAACAGTATTGCAGTTCTTGATGTTATCCTTGCAGTGACGTGGCAAATTTAATACACTGCCTCAATTTCAAAATTGAATATCATGTTTTCTTGAGCATAGTTTGACTAAAAAATATGGAGGGGGAAATGTATGTAAAATTGCTGACATGGAAAGGTTAACTCAATGACTTTGTTTGCACAAAAAATATAATTTTTGAGTGTAATATTTCAGGTGGGAAGCTTGGCCTAACAAAAATACCTCTCAGTCAATGGATACACACTTCCCATAGACTCCAGCTCAGATTATCTGTGGCTCAGCATTCAGCAGGTAAACACTATGCAGCTTACTTGTATTCCAGTATACGATTTCTAAAGCTTAACAGGAGTACTGTAAGAAGCAAAGCAGATTATACCAATATGATGGATTGTATCTTTTGCTTATTGCTGAAAGAAATTCTTAATTGCAATAACTGCAGCTCATCCTTTGACTGTTACCAACCTAATGACTTTATCTGCCTTCTCATGACCCGGTATTGAGGAGGGGTCATCGTGTATTGAACCTAGAACCTTCAGAGTGACATCTGTATTGACCTGCTGAGATTCTAGCTGGGAGTATCGTATAAGCTGCTCTGGAATGACCGGCGTCTCACCACGAAAATCATCGGCTAGAAGGTGACCTTGAGAAGTGGAAGAGAAGAAGAGTACTAATGAGTAAGTGGTGTGTTTACTACAATTCATACACCCTGATTGTGACCAATTAGCTGAAAAACCTGTGTCCATATTAATTTATTCATAAATAATTCATTAATAACAGTACCAATCATTAGATATATTCTTACCTGTTATTAATATGAGCCAATGTACATCTTCAAAGATTTGATGAAGTCCCTTGATATCTAGATCTACGTTGTGATGCTGCTGGTGTTGATGCCTATTGAGATGATTATGTAATCTATGTGCTCTATCTTCTAGAAATCTGAGAGAAATACAAATAAAAGATGAAGCAATCAGAAAAGAAAATATGATTGATGTCTCATTTCATTGCAAAATATATCATAAATGGCTAAGAGTTCATCAGTTTTAGTATGCGAATTTGAAGTGTACACTGTACTCTTACACCTATATTACTTAACTTCTTCAGTGCCACCAAGGTTTTGGACATAAAAGTCATTAAAAAGAACTTTCAGGAGAGACATTTGACTCATGATCCTTTTTGTCGTTGATAAATTTGGCAGAATATATATATATTCCTTGAATATAAACTGAACAATGAGGGTACCTGTTTTTTATTTCAGAAAGAAAAATGCAGACATTGTAGTCCAAACTTACTGTTCAACACTCAAATTTTTGGGCAGTACTGTATAAGCCATAAATTTCGTGGCCATAAATTTTCGCGAATAGGACTAACCAGACTATTTCACGAGTGGTTGAATTCGCAGTTGGAAAATTCTCAAATCTACAAACAGCGGTGATGATGTTCACCACTTTGCAAAGCGAAGTGGTGAATTTCTGACCAAGAGACAACAAATTCAACCGACTTCTAATGTTGGCAATATTTTGGTGTGTTGTTAAATTCGCGACCCAGTCACGATTCGCGAAATTCGCGAAAATAAAACCCCCGCGAAATATATGGCGTATACAGTATTTAAATGTATATACTCACTTTGTTAATATAGGTATACTGTGTTGTGGTGTTGCTCTGCCCATGGACGCTACACTTATCAGCTGATCAGCAAACAGATCTCTGTCGTCTTCTTCCACCTCGTTGATTTCTTCCTCATCATCGTCTTCACTTGCTTCTCCATTCTGTTTCTTCATATCAATGTAAAGAGGACATGTACAAACTTGATTGGAAAAGACTTTACAAAAATAATGTATACCGTCTTTGTCCTCAGTTTCACCTACCTTCAAGTTCTTCACGTCAAACGTGTTTCATAAAGTGGACAATGTAATCATATGTAGATGATTCAAACTGACTATTAAAAATGATATCATAATTAAAGTGTAAAAGATTGACTACTTTCAGGACTATCATCACTTGAAGAGAAACCATGACAACTACAGACAACTAAAACCTGGACAATGACCCTTGTGAAATACAGTGAAATCCTGACCATTTTGTGGCTTAAGATGGATATGATGAAAAGCTAAAAATAAAATTGCCATCCATTGGTGTATACATTGCATCAAGACAGCTTTGGCAGGGCTTCATGATAACATGAAAGAGACAACAAAATCAAACTTACCTGATCTCTTGTCCCATCTGGCGCCCCCAAGTGGCTTTGGAGGTAGCAGTTGAAGATTTGGATGGCATGACTACAGAAGTAGGCTGGAGGGAAGTGGCGAGCTTCACGAAGCAGGGATGTCCAACATTCTAATAACTGATCAAAGGCTTCCATGTACTGCTGGTCATCCTGGTGAAGCTGTAATGACAAGAAACAAAAATCATAAATGTAATGCAATTCCACCTTATTTTGAACCTGTGAAGTGCATAAATAAAATTGAATGAAGAAAATCTGTGTGGAATTAGACCCAACGGCATTTTTATGTACAGGAAAAATATCAAATATCAAATAATTCGGAACCCCCTCCCCCTCATTTTCAAAAAATCTGGAAGAGAAACTACATGTAGGAATCAACTTTACTTGGCCTAATTTGTAATACTCCACTTCTTAAGGGCAAGAAAAGTATGTCATCTGCAACTATGCCAAATCTTTCCCAGGCAATTTGCTAATTATGCTTATTTCAAATGGGGCAAGAGGAAATTATCTTAAATAATGATGTAATCACAACAACAGTTGTTAGAGATGTATCAAGTCTGTGCTAAGTATGGGAAATGACATTCATTAATGACACTCGCAGGGCGCTTAACATTCATTAATCCATCTAGGTTAATAGCAAATATTCGCAGCGTTTAATCTCCGACTACAAATGTGTATCATATTGAGGGTGTCTGTGGATCAATTAACAGAAGTTATTAAAGAGAGAGGGTGCTTGATTCAATTAGACAGGTTGGGGACGAGCCATGATCTTCTAGAGCCTACGCTTTTCTTTCCGCTTCACAAGGATACCTGTCAGAGGGTATTCATCTAATCAATAGCTCATGAAATAAACTAATTAATAAACATGATGACACCACTTCATTCACCTGCATTCATCCATTCACTCATGTTCATAACCCATGTAAGCCTGCACTGTATTACAAGTACACACTATAAAGAATATTCTAACAATTCAGGAAATGCAATATCAAAGGAAATTTTTATTTCCTTCAATTATCTATTACCTAGTGATGAAAATTTGGCCTTCAGTCCCTAAGAAAAAATAAAGGAAAGAAGGCTGAAAAAGGTTCATTTCTGATTTCTCCTTTACATGACATTTTATCTGAAACATATGTACAGGGTGAGTAAGAAAACAGATTACAGAGCAAGAAAGAGAGAGAAAAAGAAAGACAGCAGATAGACAGATGAGTGAATGGGTGGTAATAAAGGGGAGAGGGGGGGGGGGGGGATAGATTTATAGAAGGAAAGTTATGCATACATTGTAGCCAATGTAACTTGATAGAGGGACTGTGGATGAACAGATGGATGGAAAGTGGGATAGTGAAAGAATAGATGAATGGACGGACAGGCACAATTACATCACAAGAAATTCCAAACGAATACAAGGTCTTGATAGTACACACAGCTGCATTAATTGTAGGTCGATCAGAACGAAACAGACTCCATGAAAATAATCCACAAGAGATAATAAGATGATCTAGATTGATGGATGGATTGGGTATCTTGAAACAATTCTCCATCCTCAGAAGCACACGGGAGATTATATCAAGTCTCTCTGGAGTGCAGGGAGCATGTTCACAATCACATAAACTGATGCAGGTTCAAAATCACCCTAGAAAGTTAATATTTTTAATTTAAAGTGTATGTACAAGAAAGCTCACGATCTGTGACTATACACTTTTTTTTCCAGGAGACATAATACATGTAGCCCACTTCATGACTTAGGTCAAAACCAAACTACTGGTAGATGTTTGCCGTTGAATATTACTTGGTCTAGCATAAAAAAAAATCAAAAATCCAAATGGCTGGCAAAGTTGGCAAAATGAGTTCCTCTTGTTCTACCAGCCTAGAGTCACCAATAAAAACATCAACAAACTTTTTAAAGAGCTCTTTTCCAGCTTCTCAGTGCTAACTTGCTTCCCTGTCAGTATCCTTTTGCCACTGATGATGCAAACTCTGTCTCACACATGTATTGTATGTAATAAAAAGGGAAATACAGCTATTTTCCCCTCAGAACCAAACCAAAAGAGCATCAACTCATATTCTTTAAAATAGACTTCATTCTTTTCTAGGCTCTAAACAGACAATATGCTGTGTATTTTACCATTCTCAGGGGAGTTGCATTAGCATCTGGACGATGAAATAAACACATAAAGCTCCATAAAAACATTCATGTCAGAATGGCGCCAGGCTCAACTTCTCAAGGCTGCAGTGCAGATAGTACACATCTGCAAAATAAAAAGTGCTGTATCTCTGGAGGACATGCAGAACAAATCCATGGACTCCAGGAGAGTTTTTAAACTTGTAACTTGAACTCTATGGCAGTCATAGGGTTAATTTTAATATCGGTTTATGTGGATTGAGGAAACCAGGGCACAACCCCTGAGAGCACTTAGAACGGGATACAGACAGTGAGTACTTTGTCCCATCTATACCACCTAGGAATAATATGGGTCACTCCACATTTGTCAGACGAGATGGGGATGAGAAATGAGATGATTGAGTGAAATCAGCTTGCATGAGCTCTGAAAGAAATAACCATCTACATGTATCTATCTATCCATCTTAAACATATGGACTCTCAACATAGGAAATATAATTTAAAGGTAGTTAGAGGTCTCATCAATATTCATCTATTATATTCAAAGAATGCTTTGTGATATATACAGTATCATATTTAAAAGCTTGTAACCTATTACTCTTTCAGTGGCCCCTCTTTTTCAAATTGTGCCCCCCTTCTGACTGATAACCTTTTTTTTTTTGTTGCTTGTCACAGAATTTTCAACGACCAAGAGCACCCCAAAACATGTGATAATTAACCTTTTTTTTTTGCTTGTCAGAATTTTTTTGAGATTTGTGTGCCCCCCCCCCTTTTACAAAATCCTGGATATGTTTACGGAGCAATATCAATCTCCATACTATTATTCCCATTATTGTTTCATCGATCATATAAGCCTACCTTTGATACATGATCCAAACATGTATTTTCCTTGCAAAAGACAGAAGTAATACTTCAAAAGTAAACAAAGAATGTCTGTCAAAAGGTATCAAAATGTGTATTCTGGTATTTCCATTAACTGTATTAGATCATTGCGCAATAGCACCCTTATGCAGTAACAGTGAAGTGATTACATGTAAGTAAGTACTTATATGCCTTATCAAACTTCATTCATCCGACAGTAACCAAGTGGATGCTAGGTGAAATGAAAACCAAAGAGCAGAGACCATATCCACCACACACCAAATCTGATTAGTGATCAAAGGCTAATAGGACATTCACACGGGGTCGGTCTAACTCGGCGATGTGCAGTGACTATGTTTCGAGAGTTGAAGTCCACGCTACACACCGCACCCATTTTAGCCTTAAATTTCATGTTTTGTATAATTTTATTTCTTGAAATTGTCAACATTACTTCTTTTCTAATCATTTTACACATTGATATCAAATAATTTGAATTTGAGTATTTTGAAATGTGTAATTAAATGCGAAATTCAACACAAGTGTTTGCGATCAATTGAACTCTCTGGGCTCACTTCGCGGCGATTTTCCGCCAAGACTGAGTTCGCCCTAGTGCCGAGTTAGCCCACATCCATTCACACTACAGGAACTTTATGCATAATTCAAAGGGAAATGTTGTCTACAGAATCTTTGTATAGTGAAAAGGGTGCGGATACGGGATAAGAATGCTATAAGCTTACATGTACATACTACATTTGGTTTCAGTTAAATGTCATAGGCATGGCTTGTACTTGGATTAAGAAAAAAAAAGAAATTGGCTGGTACTATCCATAAGTGCATGCTCACTACAAGCCCCTCCTAGTTATACAGTTAGTTCGATACAATGTTCATACAGGCGACAGTCCCCGATTCTTTCGAGTTTTTATTTGAAACAATGCTTAAACCGCCAATATGCTATACTGTACAACACTATACAACATTCAGATAAGGGAAAAAATTACTTACTGAAGAGCTATACAATAAATTCTGCTAGTCTGAATGAGGGTTAAGGGCTACCAGATATTCCTGTATCTACGAAGACAGGTTGGGTCATCTTCTATTACCAGAGCATGATGCTTTATGATTGAGCATGGCATCTCATCGCATTTAGCCAAATGATTGCAAATCCTGACACAGTTCATCTTTCAATATCAGATATATGATCAAGGTCGGTACAGAAGTAGATACTTGTGTACACTTGGGCGGCTAGGCCTATATTAGAACTTTTAAATTCATCAGGCATTGAAGACAGGTTTGAATGTCTTCTACTTTAATTTGAAGTGAAATTACCAGTTTATAGTGTGTTAAAAGAATTTTTTGCTACACTGTGTTCTTTTGTAAGATGTCTAAGTAGGCCTGTACATAAAGGCCTAATACTTAATTTCACACTTTAAGTACTCTGGTAAATGTTTATTTTTTGGTTACACAAGATTTTTTTTCTTCATGTTTATGTTTTCTATTGCTTTTTACCAGGGCTCTTTAATACCTAGTTTTCCATAGCTCTTTTACAGTTTTCCTGAGCTAAATCACTCACTGCTCCTGCATGTATTTTTTTCACTGATTGGAGTTTTTCTTACTTCATCAAACTATTGTAATTCCAATTAAAATGCCATAGCTAATAATCATTCCTGCTTCGGCCATGTTGCCCTCGCCTGGACATGGCTGTCTATCATAATGAAATCAGTTTTCAAAAAGGCAGCCGCTGCCACCACTCAATAAATCTGTCCCAGCCAAGGATCTGGACCAGAATGTTTGAATACTTTTGGAGATTAGGGACACACTTCATTAACATGCTCTCAAGTACAGCTTGGTCAGCAAACCATGCAGCAAGTTCACACTAACATCAAATCAGCAGGGTCCCCACGAAGTTCATTCTTTGAAAGTTTCTATGTTAAATGTAGGCTTATACATGCATGCACTGTACTCCTTGTATTTACAAGCATTCTATATCCCTGCAAGTACAGGTGCATGACGTAATTTATTTGCAGTAAAAATCCACCTGGATGGTCCGAAATATTGCAGCACTAGGAGGTAAAAGGCAGAAATTGATACAAGCATGATTCAAAATAAGTTCAAAGGCTTCATGTCCCGTCAGTCACTAGGAAAATGTACTCAAGGTAAAACATTTATTCATAAAGTAAAATACATTTAACTAAAGTGCAGCTACATGTAAAGCTGGTTAGACAAACTTGGTGTTTTTCAGTATTAATTTTTTTTTCTAATTAATTGCTTTTTTGAAATAAATATTTTCAACTAGTCTGCAGATATCTCCAGTGTTTCCAAGAAGTTACAATATTGTGGGGTAGAACACTAAAATGAATATTAGTGCTTGAAAAAAATGAGTGTGATCACCTCCCAATGTAATTTTTTCATTGTCATAGACATCATTAAAACAACACATAGCTGGTCATTCACCTTCTCTGCACCACAAAGTATGCGATTATGGCATCGTAAAAATATAATTCCGGAATAATTGTTTTTCCAAGGTTTCTCAGAGGTACAGCCTCCTACAGAGGAGAATAATCTTAGATCTTGTTTTGGGATTCAAAAGAACAAACTTATTTCTGTTTTTGACAGCCTTTTCTTTTCTATGATTGCTAGTCTATCATGTCTATCTGTGCAACCAGTACCAATGAATCAACAACCACAAACCCACATGAAACGAAAAAATGACAATGAATTTGGTAGTAGCTTAAATTTACCCCAAAAGCATGTTAAAAAGCCAGACTGAAAATCATTATATTTAATTTTACCTTGGAAAAAGGAAAATGAGAGGGGGAAAAAAATAGAATATAAAGGAAAAAATTATACAAGAAATTAATAAAAGACAAAAAGAAAAAGAAAACATTAAAATTGGTGTAATGAATACGAAAGGGTGAGAGAGAGAGAGAGAGAGAGAGAGAGAGAGAGAGAGAAAGAGAGAGAGAGGAATAAAGAGGAAGGGAGAGGGAGAAACAGAGAGAGACAGGGGAGGGGAGGGAGGGACAGATAGAGAAAAGGAGAGGGGGTGAGAGCAAGGGCATGTGAGAAAGGAAATACGTGTAGGGACTAAAATGTTTGTATATGGAACATAGCAATCAATTTGATGTACAAGATTAATCAAAGCACCTTTCATGACATGATGATCACGTATTCTTGTCCTTTGGCATTTTATTTGGTCCTAGTGACCTTTCCTACTTCAACACCAAGCTAAGCATCGTGGAAACCCATCATCTCCACCAATTAGACCTATTGAGACGCAACTGACGAGTGAAACTTACAACTGGTTAAATAGTTTGGATGCCTGGGCCATGGCAAGCGAACTTCTTCCTCCACCGTGATCGATCAAGACAAGGGATGCGTTTTAACTAAAGTTGAACTACATGTGGTCCCTGGACCCTGGGATTCTGGAAATAGTTTGTTTCTATTTTTTAAAACATTATTTGTGGTTTTATGCATTCAGTTTTCATAGAAAAAGCAAATAAAAAGATCAAAACTAAAAACTGAATAGCTAAGGAAACAGTACAGAAAGCAGCAGTAACAGTTAAAACACAATGAGAAGATGGCCAATCCAATGTATCAAATATTATTTTAACAACTGGAGGAATGATCAGTGTTCATTTCGCATAAGATGATACAGAAACAAATATGTATAAGCAGCAGGGGGAAGGCATTAAATCCTTACTGACAAATTATGCAATTGATTTGTTTAGGCTAATATCTTGTCCATCAGCACCCAGCTTTAAAATGGATTTGTACATTAAGTTGACAATGAACTACAGGTTACAGTTCCATAAAATTAAGGGAAAAGATTGGCAAATTCAATTTTATACTAGTAGAGATCTATTTCAACAATCCTTCCTGTTCATACATTGCATGATAGTTACAGACTGACATGACCGAGGAGAGATGACCTATCAGGTTTAAGCATAGACAACATAAGAAAAACCTCTAATGATGTTCTTCTGATAAATATTTATATGGGAGAGAGAAAATGATAAGGTCTTTCTGCTGACGAGATCTATATATTTTAACAATCCTTTCTATTCATACCAATCACTACATGCAGTTACAGACTGACATCATCAGGTTTTAAGCAAAGAGAAGACAAGAAGAATCTCTGATGATCTTCTTCTGATAATATCGGAGATAGACAATGATATACATACAAGCTCTTTTTTTATGCTAGCAGAGATACATGTATATTTTAACAATCCTTCCTATTCATACAAACGCACCAGTTACAGAAGGAGACTGACATGACGGAGGGGAGATGATCCATCAGGGTTAAGCATATAGAACAAGAGAAGAACCTCTGATGTTCTTCTGATAAATACATGTATATGGGAGATAGACAATACAAGTTCTTTTTTTATGCTAGCAGACACAATCCTTCTTATTCATACCAATCCTAGTTTCAGACTGACATGACAGAGGAGAGATGATCTATCAAGTTTAAGCATATAGAACAAGAGAAGAACCTCTGATGTTCTTCTAATAAATACATGTATATGGGAGATAGACAATTCAAGTTCTTTTTTTTGCTAGCAGACACAATCCTTCCTATTCATACCAATGCTAGTTTCAGACTGACATGACAGAGGAGAGATGATCTATCAGGTTTAAGCATAGACAACATGAGAAGAACCTCTGATGATAGAGCCAGAGAGCAGCTGTCTGGGGATCACATATGGCATCATTCATGTCAACTGATGTTGCATTCCCTTCAGCCCCATCCTCCTCTCAAACAAAAATACCCTTCTGTTTGAGTTGAGGCGTCTTGAAAGCCCAAGTGATGGGTTTGGGAGCCTGGTGATTATGGGGGGCATGTGGAGCACCCTTCATAAACCAAGCCCCTAATGTTGTCAATTCATACAGCAGACTAGGGGATCCTTTAGTCCAATAACCTTTTATAAAAACACCCCAATATACATGTATCATATTTATAGAACATCAAAGTCTCCATTGATGACAATGCATTAAAATTTGCAAATTTGGTACCATATTGCAGAAAAATTGCAGTGAATGTTTACATTTCTGGGCCCCCGTTGCATAAAACTTACCATTAACGTAACTTTGCCACCAATGGTAACTCCCATAGAAATCTTGATTTTGATTGGCTGTTGAGTGATGTTACTATGGTAGTTGCCATTGATAACAGAGTTACCATTAATGGTAAGTTTTATGCAATGGGGGCCCAGGTCTGAGCTGGTTTGCTTAAAAGTAATTTTGACCGAAAAAAAGCTTACAGCTCGACTGCTTGAGTATTGAATAATTGAATCTTTGATCATGATAGCAAAATCTACATGTACATGTAATATGGTTTTTAGAAAGCTCATGATTATTTTTTCCCCCACCCCACAAATCAAATGACCATGTCCTGTAACACCAGTGGCGGATCTACATAATAGGGGGAAAACCGGCCCATACCCCCTTTCTGAAACCCAACTGGCATACCTTAAAGGAAACCAAAACCAAAGGAGAGAATCAATGTTATTGGAAAGTGAAAATTCAGAGAAGCACTTTACAAAAAGTTTCATTAAAATTGGTTAAAAAATGAGAGAGTTATGGAAGTTTGAAAAGTCTCGTTTTACTTTCTATGGGGATCCTCAAATTGGCAAAATTGCTTCAAAATGGCTGATTTTGTGAACAACTCTCCATTTGTTTTGTACACAGATTTTCAGATTTTCCCCATTATCTCTCAGGGTGCTCCTTGTCTCCTCCTGAACTCGACATATGTGGTGTAAAATACATTTTCCCATTATATATGTTGAGCTCAGAAGGAGATTAACTGCACCTTGAAAGATAATGGGGAAATCTGAAAATCTGTGTACAAAACAAATGGAGAGTTGTTCACAAAATCAGCCATTTTGAAGCAATTTTGCCAATTTGAGGATCCCCATAGAAAGTAAAACGAGACTTTTCGAACTTCCATAACTCTCTCATTTTTTAACCAATTTTAATGAAACTTTTTGTAAAGTGCTTCTCTGAATTTTCACTTTCCAATAACATTGATTCTCTCCTTGGGTTTTGGTTTCCTTTAAGTACTCAATCAACAAAATTTGCCCCCTTTATTGTGTACTTTTACGGCACTGTGCCCCCTCTTTTACAAAATCCCGAATCCGCCCTTGTGTAACACAATACAGACAATTCAATACAGAGGTAGCATATTATGAATACTGAATAGTATGATAACAACCCAGAATCTCTCACCATTAAAACAGGCACCACTAGAAATACTTTTTCTTAAAATCTGACTTTCAAAAATAAATCCTCTACCAGTGCCCAAACAAGAGGGTGGATCTCTTCAAGATGCTGCTATTCATCAAGATCATTCTCTGACGTCATAGCTAGGCAACAGACTGTCTGTTGGATATGTCATTATCAGCTCAAGTCACAAAGACCAGTCCCACGTGTACTAACTTATGCAAGTCTATGACCAAGTCTTTTTGTACAGAAAAATTGTGCATAGATCTACTGATAAAATTATTGGGGGAAAACTTTTTCAAACTCTGCAAGAAAAATGTCAATCAACCAGAATACTGTGAAATAATTTGAGGGTATGGAACTTAAACATTTGAAAAGTGCCAGATTCAAAAGAATGCAATCTTGGATTCTGATGTAAGCTAGAAGAAAATATGAAAGTAATGATTTACAATGTATTATCCGGCAAAATTTAACCTGTTTAATATTAAAGGGATTGATTAACTTTGCCCAGGATTGAAAAAAAAAATCACTGTTCCAGCTAATGCTGTAATCATAATTGCAAACCTTTAGCTCAGACTGGAATCGCCTGAGTTTTATAAGCTGATCGGTCGTTTATATATCAAGATATTTACGATTGAACATTGATGTCGGGATAGAGTACCACCGAACCCTAAAGAACTCTTACGGTTGGCATACCTCGCTCTCTATCACAGAATACCGTACGGGCTGGAAACCCGCTCTGAAATCGCCAAGCGCTGGTGCTTGGTTTTTGTGACTGCAGCGCAGCGAAGAAGCCGAGCGACTTGCGCTAGCGATTAATCGCGATTTTCTCTTTTTTAGGATAGTAAACGGGTTCCATTTTCTCTCATACTTTCACATATCCTTAATTATATATGTAGTTAGAGGACTGCACACAATTCACTGGCATATGAGCTGATTTTACAATTTTTCACAAAGTTAATCAATCACTTTAAACCCATGATAACTCATGAGGAAACCCATTGGAAATGCATTTTAAGTGAACTGTCCCCAACAGGTTCAAGTTCTAGTTAGGTCTAATGTGAATGGGGCATGCTATCGAAGATGGGTCTAATGTGAGTGAGGTGCGCTATCCGAAGATGGGTCATTGTGAATGAGGCATGCCAATGTAGATGAGTCTTTTGCAAATGGGCAAGCCACAAAAGATTGGTCTAATGTGAATGGGGCAGGCCACAATCTGAAGATGGGTCTATTGAGAATGGGCATGCCACTGAAGATGGGTCTAATGTCAATGGGGCATGCATGCATCCATAAAGTCCACAGGTTCAGTGATGCACAGATGGTATTGGAATAAAGCCAATATTAATTTACAGCTTAGAGGAATTCATCATGTCAGACTATTAATAGGGGAGATGTCCTTTACCATGGGCCATTACCACCGGGTTTGGTTGCATCAAGATGATACTGATTACATAAGGGAACAGAGAGTGGAATAAAGAGAAAGAGGAAGAAAGAGAGAGAGAGAGAAGCAAAAGAGAGAGAGAGAGAGAGAGAGAGAGATAGAAAGAGAGAAAGAGAGAAAGGGAGAGATAGAGAGAGAGAGAGAGAGAGAGAGAGAGAGAAAGAGAGAAAGAATAGGAAGATGGAGAATGAAACTGAGCCACATACATGAAGATAAAGTTGGTGGGAGCACGCACGAAAAAGAGAGAGTACGGGGTGAGACAGAGGAGAAAAAGTAAAAAGAAAAAGAACTGAACCAAGATATTGGGTAGGGGCAGGTTTGAAATATTTTCCATAGATAGACAATGTAAGTATTAGAATGACCCAGAACTGGAGGAAAAGAAATCAATTTGCCAGTCACAACTTGCATGAAAAACATCCTCCCAAATTTAGCTTCAAATCCTGATTCCATCTACACAATGCTAAATTTAGCACCTCATCTCCAAAACTGTGTCAGAACTCAGAAAACATCCTCATCTCAAAAGTTCGAGCCAAGGAAAGGGAAAATTGTTTGACTGCAATCGTTCTCTTAGCTGTCAGTTTAAATCAATTCTGGAGTGCTCAAGATCAATGTAAACAGGAACATAAAATTAGCCTGTATGTGTTCATGATGTCTGGCCATTATAAGCTATGTTTGCACGGGTCCTCACAGTTTTTAAACTTTCAAAACAATGACCCACTACCAACGATGAGGATACAGGACCGAAACAATGACTACTTATGAAACTACAAGACATGCAAGCAGTCACTGTTGAAACCAGATACTGAGTGTAAGCATAACATGGTCAAAGAGGTCAATCTTAATAACGAGTTCGCAAAACCTAACTAACATAACTTTGAGTGAGGACCCCCTACTGCTCGTACAGTAGTTTTCATGCTAACCATAAGCTCCCTCTTGGTTTCAAAACTCTGAGCAAACTTAAAGTCCGCATGGTCTGAAACTTAAAGATAACTCTAGAGTTTTGAAATCACGTGCTAAACTTCAAGTTCAGGAACTGTCGTGCGAACCTAACCACAGATTTTACAGAGAAACATCTCACTCAATCATACTGCAAGGGACTGAATGGGATTCACCCATCACCCCCTATCCCTGTATGGTGCTGGAATGCTTTTTATTTCAAAACAAACTAATCTTGCATGAGTTATGATGTATTTCACTTTGCACATTCCCTTTGAACACGAAGAAGGGAGGTGGGATCTTTTGAACCAGCTAAAATACATCAGATCGGTTTAATTTTTTGGGTTGGGCTTAATTAGCATTCAATGAGTTAATTGTCTAAGCTAGCTGTGATCATTTTAAAAGAGAGTCCACTGACATTCATGTGTCCAAAAAATTACTCAAGATGTTAAAAAAAAAAAAAAAGAGAGAGAAAGAGAGGAAGAGAGGGGGGGGGGGGTCAGAGGTAAAAGGGAGAGAGAAAATTGCATGCACGTACATGTACATACAAATTCAAATTCCTTTCTTGATTCAAAATCCAAATGTACAGGATCATTCTCAATTTTCAATTTATAAAGCACTACAGACATACAAAAATAACCACCAAAAAATTACAAACAAAAGTCATGTCATAATTCCAAGCCCAGGAGAGAATGAATATGAGGGGGTAGGAGAAGTTAGAGATACATGTAGATGAGATAAAAGAAATGGAAACAATAAGCAATAAAGAGAACGACTGAGAGAGAGAGAGAGAGAGAGAGAGAGAGAGAGAGAACAGACAGAGTGAGTGTAGAATGAAGAAAAAAATCAGAGATACAGGTCTAAATAGGAAAAAAAAAAAAAAGGGTAGAAGGGGAGCACTTTGAAAGCACTTCATACCCTCCAATATTGAAAACCACACAGACTTTGCATTGTTGCGAGGATCTTGTGATCTTTGAAGGAAAGTTTACAGTTCCCTCAAGGCTTGTTCCTGGGTGCTCTCAAAGAACAAGGCTTCAATTTTCTGTCTACATCTTCAGGAGAATTATGAATCAATTTCATAAACCCCGCAACCTGTCACTCAAACTAGGTCACTGTGACTATTTACAATGTAGTATAAATTAGGGTTTAAACCACATTTAAAGCCTATTCATAAGCCCCAAATCAATCTGTCAGATTTTATTTGACTTAAATAAATATAATTTTTTCTCATGTGAAGTAACAGAAAAATGAAAAAAAAAAAAAAAAAAAAAAATTCCGGAAACTGTTCATAAAATCAACTTACAAATCAACTCTAAAATCATAGATTATCACAAGTACTAGAGGAGTAATAAAAAAAAAAATCACGACTGAATAATCTTCCTTCCAATAAGTAACACTTAACAGTTGCATGGTAGTTTTAACCATAAAATTATGTACACATATATACATATATATATATATATATATATATATATATATACCAGCATAATATATATAAAAGAAAATCATTCACAAAACTATACATATGCTCCATAAGAAAAGAATTTTTGTACAACTGCGGAAATGATGGCAATAATTTTATCCTTTAAATTTTTTTAAATTTTTTTAAATCTGATATTTCATGGTTTTAAGTACTTCCAAATGTTTCAACTGGCACTATATCATAAACTGTCCCCCACCCACTGTTTGTGGACATAAGGACGAGGGGCATAAACATATTTAGGCTTTGGTACCCTTGACTGCAGAGATGGTTATTGGGTCATTATTGCCACCCTAAAGGTGGCCGCAAAAAACAAGGACAGGGTTTTTATGAATGGGGAGATTGTTTTAATATTCTGGATTTTACCCCTAACTTTCAACAGAAAGGCCAATGTATGACCTGTGCAGGACCCAAGCATGTAGGGGTAGTTATAGATCATTAGTCTTGGCTTCCGAACTGCTTGAGGTTTTTCAAAAACGCAATATTGATTTTAGCCTGTAGATTTGACAACATGAAGGGGGAAAAGAAGAATCATCGACCAGGACTAGAAATATGCCGGAGCCATTCAACATCTACGGCTAAAAAATGGAAACTTTCATGTTTACAATTTCATCACAAGACTGATGTGAGAAACCATGAAATACAATGACGACGAAAAGACGGAAATTTCAAAGTAAAGCTCAGAGGGCCGGGCCCTAATAATAGTCTGCCTTGAGTTGAAAGCAGAATAAATATCAGAAAATCATTTGAAAGAGTATAGGTGCAACCGTGCAAATAGTGGATCATTTGATTGCAAACTTTACAGAACTAAAGCTTATCACTTTGTTTCTTAAAAAGATGAAAAGCAGAAAATGGATGCATTTGTATACAAGGCAATATTTCTTATTACAAAAAGACCATTGTGTTCTCCTTTAACCAGCCTTTAAGAAGCCTTCAGGGAAAATGGTTTATCACCACAGGGTGTAATAAGTCTTCTTTATGCCTGTACCACCAAACTTGCAAATGCTCTCTGACACACCGTTTATTTAGGTTTTCATATTTTACACAGACCCTTTTTTTTACGTGGCTTGTAAAATCCCTAAGAAAATACAACTTACAAAGTGGTATGTTGTTAGACAGGTATAATAGGTACAGGGAAAAGAACGAACCTTGTTTGAGGAACCACGGGGCATATTACCCTAAATATCAGGGCTTGAATTGTAAAAATTAAATAATTTGTGAAATTAGAATAATCCTCTTAAAAGTGAAGAGGAAAAAAAAAGAGAGACTGAACTACAATAATGCTTTTCACCAATAAATGTTTCCTTTGTTCACTTTTTCAAATAACATAAAGCAAGCACATAATGGTAGTGCAATTTCTGAATTAATGCCGCAAACATGAAAAGAAAACAGAAAGCAGATATCATTCGCATTGCAACGGGTGAACTCAACCCTCCTTCGAAGAGAAAGAAATAAGATCCAGGCTTGAAAGAAGACTCTCATTTAGATTCCCTTACCCAATCCCTTTCTAGATACAAAATAAAAAGTCTTTGTAAAATTTTCAAACATATGGCAGTCATTTCATACCCTACTTGTTCATGATAGGATAACTCCAGTGGGTGCTATTTCAAACTTTCCAAAAATACCTCGCTCCCTTAAATTAGCGACAAATATTCCAAAAGTTGAACTGGTAGAGATTCCCAGAAAATTGTTGACATAATATTATGGATAATTTGTGGTTGGTCTGATGATGGTCTGATTGCATCGTCACAGCCTCTAATATTGATATAGAGATGACCAGCAAAGGTAACAATAAATCTGTCAGTAGCTACTTCTTAATTGGGGTCATTACTTTACAAACATCATCACCCCCATGGGTTTTCTCGAAGTTCAGTTTCGTCTGTGTTTGGGAAATTTTGATAAAATTCTTTTTAGAAGTAGTCCAAGTTTGATTCTGAAAATGTCCATGTATAGGACAGTTAGCAGAATAGAAATTATATCTACCTCTTCTTTCACAAAGTTCTTTCATATTTTCTCTAGAAAATGTAAAACTTCTTTGGGGTGACTTTTTCATGTTAACAGACTTGTAACAGTCTTTAAAAAGGGGGCCATCGGCATAATATTGTACATAAAACCCAGCTCTGCAAAGCAACCAAAATGCCTTGTTCACTAAACGTACATGTACATCCTTATTTGTGTACACAGTTCAATTATATTGATGTGAAAAAAAAAATTAAAAAATCATATTTGCAACTCTGAAGCTAGTGCTCCAAGTAAGAAAACAAGTCAAGATGATGCATTTCTCCCCATGTTATACCTTTTGGAAGTCATTACAGTACATTCACTTCTGCGTTATCACCTGTTTCATCAAAACTTGGAAGTTATTTTTAATGCATGTGCGACAACCGGTAAAAACAATTTTTCTGTCTTCTCTTACTTTTATCGGCAAAACTGGCACATACCCACAATCAAAACACTTCCTTCGAAACCTCAGGAGATATATTACCGCACACGCACCCCCAGTGTTGGAAAAAGATCAGTTCACACTACAGGAAAGTTATACAAGACTCGTATAAAGAAACGTTGTATAAAGAAACGTCGTATAAAGAATCACGATTAGTAAAAGGAGGGTACCGACTGCAACATAAAGAAATGGGTTTTGGGGGTAGTCAGCTGACACCATATGTTTTGCATCAGGTTATGCCAAGGACAGCGATGGAGCTTACGATATTACAGCTGATTGGTCACATCAGTGCGCACACACGATAAGCCCCGCCCAGTTATACAATTCTCGTACGATATGATGTTCTGACTACAAGGGGATGCTGATTCTTTACTGAGTTTTCGTTCAAAATGATACTCAAACATGCGTTTCGCTATACTAGTACAACGTTTTGTTATATAAAACGTCTCTTTAAACAATGTTTCTTTCAAAATTTTCTTAATTAATTTAATCACTTATCGTATAGCTTTACGATTCTCATATAGCCATACAATGAATTTAGGGAGTCTGAACAGGGGGTTAGTTTGTTTGGATGTTTCTACGATAAAACTTCCACAGGGGAATACAATGATGTTCTATTTTGAACCTGCACTGAGGAGAGAAAATGGATTTCTTACAATTATTTGGGCCTACAATTTGTACTGCAAAATGACCGAGTGTCTAATAAATATTTCTTGTCCCTTTGAAAACACAAACATGTGTCTGGGAAATTTGGAGTGGGGATATGTTTTTGACTCCATATAACTTTTAAGGACACCCTACAATCACTTTAAGAGGCCTCTTTTCAATACAATAAAATATTATAAGGAATATAGCATCTGTAATTTATGATTTGAACTATGAACTTGAACTCATTTATTTGTCCATTTTCAAGGAAAAAAAAAAAAAAAAAAAAAAAGCATATGCCTGCTAACCTAATGCCTCACTGTGGTACATGATAGCAATTTTAAACAAGTTCATACATATCCCTGCCGTTAATTCTGCAGGTTCGTCACACAAGAGAATTTAGATCCTGGCCAGTGATGTAAATTATTTTCACTCTCATTCGTTTAATATTCCACTTTAAAAAGAGAGAAAATATTCAGAACAGCTTAGAATCGTTACTCAGTATCTTGTTATCTATAGAAAACTAAAATCAAAGAAATTTGGCAAGAAGTTTACTGGGCAAAACTTGTAGTAATGCGCTTGAGGGCCTAATCTAGAGTCAGTGAGGATGCATTTCTTCTGGAGCGTCTTGAAACGAAGACTACCGGAGCTCTAATCACATTCCTTGGGCATCCTTGTGATGGAGTGTTTCCATAAATACTATAAATTCAGATTAATGGATATTAGTATCACATCAGACGCCACTGACTTATTGATGGTGTCTGTGTTCCAACAGATCCTCCCCCCCCCCTTGAATTTCAAAGAGGTCAAAGTTTATCAGAGAGATAAGTTAAAGTCTTTGGGATCAAGATTGTATATTGTCTGCTTAGAGCCAATAGGGCATTAACATCTCTACTTTAACCAAAGTTTAATGCCCTTCTGGCTCTAAACAGATGATACTGAGTTTATATCTCCATATCTGTTCCAAAATATGTACTCATTATTGTTCTATTTCCGGTGGTTACGTTCAATTGTTTACATTTGAAATTATCATCATGGAACAGATTCATTCCTGGACATCAGGATTGACTTAACAGTTATGAATCTGTCCCAGGGCTACGAATGAGGGCAAAAGTCTGTGCTGATTGGGACATTGCTTCAAGTGAAATTTGACTTCAAAAATATTGAGATCTGAGTGATGCTACTGTGCTGAGGAAAATACTAAAGGCCAAGTACTGCACAAACAACTGATAGTCTTCTAGGAACATGGAAGTTTTAAATTTACTTAGGCTACATGACAATTCATTAAATGATTTTTGTAAATTTTATGAATCTGAAACCCTTTCAACCTTTCTATATTCACACAGTAAATATCCTAAACCCATTTAAATACAACAAGACATAATTGATGGGCAAACTCTTCTTTGTGCATCACTGTTAAATAACAAAGCAAACCGTCTCTTCTAGAATCAGGAAATAGGCCTACCTTATCAAGCTTGGAAGCATAAATTATCACCCCTGCTACATTAAATCATAGGGGTCATTATTCAAGCTCATTTCAACCAGAGCAATTATCTCTAATTCTTATCTGAAGCTCACTTCAATAACACCTAGAACATCCTGTACAAGGCGGAAACATATCATTTTCGAATGAGTTGGATTTTGGGTTATAGTCCTATATAGCAGTGGCGGCAAACTACCCAAAGCTTGCCTTTTGAAATAAGAAACCACTCCTAATTTGTTCCTTAATGTATTGTAGGAAGTGGGTCATGAGAAATGGAACTAATAAATTTGGACAAAAACACCACAAAAAGATTATTTTAATTCTGAACAGGTTGGGAAGAGAGAGGATTTCTTGGGATACCTCAACAAAGTTGAAATTGTTTGCTTGTCTTGAGACATCAAAGTGGAGTGAGAGAGTGAGAATATATATGGAGAGTGAGATAGTGAGATGCAGGTCACTTTACACTGTCACTGCACACCTTACGATTGTCTGTGATCCGATTTGTGAAATAAATCGCTATGGCATTAAATATTGGCAATTTTAACAAATGAAATCTATTCAGGTTCTGAAAAGTAATATGAATACTAAACACAGGGTTTTGGTGAGCTGTCAGCTTTCTACAGGGAATAGGGGCAAGATTAGTTTCAAATTGGAGGCAGTCGTACGATTTTTGTGACGTCACTACGACTCGGAGCCGATTTGGCCATTCCACCAACTAGAAAACTCGGCAAAGGCTGTATTATCGATTTTTACTATCTGTATGACTATTCAGACCCTCAATCAAAAATATTTTTCGTTTTTAAATGATTTGTCAAATGATATTACATTTTCTTCTGAAATCGGATCTCAGACCGATCGTAAGGTGTGCGGTGGCCTTTATATTTACAAATGAAGGTGTTGAAAGTGACATCAGGGATGGTGGCTGAGATCTTAAAGGAGGAGAGACTTGAACCTCAATAAATCAACTGAATTTTGAGGTAAACCGTCTATGTGAAGAAAAGGAGATGGCCCACAAAAAAATGGAGAAGACTATATAGGCAGGGAAATAGCTTTAAAAGTGCAAGTGAATTATGAGGCAACTACCTGTGTAGTTATGAACATTTCTAAATTTGCTGAAAATAGTTGTTTTAGAACTTTACCATTAACAGCTGATAATGAATCAAAACTAGATACTGGGTTAATGATACTTTGTTAAAGATAAAGTTGAATTCTGGTCAAGAGATTGAATCGTGAAAGAAACTGTCTCAAAGCATTTGGGAAAGGTTGATTATATAGCACATAAGAATTGGTGTATGCTGTAAGGTTTTGGAATCACCAAAATGATAAGAAATTGACTCATTCCTGCTGAGAGTCACATGCACTGCACACAGAATTGTGCAAATGGGACTACACACAAATGTTCGGCCAAAACATTTCAGCTGTTTCTTGTCATATTTTGAATGTGAGAGCATTTGAAGAGCAATCTTTTTCAGGGGACTTACATGTATCTAAGGGTGCGTTTATAAACATTTTGCGAGGGTTTAATGAGCGTTTTAACAGCCTCTTTATAAACACCGACCGTAGAGCTACTTCGATGGTGCACTGTTTATAAACATTTTTGTCGGGCCATATTTATCGCCCGTTTGAACGCCGTCATCAGCTGTATTCGGAGGGTTCCACTGCGCATGCTCGTTGGCCCCTGAGTCGAAACCAGGTCAAGTTGGTCGCGCGCTTTTTCAAAACAGTCGTCGTCAGCTAGTACATGCACTGTATACGGCGCGCGCTTTTCAACAAGCTTCGGCCTCGAACCGGAAACGGCTTTAAATGACGTCATTTAAAGCTGTTTAAATTTGATCTCGCGTTTATACACATTCGGACCCCGGCGATTTATACGAAGTGCGTTTGTAAACGCACCTTTTTGGGCGTTTACAGTCGGGCTGCTAGGTCGGCGTTTAAATCAAAATCAGTATGGACGCAAGCCTCTTTTAAACTAATCACGTATACGGTGCCTGATTAAGGCCCAAAAATCTTGTGTATAAACACGCCCTACTATGATTATAATCTTCCAAACTAACATAAAAAGAATGAGAAAGCTCACAAATTACTTTTTACCTTTCCCAGAACTCAAGCTTCCCTTTAAGACAACCACATTTGGGCTAAATCTCCACAATCAATTAATACTTTGAAATGAGGAAGTGTAACAGACACACTGTTAATTATAAGATTCAGTTTGCTATATCTGCCTTTAACATCAGCACCATGTACATTATACATGCTGTATGTTAATAAAAAGCAACAAACTTTAGTTTACAACACTGTAATGTACAAATTGATTATTTCATCATATTGTAAAAAGCGTATTGAAGTGAATAGACAGTTCCCAATTCTCTGTAAGTTACTTTGAAAGAGGTGGTTCATGAAGTTCACCAGAAGAAACTATATGATAGTTCTGCAACATTAACAGTGGTGCATATGGAGGAAGGGGGGGGGGGGGGTTGTGCCTCCTCCCTCCTGCAAAAACCAATCTGGCTAAGGATAGGAAATTAGAATGTGCCCCTTAATTGTGCCACCAGCCGCCCCCCCCCCCCCCTCCACATGTAGCCTGGCCAAATGTAATACTAGTGTGAATGGACTTTTGATGATCATCATGATGGGCCACATTTTCAGAAATGATAAAGACAGATAGATGCCGCTATTTAATGTCAATGGTTCAAACGTCCCAAATTAGTAGGTTCAAAGAAACTTTGGCCGAACGGTTATTCCACACCAGTCCCACGTGTATTGAACCTTGCCATCCCCACATTCTGTCTGTCAGGAACATTCGAAGACCCAACATATCTCAGCGAGCATATATCGTATGGCAGGGACCATCTGTTCTTGAATTCAGTACTGAGGCATGGTTGAACTTGAGATTCACACCTCAGTCACACTGCCGACTCCAAATCATTTCAAATCTGACCGATTCTTGGCCATTAGGCGTAATTTTTAAAGATATACTCTTGGCAGTTCCCAAGTGAATTGTGTCATTATTTGTTGCGCTGAACTTGATGGAATAGCCAATTGATGTGTGCACAATGCTCGCATGCAGCGAAACGAGGGCCCACCTGGAAATTACACGAGCTTGCCTTTGAGTTCGACATTCATGAGTGATGAGGGATATTCATGGTGATGAGCTCTCCTTGTGGGGACAGTTCTTCTGAAGTTGTGGAGGGGGTGCGCATTACATAAGACTTGTTGGTCATAAGCGTGAAGTCAGACATTGATAACCCTCAGGTTATCAGGTAAACAACTAAATGGTGATGTCCCAAACAGTCCAATTGCCCATGAAAATTGAGAACCCACAATTTGTCGCTGAATTCACGAAGTGGCACAACCTCCCGTGTATCTTTCAAAATGCATTCCAAGAAAAACACGATTCAAATTTTTGTATGTGTCTTTAATTGTTCAGTGTGACAGGGGGTCTCCAACTCAAAGGCGTTGGTTGCTCATTGTTATGGTAGACAGGATACTGGCTACTCTGTCTGGGTGTCTGGACGGTTGAGTAACAAGAGACCTGTCCATACTGGTTCCCATGACCATGGCCATGTTCAACAAGTATATCTGATCATATCAGCTGAAAATTATTAATAGGCCTTCTGTTTCTGGGAAGAAAAAGTGGTTTTTGTCTATAGGATGCAAGCCTATGAAATGATACTACAGAGTACAGCGTGTGATCTGCAGACCAGACAGGTTCATTAGGACTGTCTACTAGACTGTCTAGTCACCTGTCCATTAGAACCTATCCTTGATCCAATGTACTATACACTGAAGACCTCTGAAGATCTTATCTTTATAGAAAATTATGAAATGCAAATTTGTTTAGTAGGCCTGTAGTGAGGGCTAGATACAGACCATTAGTTTTCAGGCACAAACCCTTTCAGTAACAAAGCCCAGCATAGGGTCTGAGCTGGAAGAACTGTAGACTAGCTGCAACTCATTCGCAATGTACTGATATGAACACGCCCACAGTCACACTCACAGTGGAAGTCTGTAGAAGACTAACGAAGTTAGGATAGGTTACAGCTTCTATGGAAATAGAGTCTATGCCCAGAGACTAGCAGCAGTCCACAGCTTGACAAAAAAATATGGGTGAATGAGTATAGAACATCATGATCATCATCCACCCCTACCCCCTCCAACAAAGGCAACACAATTATTGACCCTTCCTGTAGAAATAACACAAACTAATGCAAATCTCCCTCAATATTTCACATATAAAAGAAATGATACTGTTAAACAGGAAGACCTCCCACATGTAGCAACTGTTTTCAAGGAATTATAAACACCTTCCTGATATGGGGATTTCATGAAGTTATAACACCATGTGTGATAATCATTCCAATGAGAGGAAGTGCAGGGGTAAGATGGGAGGGGAGAGGTGGGGTAGAAGTAATCTGTAGAAAGTAACAACCCTTCTGTGTTATTACACCTGTCATACGAGATGAAACCAAGTGTTATGGGAGTGGACATTCATGTTGCTCTCATCCCATGTGGTCTAGACCATTATAATAGGGGAGAGAATGGCCAGAAGTGGGATCAAAGGTCAAACAAATTGGTTTCTTCATCTTCCACAAGAGCCTACTGGTGTATGACCATTATATGTGATAGATCAGAGAGGTCTACTATGGAAATCTTGAGTAATAAAATCCACTCTCAAATAGCTATAGAGTCAACATGATCAATGAAAAGTGTAGTGTTGTAACCCGTAAGTGAAAACCCGACCCGTACCGTCCCGTAAAATCCAATGATTTGCAGGCGGGACCCGCTGACCCGCCGGTTTTAAACCCGCAAGTCAATTTACCTAAAAAAAAATATTATTGCTGCAATTTAGTGAGATCTGGGTACTTGGTGTGATTGTCTATCCGTACCATTGACAAAGGCTACAAACCATTTGATTTTTATTCGTTTGTTTGTTGGTAATCTGTCGAGTTAAATTATTCCAGCAGACAACACATTGCGACAGAGTTCATGCAAGGAGGATCGCTCTGTCAATCGACGAACTGGATCTGGAAGAAACCATACGGCCGACTCGTGATCGTACGCCCGTTGCATGAATGCACACTGGCTCGGGGCATGTCGCCGCGCCGCGCGCGCCCGCCGTATCTAGCCAGAACGGAAGTGGTGCCGGTGTTGTCCAGATCCAGTTCAGTCACGGCGATTCACAACAATATTTGAAAATTCTACCCTGTCTACAAAAGAATCACGACAGAAATAAATACCTGGATCATCATCATGCTACTTTAAAAAATCTTTTGATACTTGTGTATCTCCATATTATTTCCATATATGTTTTAGCTTTTCTTTCCAAACTTCTTAGTTGAGAGTTGACGTTACAAAATCAAAACACGAAGTTGAACTTGAAAAACACACCCGGGCGCGGCCGTACCGTATACCGTACTGTACTCTGCGCGTGGTGCGTAGTACGTACACACACTGTCGACATGTGACAAGCGCTTCACATGTGAAGAAACAGAAATCAGAAACAGAAACAAAACATTGTGCACAATGGGATTTCTGTTTTTGGCACATTCGATCGAAATCATCAAACGATCACGAGAGAGGTGTTTCAGAGGGGGATGTTGCAAGAAACTTGCAATCAATCGCAAGCCAATTTTACAGCTTCAAATAAATCATAAAGACTTTCAATTTATTGTACATTTGTATTAATTGCAATGGATTCCTCGGGTCTGCTTCTAACTTCTAAAAACATAAAGGAAAAAACTTATCTGCAACAGTTAAAATTGATCTACCAGTTGGAAATTTGTGATTGAAATTTGCAATCGATTGCAAATTTAAGTTTCTTGCAACACCCATATGAAGTTGTTCATATTAAGTACAAATGACTTTTACGAACGACTGGAACATGTTCGTCTGTGCTTTACTAACATTTTCTTGTCAATGTCTTTATTTTTATAAACTTTCATGATATTTCTTTTTTTTAACAAAATACAAACATGATAATTTTCAATCAGACGTTCAGATTATCTCCATCAATTTTATTTTCTACCGATGATTTAATTATTGATCATAATATGACAAGATTCAAGATGAGTGCGATCTGTGATCATCATATTTATAGTTGGATCGTAATTGGGCTAGCCCACTTAGCCAAGTCGGCTCTGAGTGTGTGAGAGAGAGAGACAGCCACTGACCACGTGACTCATCATATAAATCAAGCGCTAGCTGCAAGGGCGAGCTTTAATAATAGGCACTAGCGATGTAGTCGGTCGACCGCTAGTCTAGTTCTGGACGTTTGTAATTATTTTGTCCGTAAAACCCCATGTACGTGCACCCAGCGTATAACCAGGGAGGGAGGTGGAAGGGAGACGGCGCGAAGTCCTCTGATTCACTCTCCCAGTTTAATTACAAACGTCCAGAACTAGACTAGTCGACCGCCGGCGCTGGCCGCTAGCAATTTGCGGATATATGCAGCAAGTATTTTGCCGAACTGTCTCAGTCTCACTTCGTTGTTCAGAAGACAAAAATACGCTTGCAAATTTTTAGGAAATATCAATATCTCTAAAAGAATCCGTCACGTAAGAAACACAGGGTCCCAACTCCATTTCTTTTACCTTTTTAGTGTGTGTGTTTGGGAATATTTTTGTGTGTGTTTCGTAACTTTCTTCTCCCTTTTCTTTCATACTACTACGGTCTGCGGGTTGGAGAATGAGCTCGGCTCGGCCCGCAACCCGCGATCGGGGGCATCCCGGCAGGTTAACCCGTACTGCAATGGGTTCGGGTTACGGGACTAGAAAAGTGTATGGTATATTGAACTGATTCTCTTTAATGAAAAGCAGAAAGTTTTCATATTTTACTTTACCCTTACAGAGCAATTTAAGTTTAACCCAAAATATTTTTTTTTAATAGAAGCATTGTTTTCGAAAATTAAAACTGAAAGCTTAAATGACAATACTTCCTTAATCACAATGTCTTGGCATTCCCTGCCAGTTTTCTCTTTGCTCAGCCAAAAATTAATTCATTTTTAGAATAAATTTCATAAGCTCTCCTTTCATATCATCAGCAATGACTTATTAAAAATGCCAAGGTTTTAAAATCTCCTTACATTGTAAAAAAAAAACATGTTTACTTTATAATTTTTCCTAAACTGCACCCAAGTTCAACAAATTATGACATGTATATATGCGGGATTACATGCAGCAATTGCTTCCTTCCTCATTTCCAATATGGCTACTGACGTATTTCCTAATCCATTTTCATCAGCTTTCACATAGATGAATGCAAGATTAACATGCAATGGCCGCAAACATGCTGCCAAGACATTGGAGGTAGGCCTAATGAATAATATAGCCTACATGGATAATACTTAGAAATACATGTACCTATTTAGGAAGTAGGAACCTGATATAGAACTGTTGGTACAGAACATTGTAAACACCCAGGCACTATGTAGTTAACACACCCAGTGATTCCCTGGACCCACTGACCCAATTTATAAAACCATTGTTCTCTCTTTCATAAAGATAATTGCTTAAAAATGGATTGCACATATATGTTGTTGCCTGTTGGTAAATGAATAAATCAAATCAAATCAAATCAAATCAAACTAAAATAAGTCAAGGTAGGAGATTTGATTACTCAAAGTGTACATTAAAAAAAATATACAAAAATTACAGTAGGCTTCTATCTTATTGTTCATTTTCATTCACTTCGGCCTAGTGCCTTGCTTACCATTAAAAAAAACACATAAAAAGCTGATGTTCTGCTGGTATTAATGAACTTCAAAAAGCATGAATCGGTTAATACGTTCTACACGTAGTTACCCAATCTTTAAAAAAAAAATCTAATGTATCTCTTGTATTAAATAAGATATTTCATTACTTTCCATACAAGGACACAGGATGTTCAGTTCACCATTCATTATTATCCTATCTATACCTGCTTGCCTGACAGACATAAATGCCCCCATACACAGCTCATAAACAAACATTCTCAAGTCGGTCTTCCTGCCCACAATGTTTAGTTTATTGGCTAAACATCCAGCTTCCCCCCTTCTCTGTTTATTTGGCCTGAGATGAGCCATTGAAATTCTTCCATCCCTCCTCCTGTTCCTTGCTTACATGTAGATGCTCAAGCTTAGTCATTACTCCTATATTTAGGATACAGAGGATAAACAGAATAGCTACATGTAGACCCATTTCTGAACAATTCATCAATTAGAATATCAATTAAAATGAATTAAAGGGTACAAATCACCAAAAATATTTTACTCTGTAGTTAGAGGTTCCATGTCATTCTACTATATTCCAAATATAGGCTTCGAATATCACTTCTATAAAGAGATATTACATGTACAAGTTTAATTATACTCTCTATAAGCATAAAAGCGAAAAGCGACTCGTGAGTAGACTACTCAAGGCACCCGTATGCGCCCGCCAAGATAAGGGCTCGCGCAGAACCCAACTCGGAGGTTCAGTTCCACGTGAGCACCTTCACGTTATCCTTTATTTCCTTCATACTCCTAAACTGTTGACCTATAGAACTTCAGATAAAGTTCTTTGAGGTTAGTTTTATACTTCCTAGCAGTATACAAATTCTTTTTTCAGGTGGTTGGTACACTTTAAGAATAGAAGTAAAATAACACTTGATGTTACTGGAAATTTACCTTATTCCACTTTTCGTAAATATCAAGATAAGGATTTGTTTTTTTTTCTTTATTTTCAAATTCATCTTGAAGGGTGATGAAAATTGAAGGGTGACCGTACCCAATTATCCCCCCACTTTTTTATCTGTAGCCTATACTAGAATAATTTATGAGAACAAAAGTCGTTTCAGATAACATCACCACCACAGATAAAACAGAGTACCATTTGTACAATTTTGGTTTGGATATGATAGTCTGTAATCACAGACCCTACAACTTGTACAATTGTAAGATGCTGCATGTAAACAAGGCTCTACACTTCTATTAACACAGGAAAAAGAAATACAATGGGTGAAATATGATCCAAGTACTTGTATTAACTTAGAAAGTGAGTAAGAAGCAAAGTTCCAGACACCTCAAAAAGCCCCCCCCCCCCCCCCCCCAAAAAAAAAAAAGAGAGAGAAAAAAGATCTCTCTCTCTCATGGAGAACAAAGAAGAAATAATTCTTATGTTTGTTTGAAGATCCGCACAATAGTTCTTTCACAAATTTCAAATTTAAAATGCAACCAATGTAATCCCCCCCCAAAAGTGCAATATTTCATCTCAGATTACTAGAGAAGGAATTCTCTAAGATAAAAGAGTTTGTATCTAAAGACTATCCCAGGTTAGGGTAAGGATTAGAGGGTAGAGGTGTTAGATGAGGCATGTAATTACAAATCCCCTTGCAGATTGATATCAGATTAGGGTGCGTTTATACTTTCTTTGAGAAGGCAGAATGAGCGTTTTGAAATGCTCATCTAAAACATAGTTTCACGGGGTACTGTTTATACTTCTTTTCTCCAGGCAAATTTGGGCTCTGCAACCGGTTTCGCAAACCTCACTGCGCATGATACGCGTTTATATGACGTCATATGAACGTGTTTACAAATGATTGTATGTTTATGCTTCCCCAGAAACTGTGTTTTTGGAGAAACTTCGATTATACTAAAATGACTGTGGATGCAACCGTGTTTTGAACTAAACGTGTAACAAAAGACTCATTCTAGCCTGAAAAATGGGAGTTTAAACACACTCTTAGATTGCTAACTCAGACCAAAAAGAAACTATGATTTCATGATCTTGCAAATAGCATGAATGGCATCGAAGGTCTACTTGAAGAAATGTTCACAAGAGGAGAAAAGTTCATTGACACACTTTACTGTACGGTGTGATTTTATTTGATGAAAACTGAAATATATTACTTGAAGTGAAAATGTTTTTCAACTTATTCACGTATTATAGTTTGGGTTGGCAAAAGAAGTACCGGGCTAGACTAAAGCTTCTTGTTAAAAAAAATAATGTTGTTATAGGCCTAGATAAAGAGAGAACAAAATAAATGAAATCTTGACCTTCTTCCACATTTTATTATAGTAGAAGATGAAATGGTACAAACATAATTGCCAGTCAAATATGACAGGACAGGATTAACCTTGCGACCGCTATATTTCATATCATTATGAATGCAGGCCAACAATATCCAAACATTTAGCCTACATTTCGGTAAATAATAATTCACCAAATCACAACTCATCCCCATCTTCTTGTGACCTCAAATTTGGCCCTTATTTCCTGGCCTGAGGGCTATATGGAAATTACATCATCTAATGAATCTTCCATCAAACACACCTGCTAAGAATAACCAACAAAGGATGAGGATGTTGGAAGAACATATCTCAATTTGGGCCACAAAATGGATAATTCTTTGACAGTTTGATGCGCAGATACCAGTGTAGGCAGCTGGTTTATAAATCCATGTTCTCCTCCCCCAGACCACACACACATGACACTATACCATTCACAACCTCTCTGACAGACACAGTGGTAGTCTATAAATTTATACTCTTTTGATGCTTTCTGTCACACATAAGACTTGGAGAATTGATGATTCAATTCAAAATCAAACATAATTTTATTAAAGTCAGCATATTCAAGATATAAAACTTCTGAATTTAACTATAATATTAAAGAATAATAAACCACTCGCTATTCTTATTTTTATACAATTTCCTTTTCAGTCTAAAGTTCTGAACAAGAAGTGATCTCTGGCATTAATTTGGTAACTTTGCTATTTTATAAGCAAAAACATGCTTTTACAAAGTTTTCAAATAACATTTTGAACAATTCACTTCAATTCAATTCAATAATCCATAATAACAATTCCTAATTCCCAAATACAATCTACAATTACTGTACCAACACCACAAATCACATAGATGGTCTGCAACATAAACTACCACAATACACCAAGCCCAAGGAGGAGGGGCTTAGCAGTGATGAAAGTTTCCACAGCTAGCCAATCAGAACACAGGAAACTGTCGGGACAAAGTGCTTGCACAAATACACACACACATGTATACCCAGCCTGGTAAACTCCCTCATCATCATCCCACTCAAAATTTTCTCCTCCTCACCTCAAACACATATTCCCCACAAACTGGAGAGAGCGAGAGAGGGCTGTAACAAAACTAGGGAAACAAGTTGTAAAATTTATCCTCATTGATTTTACATCCCAAAAACACCTTCTCTGCTGGGGGAATGATAAGCATGTGTCCAGGTACTTCAACGTGCATTTGCAATCATCGACTTGACAGCATATCAACTGATTAGCTGCAAAGGGGAAGCACAATTGGACATAATCTGCAGAGTACATGGAAATGTGAAAGCCATTGGGACAGAAGATCTGCTCTTGACATTTCTCAACTGGCAGAGAATTCAACTGGAGTAGCTCTCCAGCTCTCCCTGCCTTCGGGTTTATTCCTATCAGACAGAAGAGTTGATTTTCATTCGGATGTTCCTGCTGAATTCATGGATGATCTAGCTGGAGCCAGTATCAATTAATGCTCATTACGCATTACGGGACAGCAGCCTTGGAACGGTACGCATCGCTGGACTCTTAGTCTTAGCGCATCAAACATTTCAATTTATTATGTCTCTTTGTTTATTATGTCTCTGCTTTACATCTCAGTCAGCTCAATGAATGCATCAAAACAGAGCAGTTGTTAATATCTTCTGTAAATCTTTGCGAGATAATGTTCCCAGTTTGAAATTGAAGTACAAACTTTCTTTGGATATCATCATGTTATCTCTGCTCATCTCAGATCTGACACTCTCGCAAAGCAGTTGCAACAAGAATGTAAAGGACTATTTTTTTTTTTTTTTTACAATTGGACACAACTTCTATTTGCATGTGAAGCGTATTTCAATGTTCAGATTGTGTTTAAGCAAACTGCCAACCAATAGGAGTACAAACCTCCTATCACACTTATTCACAGTCTGATGATCATCTCACTGTCACTTCTCAGTTCTGAAACTCTCATGACAACATAAAGGCAGTTTCAATCCAACTTTACAGACTATTTTCCACATTTGGACTTTTGATTTGTTGTCAAAAACCCCTCTTCATACTCAGTAACTCCCGTAACTTCTACCAAAGAGTTTTGAACAGGAGATAGAGTCCTGGACCTGATTATCTGCTATAGTCACATCTCACACATGTGTCCATTCTATCCCTCAGCTCTCTGGCACAAACTTGAACCTTGGCTTACCAAAAAGGATTACCCTGCCTCTGCATTGATTGGAGAGAGCTGTCCAATGGATTGATGGTAAGTGCATTCTTGGAATATTTCGGACAGACTCTAGAAACTAAATGTATAATCACTGTCGCCTGCTTCACGTTCACTTCCCCATTCTATCCGAGGATAAACATATATTTTGTAAATCATTTGCGTCAAAAAGTAGTCCATGAATGGTCATCATGCAATCATTTACTTTTATTTTTTAGCAAAAGGTAGTAATAAATCATTATTTCCATTCAAACAATCAAAGAAACAGGATTAATATAGACTACAGAAGTGTGTGCTAACTATATCGTTTTGAATACTTATGACGTGATCTTTTTCTGAAGTTATAATACAAATGGTATTTATGAATTTGAAGATTTAAGTTAAAATGCTTCCGTTTGTTCAGATCAACATTTAGATTTTAGTACCCTAGAAAGTCTACATATTTAGAGCTGTCGATTTAAAAGCCTAATAATCGCTGACAATATAATTATAATTACAATGTACAAGGTACATACATGAAGGCTAGCCATGTCCATATCTTATTCAGTTATGAGATGTTTTGTTCATCCTCCCACCAACCATGCCCCTCCCCCCAAAAAAAAAAGAAAAGAAAAAGAAAAAGAAAATTGGTGATAATGGAAGTCATCACAAAAAATATCAAAAAGTAACTTGAAATTAGAAGTGCATAATAAGTTTACATTTTCTGTACCACATTCACACATCTCTTATCCGTCATTGTAAGTTTGTTACTATCTCATCCTTCATAGCTTCACCAACCAAACTTTTTTTTCAAAGGCAAAAGATAACAATCTGCTATCTTCCATTTCCTCCCCATGCCCAAGCAGATATTTGAGAAGCTGAGCATGTGTTCAGTTGGTTGGGAAGCCCAAATCATTACTGTGCAAAGATAAGGATAGTGAAACATGAACATATTAAACTCTCCTACTTTCTGTTTACTTTCCTCAGGTCCAGTAGTTTATGGTGGTCTATTCCTGTTAAGCTGCTATCATCAAGCGGGATCAAGTGCTCTGGATTACTCCTTCACACAGGGCTTGTATTATCAGGGGGAAAAAACAAGGAAAGTTCACATGCTTGCCTATGCATACATAAACAGTCAAAGGAGCCTTTAGCAGTAGCAGTGAGCACTTTTTTCAACTACGAAGAATGGCTTGCCTATTTTAGACATTTAAAAAAAATCAATTTGAGATGTCAAAACTTAACTTTGTACAGGATTCAAATTAAATCATTTCTCAACTTGCTCTTGAATTATAAGTAATTAACAATGGATCTCCTTCGCCTTACTTTTTATCTTGGTGTCACTCTTTTGCTGATAAACTGTGTTACCATGGTTACAGGACAACTGGAATCTATCCGTGTATCCCCGAATGACCAGAGTATTCGCAGGGGTGAAGAAGCACTATTACCTTGCATCTTGCAACAACCTGGAATATGCAATGTGTACTGGTATCGCAAGGACATGCAGACGTATTTTTTTCGGAATGCTGATTTCATGCCACGTATCCCTTCTGAAGTCAGTGAGCGCTATTCTGTCGTTGGAAACGCATCAGCAGGTGATTTCACTCTTCGCATTGTGAATGTTTCTTCGTGGGATGATGGCGAATATCAATGCGCTTGTTACGCTCAGTCTCATAAAGATACTTTGACGTCTGATCCGGCGCATCTTCGAGTTCTTATCGCTCCACCTGAAGAGTACCCTATCTGTGAGGTACGGAAGAGACACGGATTACTGTTGCCTGGTGATGAAGTGGAATTAATATGTCGCTCTAGCGGAGGTTCGCCCGCGGTACAGCTGGCGTGGTATAACGCAGATCAACGACTTAATTCTGAAATGTCTTGGAATTACGAGACTGTTGCCAAACACAAAACTGTTGTTACGTTGCAGGAGCATCTATCACACTTTTACTGCAGAGCAGAAGGAGATGCTTTATTGGTGCCTCGAAACTGCACAGTTGATCCCGTTGCTATGTCAACACCTCCACCCGTTCAGATCGACTCCAACTTGCAAAAAGTCTGGCAGGAGTTTGAAAGTGGGACGCTACCGCTGACTGGAGGCCAGCCTCGCTCACAGGACATGATTGAACTGAGCTTCACTTGTGGACCTAGCACCAACTTCAGTCGCGATGTGAATAACTTCACTTGGTACGTCAACCAGGATCCCATTCGCCCTGGAACTTTTGGATATATCTTGGAGAATAACGGGCGTACCCTCCGTGTTACTGACTTGTCAATTCTCTACAGCGAGATAGATTTAGAAATTGTGTGTGAGTTATCGAACAATGGTTGGACAGTATCAAATAGCACAACGGTAGTGAGTCTCAATGGCAATGTTCTTGGGAAACCAACTGAAACGGTGTCGACAAGGACAGAACTACCTACTGCACCAGACACTGATATATTGATCAATAAGCATCCTGGAAAATGGCGGCTCTGGCCAATATGGTTGCTCATTATCTGTGTCCTCATGTCTCTATTCTTGCTCATCCTTCTCGCTATCTACGCACCGGTTATTTGTGGCTGTAAGAAAAAGAAAGCAAAGAACTCTCATGCTCACTGCCATCACGGTGCAACCACCAAATCTGAATTTCATTACACGCACTCACAAGGATGCAGTACTCTGCGAACCTCTCGCGATACCCTGAATGTTTACGAGCTGCCGGAGAGCGAGCGTGGAGGTAGTGATCAACAACGACAGCAAGTGCAAGCAACCTTGCACGTGGTGGTCCATTCAGCAAACCACTCCTCCAACAGCCCGGTAGACAACCAACCTGTCATCTCCACAGCTGAGACCATCGTTTCCTCCGACTACAGCGCAGAGAACTGCCTCGCCACCACATCTTCCCATGCCGTGGGGAACTACTACCACCCCGAACTCGGTCACTACCAGAAAGTCCGTCCCGGTGCGCGCCCAGCCCACTTCAACTCTCAGCTCCTCGTACCCCCTTCGCCAAAACCACACCCTCCGGCGAGGACCGACTCGTTGGAGCCTCATTACCAGCATCCGCGATCACACGTGTGTTGCATGAACAAAACATGGGGGCATAACGTAAGGCACGAGAAACCGTTATGTAATCACGCCCCCCTCGCATTATCCTCCCAACCTGATGTGACGGAGGGGTGCTATGTACGGACACTACCTCTTCCGCCTAACGAGGTCAAACAAGCTAGACTGGTGTATGTAGACAATGGCCAACTTGATCAAGTTGGTAATGGGACAGTGTATTCAGATGTGCCCTTAGATGATGGAGACAACATCTATGAGAACATTGCAGGGGAAGAGGGAGAAAAGGGGAACAAACAAACCCTTGTATAACTACATATGACTCTCAAAAAAAAAAACTCTCCCGAGAAACACTTCAAAAACTAAGTTGTACATATATATATGGATTATCAAAATTATATTTCTTTTTGCATTCAACAGCTGTATAAATGCAAATCTAAAATTCTGAAGAAAAAAAATAGACTATTTCTTGTTATGTCAATTTAAGATTCTACATGCTTTTCAGACCAAAGTTGCTCTTGGCAATCTCAAAAGCTTGATGGATTTTTCTGACCTATCAACACTGCAGGCCATATTGCAAAAATTAATGCTTTCGTAACATTGAAATACACGTTCATTTTTAGAGGTTTAATGCAATACTTTATCACAAGTCACATGGGTGAAAAATGTTCTTCAATTGGAATGTATTATATAAATGGTCTATTTCTCAAATTCAAACAGTCAACAGAAATTGTATGTTTGTCTTTTTTATTCACCATGTTTGCCTACCTCTATTTTTAGGTTGATGAAATGCATTATTCATAATATTCAGCAATTGATAATTCTAATTATTAATTATTTCTTCCTTGCCACAATACCACTTGGCCAAAACATACTCTATTTCTATTGTATACTCAAGGATATTATTGTTTCTTAGATATTGTTTTTCTACAAACTGACCCATGTATGTACTCTGACCACGGTCCGATTTGGAAAGAAATTTACAATAACATTCGATATGTATATCCAAACATGAAAATGATCAAGGTTCCAAATCATAGGAATACATACATCAAACTAAATTTCGAGGTATTGCAGGTACATGTATCATGTAGAAGGAATGATGAATTGGCTTTAAATTGTAGTGACGTTAGACCAGTCACGTAATTTTCAACAATTTGATGCTGACTTAGAATTTAATCTGACTAGATAGCATAAAGTGCAGTACAAGTGCACTAAAATTTTAATTCTTGATATTCATATCATTATCCAGAACCTCGAACATGAAATCATTTTTCTTTAAATTTCTATATCTAATGTAATTGCGATTACTTCAACAATCGCATCACAGTTAGATTGTATAGTATGTAGTGGGCTTCAAGCATACTGGCCAGATATAATCGGAATGTAAAGTGTAGGAGTTAATTTCTTGATGGTCTGTGACTGGCCTCCATCAACATCTTCAAATCACTCCAACTATCCCGTCCTCCTGGCACCACCGTTACTTGATTCCATGAAGTCCTCAAGGTTTCAATTATCTCATCTCTTAATTTCAATCACCGGCCTTATAACATCTGTCCATTTAATTGAGGTGATAGGCTGATGTACAGTGTATAAAGCCATTCATTTTTATTTGAATCGCTGGTTGAAGGCTCTGATTTGTTTTTATTTGGATGTGGCTTTTAAAAAAAGTAGATTAGATCAGTAGGCCTACATTCAACATACCTCAACATTTATCACCCTATGGATGCTGAATGTGCTGAATTTGTGGAGAATATCGTCAAGTTTCCCATCACTATTTCAACACTGAACAATATGCAAGAGTGTTCTAGAAATTCAAACTTCTAGGAAATGTCTAATTCACATTTGTTGATTTCTTTATACATTTTTATATATGTTTGCCATTTTCTACTAAACCTGTTTGACGTATGCAGTAGAACCTCGTTATAACAAACTCCTTTGGACCAAGGAAATTACCTCTTTATATATATTGAAACCTTGTTATATCAGGACTGAAAAACAGCAGAATACAAAGAAGTGGGACTAGAATTTTTGTGTATCTGTTAAATAATCAAGGTCTACACTTAGATAGAAGGACTTTTGCTTCTTATATCTTGGGTTATATCTCATATCTGAATGATTTTTTTTAATAAGAGCACTAACTTTGTGCCACAAATACAGAAATATTAAAAAAAGTTGGCTCTAATTCATTTCATTTATGATTATGAAATGTCAAGGTTTCAATAAATATGATTTATAGGACTATCTATTCTGAAAATGTTTGGGTTTTAAAATTGGCTACCTTGTACCAGGCTAAATAACTTTCAATTAAAAGCCATTTTGTCCTAATATAGAAATTCAATATATTGTGTACATGTTGTATCACTGTAACTATTTCCATTTCTTGATTAACTATCCGGCGGGGTTGCTAGTTCGAAAATGTACAAGAAGTGTTTGGGTCAAATTGCATGGAATATCTAATTTGTTTGATTGTCACTATTGTCCCTGTGGGACCAACACAGCTGCATAGTAACGACAGGTTCATGACTATATAATTAGTGT
The DNA here is from genome assembly GCA_025618425.1 of Heliocidaris tuberculata. Taxonomy (NCBI): domain Eukaryota; kingdom Metazoa; phylum Echinodermata; class Echinoidea; order Camarodonta; family Echinometridae; genus Heliocidaris; species Heliocidaris tuberculata. Next base: position 11,657,680 of record CM046837.1, read on the forward strand.
TTATATGTACAGTGGAAACTCACAATAACGAGAACCTTGGTACCATGAAAATTACCTTGTTATATCAGGAATCTCCTTATATCAGGGTAAAAACCAAAAGAACATAAAGACTTGGGACCAGCGAAATCACCTTGTTATATCAGGAATCTTGTTATATATCAGAGCTCTTTGTACCAAGTTTCCACTGTAGAGGGCTATTATCCTGTTTTGCTACAGAACTCTGGAAGCACCAGAAAATGTGGCTCACTGAACCTTGTTCTATACTATTGAAGAGTGGAGGGGTTAATGTACTTTTTCAGGTCAGTGAACTTTGCTCCAGAGGTCGCATTTATAAATTAGTGAATGAATAATAATGCTACAATAGAATTGTTTATTTCATGGATTTGAAATGCATGTTTTCTATTAGACTAGAGCAGGTCAAAGTATGCCGCTGTTTTATAAAGATGTTTCAATCGCCTAGCTTGTTAACCTCACATCAATAACATAAAATGGAAGACTAACCAGGGCCCTTTTTCATAAAACTTGTTTATCAATAACAACTGCCCCATTTCTATGACAAATTTGCTCTCAACCAATTAGATTCAAGGATTTCAGTAGCTTTTAACAATTATTGTAACTTGTTATTTGATAACAAGTTTTATGAAATGGGGGCCCTGATGAACAAGTATTTGAAGTGAGGACATTGTTTTGATAATGTGGCTCTCTCTAGAACTTTCTGTTGATAGTGATGTATATATTTTCTTCAATAAAAATATCTGTATTTTATTTTCAACCAAAGAAACCTGTACGCTGTCTTCACATGCAAGAATGAATGATGGTAGAAATTATTTTTGAAGGTGTATGACATAAAAGATGAGTATTGCATAGGTTTAATATACTAAAAGAATAAAAAGATATGTGATTACATCAATGTGCACTGCCATGGTTTCAAAACTGTAGGAGGCCTATAAAACCTTTAAAAACTTTTTAAGAGTAAAGTATAAAGTTATCAATAAACTCAGTTGACATACATACATGAATTTCTTTGAGAAACTGATCTCAAGTAAATGTGAGTTACATAAATGTAATACATGTACAGTGGAAACTCAGTATAAAGAGGTCCTTGGGACCATCAAAATTACCTTGTTATAGCAGGAATCTCATTATATCAGGTTAAAAAACAATAGAATATAAAAAGTTGGGACTAGATTATTACCTTGTTATATCAGGAATATTGTTATATCAGATCTCTTTATACTGAGTTTCCACTGTATTTATTTTCTCTCTGTTGGGGAAAAATGCATAATTACATAAAAATGATATGCTAAGAGACAAATATTTCACTAATTAAGAAAAGAGGAAATCCCCATAGTCATAACCCCCCCCCAAAAAAAAAAAAGGTTAAAGGGATTCCGTAACTTTGTGGAGGATTGATTTAATAAATTGTTGAATTTTGATATCTGTCTTGTATAATGATGTTCAGAAAGATGAATAACTAGCCAGGCATAGAAAGGTTTTCAAATATATAATGGTATTATTAAGATATCTATGACTGAATACCCCCATTTACGAAAGCGTATGGCCATACGCTTTAGTCTAACACTGAGTCTATGGGGGAAAATGAGTCTGGCATTTCCGGTCACTTGCATATGTTTACTTTTGTGAAGCACATGATGATTTTGATGGGTTTTTTTTTTTTCCTCGGCTTCATTTTTACACCATATTACATACACTGATAACATGTACGGCCAGGCAGCTCAGATTTTATCAAGCCTCTACAAAGTTACCAAATCACTTAGTTAAATAGTGGTGCTGAACCACACCATCTGAAGTGATAAATATACCAAGTTCATCTGGAAAGACATGCCTTGATATCTGTGTCTTAATAGAAATACTAAAGATAAAGTTGAGTTCTAGTCATGAGATTGAATTGTGAAAGAAATTGTCTCAAAGTATTTGGGAAAGGTTAATATATATAGCATAAGAATTGATGTACATGTGTGCACTATGCTGTAAGGTTTTGGAATCACCCAAAATGATAATTGACTACTCAATCCTGCTGAGAGTCACATGCACTGCACACAGAAATGTGTATATGGGACTACACACAAATGTTCAACCCGAACATTTCAGCTGTTTTTTGCCATATTTTCAATGTGAGGGCATTTGAAAAGCAATCTTCCAAACTAACATTTGAAAAATTAGAAAGCTCACAAATAATTTTTTACCTCTCCCAGAACTCAACCTTCTATTCAAAGTTTGCATTTTGTGATCTGTATGTATGATTCTATACATTAGTTGAAGACTTGTAAATAAAGTTATTTTTGAAATCATTAAATTGTTTTTTAAACTTTGTCTTTCATGTTTGGACTTGTACTGCTATAACAGTAAATTTATGCAAATAATCAACAAGAATTTTTACAAACACATATATACAACATGTCAAAAATGCATTGACCCAAAGAAAATGAAGAGGTTACAAATAAACATTTATGACTGAAATCTTCTCTCTAAACTTTGATTTTTGAATAGAGTCTACATGTACATGTACAATGACAAATGAGAATTTCTCAATGAGATTCAGGGAAAATTGTGAAATTGTAGATCTTTGATGAAGAGTGTGTGTGAGTGGGAAGGAAGAATAGCATAAATAAGAGAAATTGTTGGTTGTTAAATGAAGAAGTTAGCTTATTCTAATTTAAAACATTTACAATGTACATGTAAGTGAAAAGGTAGAAATCACCTTTCTTTTTTGAGTGAGAAATGAATAAGTCATATTGAAATATTTTCCTTAACATAAACATCCAGCAGTCCACAACACACTTAAATGTCTTTTTTCCTGAGCACAAAAAAAAAAAAAAAAAAAAAACTTTTTTGTTCCAACTCCTTTTTTTTTTGTTGGAGTTTCTATTAAGAAAAAAACCACACAAGCTCTTTGAACTTACTCAGGCTAAGGCTTAAATGTTCTCAATTTCCCTTCAAGTCAGATTGTTTCATTTCATTTTGAATAATGGTAAACTGAAAGTCTGAAACTAAATTTCTTTATGAAAAAATAAATAATCAACAATTCTTCCTTTAAAACAAGCCATTTTTCATCACTCTATGGTGCAACTGGAGCAGAAAGAGAAGGGGTTTTAACCCTGACGAATCAAGTGAGCACAGAGGGTCACTTCATAGCGCCTAAGGAGCAATGGGGGGGGGGGGGGGGGGGGGGGGGGGGGGTGATCGGAGTGACAAGGACGTCACAAGAACCATTCAGAACTCAGAACCCCCAGGCGAGCAGCCCACCACCCGATTACTGCCGCAATTTGAGGATGTGATTACAACCAGGGCAAACAATGATCTATACTGTTGGGCTAAGGGGTTAGTGTAACTGCAACCCAACCCCTTGGAAAATGCCCAGCAGGGAAATGCATGTGTGGGACTGTTGTTCTAGCAATTTGCTTCCATCTTACTAGGTGTGATTAGCAGGTGCCTAAGCGGTCAGTAGACAGGTGACCCATGGGGGATAATCGTTTGCAGGAGAGCACTTAATACGGTTGAGGTTTGCGGCTGTTTTCTATGCTAATATGGTAGGAACAAGCTTGCTATTGTTGTACCTTCATATTATCCAAGTGTGATAGTCACACACCTGAGTGTGATGAAAATACACCTGTTCAAAAAGTAGGCTAGATATTTGATCTTTTTCAGGGAAAATCAATCAAGCCATCAAGTAGTTCTTGTAAGTAATCTAGCTTGCAGGGAAATTGCAACAGAGCTTGTTTTATAAATCATAACACACTCACAGCCCTTCAGTTTTACAGTGTATTGCCCAAATTATAATCATGAGCTACTTCCTGAATGTGACATGTCTATCATAAAAGTTAATTCATCATTTTATTTATGATTCACTCCAAATTAGGTTTGGTGGCACTGTTGCAAGAGCTTAAAAGTTCACAGAATAATTTAGAATATTCGATATTCTAATATGAATATGAATGATATATATAATTTCAAATCAATTGTAGCATAAATTGACACAAACATCAAAAGCAAAAAAATCAATAGATAAAACATGTACCTTACATGTAAAAATGGGCAATCAGAGGGAAAATGAAAGTGCCTGAACTGTGCAAAAAGTCTTTAAATGATTGCGAAAGGATATTAATAAAACAAACAAATAAACAAACAAAATCTTCATATTTGTTCCCTGGTTATCTTGTACTATATAACAATATTTCATAATAATTTGTAATGATTTTAAATCGTAACAGCAAAAATATTAAGTAACAGTGTGCTCAGCAGGGGATCCAACATGTGCTCTGGCGGCGGTTCCATGACATTTGCTCCTGCGACAATTGCTCCAGTCTAACTTTGCCATGTTAATCCTAAACCTAAACCTAACCCTAACCCTAATCCTAATCTTCACAATGTCCTGAATAAAAAAAAAAAAATCATGACCTTGACCTTAACCTTTGAACTTTCAAGATATGGACGGCGGAGCAAATGTCGCCGGAGCAAATGTCGCAGGGGCGAATATCGTGTCACCGTGATGGCAATTGCTCCCGGATTTATTTCATCAAATATGTAGGGTTAGGGTTAGGGTTAGGGTTACAATGTAGGTACAGTGTTTGGTCCAGGGTTGCAGTTTAGAAATCGGTTTAGTATACAGTGGAAACTCACTATAACGAGGACCTTGGGACCGTGATCATTAACTTGTTACATGTACATTATATCAGGAATCACCTTATATCGGGGGATAAAAAACCCTCCAAAGAACATAAAGACCTGGACCAGCAAAATTTCCTTGTTATATCAGGAAACTTGTTATACTGGAGCTCCTTATAACGAGTTTCCACTGTACAAATTTACCGAGAGTAATTAGTGCCAGAGCAAGTGTCATTCAACCGCTTTAGCAAGTGTGAACAGGGACATGGATCACAGTGTCAGGTCTAGTTCACCTTGTATGACATGCTACGGGTCATTGCTAATACACCCCTAATACCAGGGATTGGCTTCAATGCCACTGTGTCCAACCAGTAAGTGGAACCACTTCTGACAAGTATTTTGAGGTTATAGATGTGGTGACTAGAGAATGGTAGAGGGAGAGAGAGAGGGAAAGCTGGAGTGAAAGAGAGAAAGATAGAGAGTAAAAGAAGAGATAAAGTGTGTGAGGGTGAGAGATAGACAAGTGAGAGGGGGGAGAGAGAGAGAGAGAGAGAGGGGAAAAAAGAGAAAAGGAGAGGAGAAAAGTACAGTGAAAAGAGACAAAGAAGAGATAAGATACATGTATACAGTAGGACGAGGACAGAGACAAAGACAGAGAGCAAAAAAAAAAAAAAAAAAAAGAGAGAGAGAAAAAAAGTCAAATAGCGATAGAGATCGAAGGAAAGGGAAAGAAACAAAGAGAAAGTACAAGAACAGAAAAACAGAGAAAGAGAGAAAAAAAAACATGCTGAAAAAGTGACATTTAAGAAAAGCAAATAAAGCTGTTACTTGACAAAATATATCTCCACACCTTGAAAAGTAAAGAAAGAATAAAAAAGAGAATCAGAAAATAAGGGTTTGCAGGGAGGAATAAACAAAATATTATATCACTTTTTTAACACTAGAGGGAGCTATGCCTAATACAAGCCACAGTCACAATTTTGTGCCAAATAGCTCCCCCCCCCCCCCTTCAAATCGTTAGTTCTAAAACTGATCCATTAACTCCCTGAATAACTTATATTTACACTGTACAATGCAAGCAATTGCAATGCTATCAATACAATTTGCACTGCAACAGAAAAATCAAAGGAGGGAAGTATGACTCAAGTAAAGTGGAACCTCGTTATTTATAACAAACTCCTTGGGACCAAGAAAATTACCTCTTTACATCGAAACCTTGTTATATCGGAGCTAAAAAACAATAGAATACAAAGAAGGGGGACCAGTAAAATTACCTTGAAATAACAAGAGTTTGCTGTAACACTGCTCTCCATAACAAGGTTCCACTGTATATGGTACTGTAAAGCTCTGTCTTAACTTGTGAATTCCAAGATAGAATATATGTTCAAGGGCTTTTGCACACGAACTTCAATTCCCAAACTATAATTGCAATGTACACAAAGTGTCCTGTCTGGAGTATGATGACAAAAACTACAAACCAGGACCTGCCTCACACCTTGAGAAGGTATGTATTTAGGGCTACATACATATACCAATTGTATTTTGTATGTCATAAGCAGTTTCAGACAAAGAAAATGACACACAGAAGATAAAAACTAGTTTTACATCTATTTATTCAGTATATATCACAAAAAGCAGCTGAAATGTCCTTCTGATTTACACATTAGTTTACACTCCATAGAAACAGAAATTATATTTAACTTACATAACAAACAAATTCATGTGCTACCCATAATAGAATACAAGAACCAGACTAAAGAAAATAATGATACCGTTCAAAACAAGAAGTAAGTTGCAAATCTGACAAAAGAGTAAAGCTGTCAAGAGGTGTCATTTTCACTGCTTCACTCAGGCTGACTTTTCTAAACAGGATTAACTCATTGACTACTGAATTCTGTCATTCCCATAGGGTTCGTACAGGAACCACCCGGTTACAGTAGGCAATGAGTAAATAGTTCACTGAGGTATTTGTGGAGATATTACTAAATGTAATGTTGCATCAAATATTGACGGAATCTGCATTCTGAGGCCTAAACGTCTTGATCTGTCAATGTTTCAAGGCAGAAATCAATAATGATTCACATACACTGCATGCAATGCCAAAAAAAAAACAAAAAAAAAAAAACGCAAAAGAAACACACCAACACATAAACCAACCAGGCCAAGTCCAAACTATTTTTTCCCATATGTTACCAACCATATCTAAGATTTTAGTATATCTGATGATTGTATCAAGTTGATAGACCTCCTAAAGCTTGGAACAGACAAAATATCAAGCAAATCATTATTTTCACATTAATTTATGTTCAAAATTCTTTAATAGAATTCCATCTCACTTGGTTAAGGAAGGGACATACCTTGCCCACCAACAACAAACGGATCAAGCGACAAAGAACCAAACATATAGGACTTACGGCATCTGTCAGCGCTGCTTGGCAGCCTCACACACCATGATTTGTATAGGCACCACTCAAACGCTCATTCCATCAATTTAACAAATAAACCAACCAAATGGCCCAACATACAAGGAAACAAAAAAAAAAAAAAACCCAAAACAAAACAAAAACAAAGAGGACTTACTGCTTCTTCCAGAGCTGCTTGTCGGCCGCACAGGCATGTAAAGCTGGAGAGGGAATCGACAAAGGAGTTGAGGAGACCAGCAGGTTGACTGGCAATCAGATCAATAGGAAACTTGATGATAAGATGGTTGATGATGCTGGCAAAACCTAAGGCTTCATGGTCCTGGACCTCAGAACTGAACCAGACAGAGAAAGATTATTGAACATTATTACATTTCATGAACTGTAGAACTGAACAATACATCATTTCCAGAGCTGCCAACCTCTGGCCAAGCTTTTCTGTACACGACAAGCTGAAAAATCGTATTTTGCAGATGAAATCTGTAATTTTTTGCAAGTCACCAATTATCAAATTTTAAAACTGCAACGGCCGCGAAAATTGTTATTTAGATCAAAAAATGTGCTAGAATTACTCTTTATGACACCCCAATAATGATTATTGGGAATAGGATAATGATCTAGATCCAGAAACATTAAAAAAACAGCTAAAAACTCACATTCCCTATTCATCCTTTCGATTTCACGTCTATGGCGCTGCTCCACATACAGGTGCCTTGCACCAAGCGGCAGCCGCACCGAGCCGCTTGCGGGCTAGGCTGGTCGGCTTTGCCTAGCGCCTCGGTGTGTAAGAGCAGCCGCACCACTGAACTCTATAGTGAGCCGCACCGCTAGTGCTTGAGCTAGAAGTTCGCATGTGCGGTGAAAATACAAGTGTGTGTGTACGTTTGCAGTCTCTTTTCTGTACACACTTTAAGTACATACACAGTGCGGAGTTCTGGGAACAGCGAAAATAATAAAACGAGTGTAAATGTTTGAGTAATAACAAATACATGTGCGCAAGGTATAGGACGAATAGTGCATAATCAGATTTCTTCAAATCCGCAATTTTAGAGGGGAAATCCGTACTTCCGTATTTGTGGTTGAATTCCGTAACAAATACAGAAAATCCGTACTGGTTGGCAGATCTGCATTTCATTAGAAATACTACTGTATACGCCATATATTTGGCGAGGGGTTTGTTTTTGTGAATTTCGCGAGTGGGTCGCAAATTTAACAACATGCTAAAATATTGCCAAATTTCATACACAGTAGATGTGTGTCTGGCCTGGGCATCTGTAAAAAGCCAGCCAGCTGCGCTGCACTACCAGTACCGATACTGTATCCAATCGATCTCAGCGCTGATATACATTAGAAGCGCAGCGTGGCTGTATGCATGCGGACTGTTTAGAAGCTTACTAAAATCACCACTTCACTTTGCAAAAGTGCATCATCATTGCTAGTGTAGATTCGAATTTAACCACTCGCGAAATAGCCTGGTTAGTCCAACTGCGAAAAATTATGCCCATATCTCACTGCATACATGCCAAGAAATCCTGTTCTTTTCACCATTCATAATTTCACTTCTTGATCATATGTTATCTTCTCCCTTTTACTAACTACATCACTTCCTTTACCAATACTTCCCTTTCCATAATTACCAATACTCCCTTTTCTTTGAAACCTCCTTTTATTTTACTATCCAATCCCTCAAGTACAATATATAAGCATCGATTTGATTTAGTTTATTCATTATATTGTCATAAACTCAATAAAATTTATTCCTTAATTCAAACATTTTTGTGCTGAATTTTAAATCTTGACGTATTCTTGAAAGAGATCATAAAATCAAAAGACAAAATAGCATGTAACGCCCAGAGAATATCCTAGAGGACATCCCTAAAAGGCATCAATGATTGGATTAATGTACAGTCCTCACCCATTAAGTGCCTGGAGCAAGCATCGGATAAAGTGGGCCAGGTAGTCACTCTTGGCCTTGTGGTCAGCAAAGACTGGCCCATCAAGGGTAGCTAGTTGGGATAGGCACTGCATGGCGATGTGACAGGAATCAGGATTTAACCGAGTCCTGGCATGAATCTGAAAAGTAAAAACAAAGGATTATCAAGCTTACAGGAACTTGTTTATATCTGCATGTAGACAAACCTGGTTAGTGACAGAAAGATATAGCATTAGGGATAAGGTTGCTAAGAGGTTTAAGGTTAGGTTTAGGGTTGGATATACATGTAGTGTTTGATCCAGGGTGGAAATTAAGAATTTGGTAACTGCAGGATATTGAGCATAATGTGTCTTACAACCATTTCAGTCAAGCTTCTTTTTTTATAATGGATTCTACAGAACTTGTAGAATGAAGAGAAGATCAAAAAGCTTACCCAAGCCAAATACTACCAGTGGCTGTCAAAGTTGCAAGATCTTTCATCCATTTTTAACTTCAATTGTATCACCATACCCTCTAGTTTTTAAATACATTTCACAATACAATGCACTTTGACAAAGACACTACAAATTCTTTCCACAGTAACATTACCATATAGTAGTGCTAAGTTAAAGGAGAATGAAACCCTGGGGTGATATCCATTTGAATGAAAAGAGAGGATAGAGAGAAGTAATTTAAAAAAAGTTCCATCAAAATCGGTTACGATATGAAAAAGATATGAAAGTTTGAAAAGTCTCAATTTACTTCCTATGGCGATCCTCAAACTGGCAATGTTGCTTCAAAATGGCACGTTTAGTAGCACAACTCTCAATATATTTTGTACACAAAATTTCATATTTTCTCCATTATCTCTAAAGATGCTGCTTGTCTTTTTGTGAACTCAACATATGTTGTGTCAAATATATTTTCCCATGATATATCTTGAGCTAAGAAGGAGACAAGCTGCACCTTGAGAGATAATGGGGAAAATATGAAATTGTGTGTAAAAAAAATTAAGGAGAGTTGTACTACTTAACCTGTCACTTTGAAGCAACATTGCCAGTTTGAGGATCGCCATAGAAAGTAAATTGAGACTTTTCAAACTTTCATAACTTTCTCATTTCGTAACCGATTTCGATGGAACTTTTTCAAAATTGCTTCTCTCTATCCTCTCTTTTTATTAAAATTGATTTTCCCCCAGGGTTTCATTCTCCTTTATGAATGGTGTGAGATGATCAGCCTAAACTGTGTTTAAAACCATCTTACCTTGAAAAATAGTTCTAGAAGTCCATGGTCTAGTAGGGGATCTCTCCATTTACCATCAGGTTTCAGAGGGGGTGTGTCCACTGGCTGGAAGGACCCAACACGCCGTCTCGCCGGTGAGGGATTTTTAAGTCAAGGAAAGTACATGTATGCATAAAATCACATCTAGAATACACTAAATATTATATTTTAACGGTCATTACTAAAAAACCTGTGTCATTGATGACCTATGTGAGAGTATATAGTAAACCTGCACCTAGGGACCCATTTACATATAAAGAGAAATCTTTTCAATCTGAATAACCCTAGACCATGGTGAATAATAGTGACATGGTCATAACACGTACACCTGTGTCACTGAGAACTGATGAGAACTGATGAGAAAGGATATGTCTAACTAGTGTGAACTCCCAGCTAAGGACCTGTTCACATATACTCAGGAATCTGCTGAAGACCTTCGCTGTATCACCACTCAAAGGACCCTCTGTAGACATCAGCTGATGCAGAATTTGGACAGCAAACATGAATACCTTCTTCAGATCATGCATCTAAAATAAAAAAGGACACGAAACTTTATTTACTGAGAAAATAGTACATGTTACTACATGAATCACTATCAAATGAGTTCCTTATTCCCTTCTGTGCCATGGTACAGTTCCTGCTCATGAGTACAAATGTTCCCCTGTATGTTCAGAGTAAGAATAGATATTGTTCTTCTTAAACCAGAGCAGGTACCTTCATTAAATCATACTTCCTTCGGAGAAGAGTTATCATCAAAGGAATCATATTCTTATTCCTGTCCTCAGTGGCTGAAATCCAGCACATCACCATTCAATGCCACATATATAGGGGTTCTCCATTGTAAACCTTACCAAAAATATTCATCTCTTCCTTCTTAAAATAAAATTCACTTTGTGAAAGTTTCAGAAAACTAGACAAGGAACATGTCATACCATACATTGCACAAATTGTACAATTGATAACATTTTTGTATGTTCAAGGTACTTGTAAATTTTGACCTGTATTTAACAATCTAGAATTCTCTACATCACATACAAATTGTTGAATAATGCCTCCTCCCCCTAACCTAAGCCAGTCGTAATTACAATTTGAGCATGTGCAGATAAGGTCATTTGTACCGAGTACAATTGACCTTTATACGCTGTTATTTTGGACGCACCTCAGCGCCCCAGTATGCTTTTACATGATAAACACGTAGCGCGTCCACCAAAAGAAATGCGCATGCGCATACAAACTGGGGTCATTTCGGGGTCACTTGTACCATGGACTAATTACGAACTGGCTAATTGACGACTTGACTCTCTCATTCCCATGGGCTTGATGTAGGAACCACTTGATTCCCACAGGCGATGGATTAAAATGTAACCAACAATACCTCAAATATATGCTTGCACTGTATGTGGAATTCCCAGCTGAGACCAATGTCACTGGTTCGTGTGGAACCGGAGTATTCATTGAGGAGGGCAGTCAACATGGAACATGCTATCATTTGCTGAAAAGGTACAAAGGAAAGAATAATAGCATAGTTACCCATCCTTAGAATACAACATTTAAGATTTTGGAAGAAAGAGAATTAATACAATTGTCGTGGACCTTGAGTTCCTCTTCCTCAAGACGATTCGTCCCTTAGATGACTCACTCATCCACTTTCTGTGACCCTTAGTAGTAGTCTTAATCTGAATTAAATGAAATAATCCTTAATTAGTAGCATGTAGATGCAATATTAGCATTAATGTTAGATGCTTATTATTCATGCAATGCAAACATAGTTGTTTGCAATTAAAAAAGAAAAGAAAAAGAAAGATGGTCTTTTATCTTGCAGCTGCTGCAATAGTACCCCCTCCACTCCCCCCCCCCCCCTCCCAAACTAAAGGGAAAATGTACACATTCAAACGTGCAGAATATGAATACAAACTTTCCAAAAGTAAACTTCCCACAAACCCATTTTGAGTCAGGGAGAGTATTCTAAAAACTATGTTATCTTTCATGTAAGTGAAAAATAATTATAATCATGGTAATAATTTTGGTAATAATTTATAACAAATTGAAACTGTGCAGACTAAACACTCATGATTTTATAGCAAATATAACAATTTCAAATGTCATAAAGATTACATTTTTTTCAGTAAGGGCATTGCACAGTAAAAAGAATTTACCAAGGAGGGATCTCCACTCGTGATGAGCTGTGATATATCAGAGAAGAGACCTTCCCTCCCATTCTCCTTGCTCTCCACTGTCCCTCTTTTGAAGATGACGGCTACGGCTTGCAGAATCTGCTCTCTCACGTAGCTGGGTAAACTGGATAAACCAGCAAAAGATAGGAAGCATAATTTGTGGTGCACCGTCTATGAAGATAAGAGACAACTTACAAAGTGCTCTAAGCTATTGTATTTTATATGAGGGTGCCATTTCAATGATGTTTTCAAAACAACGGGGCACAGCCTCATAATGAAATAATCGTACATGTATGCATTCAAAAGTCATTCTGGTGTTGCTCTTATACCCCTGTTAATCTCAAGCCCAAATTCACGCCTACATTTGTCCTGGTTTTAGCCTAAAAGCGCTCAAGTTTGTCCAAAGAATTTCTTTGTGATTTAGAAATACGAGTATACAAAAACTGAAAGCCTTGTCTGAAGCATTTGTAAGCACAAGACCAGATTTGAACCAACACCCTTATGGTTCAAATTCAAGAGAACAGTCCCCCCCCCCCCCTCCCCCCACTTCCTCCAATGAAAGCGAATAACCTTCTAATTAACATTTTGCAAATCATCCCATTCTACAATCTGTAGGTGAGTGTACAATGTCATTCATCCAGATTACTATGTACAATATAAGCCTAGATATGAAGCCAATGAATACCAAGACTGGGGGAACGTGGGATCTGACAAATTAACAAAGGATACATCTTCTTACCCTGGTTTGTGAGTGACATATTTGAGCAGGAAGCTTCGGACATTGTCCACCTGGGAGTGGTCAAGCATTGCCCAGTCCCTGATGACCGCTTCCTTGACTGTTGATGCTGCCTGGAACAAGATGTAATCGACATTGCTGTGTTCTGTGGAAAAAGGACAAGAAGTTTGTAACTACATTACTACTCTAGATAAAGACCAATAGTCCATACAAGTTATTGGTTAACATCTGTGCACAGCTGGCTATGTACGCTTATAAATCAAAAAGACATCTGCCAAAGCATTAATAAGTCATTATTCAGCACAATATCCAATTTGTTATGACCATTATGACCATGCCTCTCACTTGACTACAGGATATTACAATTTCAGAATCCCAGCCCTGGGCCCTGTTTCATAAAACTTGGTATCAATAACTGTTATAAGCTACTGAACTCCTTGAATCTGATTGGCTGAGAGCAATTTTGCCATAGAATTGGGGCAGTTGTTATTGATAACAAGTTTTACAAAACAGGACTCTGGCTATGACATACTCACCTAAGATGAACTGGCAAGCTTGTAATGGATTTGATGCTCGTCTAAATGCTAGAATAGTGTGCTCAGCTGCCTGTCTCTGTTCTTGGTTCACGGTATGAGGAGGGGCCTGAATCATGGAGACAACATAATACAGGAGGTTATGAAAGGAAAGTACATATATACAGGCATGACAAAGCCAGTGTTTCCTACACACATAATATCCAGATCTAAAACTGAACATTTCTTGAAATCAGTCTACAGCTTAGCTTTTGAAACCATGTTGCCTGAATGACACACTTAAGAAATGCATGTTTTCAAATCTTTGTAGTACTAGTGGGACTGCCGATTGCATTGCTAAAATAATATTTATGGATACTTCATTTAGTGATACATCGCTACTGTTGTTCGTCTGTGATTTTGGTATGATGGGGGCCCTATGTCTGCACACCTAAAATTTGACTTGCAATTGACCAAGAATTTCTTTAATATTAATCTAATGCCTAATTTTATATTATTCCTGATATTCTATCAAGCAATTGTGTTAAAACTTTCATCAAAATTTGATCAAGAACAATGCCATTTTGATATTGCAAAAACAATGGTGCCCATGTCTGCGCATTCATTCATTTTACCTGCAGTTCAGTATTTTCTTACATGAAAGACAACATTTCAAGGTTTGTGAATAAACATACTGAAATAAGATCTTCTATTCAATATTTTGCTTGAATTTCTATAATAAAGACAAAAACTTTGTGTTGGTTGCATGTTTTGTTTTATCACAATCGCGCAGTTATTCATGTGTGCAGACAAAGGGGCTGTGCAGACTTGGGCACTTTATATAAGTCTACCTTCTGGCTTTGTCTGTATGTGATATGCTATCAGCTTAGTCACAGATGCGGGCATGGTTGGTAGGGACAAGGAACGAGGAATAAATTTACCTTGGCCTAAACTCTCAATTCTGTTCATCGGACATCTGGGACATATGGCGCATAGCAATCACCCCACAGGGACCAACAAATACACATAGATAGCCGTTTTTTCTCCTTTTTCTCACTTCAAACCCAATTACAGTTGCTATCTCACCAGTTATTAGCACCTAATTCTGATTATGCTTCCCTCTTTAATGAAAAAAGTAAACTGTCGACAGTTTCTTAAAAATTGCAATTTTAAGACACATTGATGGTGTGTAGAAAGTTTCCCCTTTGCGATTCCCTGAGACTTGTGCTCAGGGCTGAGTGGCGTCAGCCCGATGAACAAAATTGTGAGAAATTTTGTTCAATAAGATAAACTGCTAAATTGAATATCCACACAAAAAATATTTTTTAGGAAAGAGTGTAAAAATATTGAGCACATCCTACTGTGCACATCCCCTTTTCATTAATATGGAACAATCAATCTTTGTTTCTTTTTGTTTTTCACTTTATACCAGAAGTCCAGGTTCATGCTAGCCATACAAACTTGATGTTTTATGAAATATGACTCTGAACATCAAGCCATACAGTGCACGGGAGGCAATCTCCCTTATGGAGAGACAAGTAAACAAATAAAATCAGCGGGCAAGATTCATCCATTTCCACGTACAGTGAACCTTGCATTGCAAACCACTCATAGCGACTTTACTATACTTAGTGTGTAGACTCTAGGCAGTCATCCACCTCGACACTTTCAAAACACCACTGCACAAAAGTCACCAACATTCACTCATAATCGGCATTTAATTTACAAAAAACGACACCAACATATTCATGAAATACAATAAATTCAACTCACCGGTGTTGGAAAAGATAATTCCAAAAATGAAATCTGTAATTTACTGTCACTTCTGGCGAAACGGGGTATCGCAAGTCATCGTGTACATTTCCTGATCGCCGCGAGCGCTGACATCTCCCCCTAAAAAATTCGGTTGTTAAAAGTTCGGTTCCTATCGCGCACACGTAAGTCCCGATTTTCCGTATGTGCGATCATAGAGATCGATGTGCACGTGATACCGAGTTTCGTTGTGGACAAATTTTTTTTGGCCGATTTAGTCTAAAAACATCAGCAGCAGGAAAACAACATGCGATCGCGAAAAAAATTGGCGGGGATTTCTTAGGTTTTGGACAAGATTTTGACTTTGGATTTTGCTGGAAATATCAGAAGTTCTTCCTAACGTATTTAAGTATTTTAAATATTTATCTAATTTTTTCCCCCATACCTTAAGTACATGCGATAGAAAATGACTAGTATTTTTGCATTCGTCCCGCGTAGTGGTCAGTATGACCACTATAGTATTACGTGGTGTGTTGCAAATCACCTTCGGAATTTGCTAAGATCTTCCTCTTTCAGCTCATCCAACCACTTCAACGATCGGATCATGAGAAATGTAAAAAAAATTACAATATGAGGCGACATCGATGTGGATTAACTTACCGTTCACATGATGTAGCTTTCGCTGTGAGAATTAAAGTTAGCATTACAAAGAGGTGAGATCGGCAGATGAATGGAGTACAACAAGGCAGTGCAACGCCGAGAGGTTCTGACGCGGCATGCTAAATTTAATTGTGGCTTTTGTGCTAATATCCCGTGTGCGTATACTTATACTATGCGTGCTGGATGAGCTGAAAGAGGAAGATTTTAGCAAACTCCGAAGGTGGGGGTCATGATGGTTTGCAAGCTAGGACTCGGTCTAGGAGTAGGGTGTCTGAAGGTTGGCCAAATACTGTCAGCTGTTTTTATGCTGAATCAGCACAAAATATGGTGCACAGTTTTTCAGCGTAAGGGTTTTTTCGAACTAACAAAAAAATGTGATCCCATTGGCAGTTTGAAATAAATTTGGTATCATATGATAGGAAATTATATTTCCTATCTTTTGGTGTTAAGGACAAGTTGTATGCTTAATTCCTTCATTAAGAAAAACTGAAAAGGGATATGTTTAAAGTGACATCTCGGCAAGTTGTTGAGCTATAAACTTGTCCATAAGAACTTAAGTAATTTGGAATGTTCCAAATTTGATTCTGCAGGAATTTTAGAGAAACTAATATGAGATCATGTTGCTATATCAATTTGAAAATGCCCTCCCCCTACTGCCCCACTGGGCCCTATGCAAATTTACACACAACTACACACACTGTGTGTGCGCACTGCCAGTGTTTCAGCAGCAAGTTTTTGTGCCATTTCATTTGTACACGTCTATGGGGAAAAAAAAGCTGAAAATTTACAAGAATTCATTTGAGCATTACTGAATAATTAATGCATGGATTGACATAAAATTTGGTACATGTATTTTTTACAGTTTTTTCAACAAGATCTGAAAAAATCAAATCATTTGAATGTGTAGTTTCTGAGATAGAAAAATCCTCCAGACACCCTACTAGGAGTAGGAGTAGGACAGGTTCACCATGTTCACTGTACCTGGAAAGGGATGAATCTTGCCCACTGATTTTTTTGTTTACTTACTTGTCTCTCCATATGGGAGATTGCCTCCCATGTATGGCTTGATGTTCATAGTCATATTTCATAAAACATCAAGCCCGTATGGCTAGTTCATGCATGTCATATGACTCATGTGGGCTTCCCTATAGTCTATATGTACTACAAAAGTGACCGTAAACAGGCGCGCCAAATCATCCATTCATTCTCATCATTCATGCTCACGCATAAGATATTAAGAATCCAACATCTCTGTAACACGATCATCAAACGAAAATCAAGAATAAAAATCGATGAATAAGTTAAGAGTCGATATCTTACCAATATAATATGGGAAGCCTCTTCTAACTGTCTCAAAAAGTCGCCCATTTTGCACGAAATTCGTCAGACTGTGTAGCAGAAGTCGTGTGCCTCTCCGTACCGTGGGACTTCTCATTAACCTCGGCTAGCTTTCTCCGACGAAGTACTTCCGGTAGGTTGACTCACTATATAGCTCAGCTGTCGCGTCATCACGGACGGCCGTACTCTCCGATCGTTTTGCTTATCGTCGTCGACAAAAATTCCCGGGGGGGGGGGGGGGGGGGGGGGTAACTCCATGGGCGCAAATCCAGGGGGACCGGGGACATGTCCCCCTCACACCTTTTTGAATAAACTTTTTTTGGTTGTTTGTTTGTTTGTTTGTTTGTTGTTATTTTTTGGTTGTCAGAGAATTTTAGAGGAAAACTAATTAACTTAGAGCCCCAAAAATGCGATAACCCTTTTTTTTGGTTGTCAGAGAATTTTGGAGGAAAACTAGACCCCGAAAATGTGATAACCTTTTTTTTGGGGGGGGTGTAAAAAAAAAATTTCAGACATTTCGGACATGCAGGTACAAAAGTTAAATCATGTGGTCCCACCCCCCCCCCCCCGAATTTCAAAATGGATTTGCGCCACTGGGTAACTCAGATTGGGTTTGGACGGGGGTGTGAGGCTGAATGCACAGATCTATGCCAATGGACGAAACCCCTTAACTGAGAATGACAATGCCAGCGAACGAATTTTCTTCGATATTTTCACATTGAAATTATGACATTTCTTATTTCTTTACTTCTAATCATTAAAGAATGTGATGGTATTTCAAGATCAAACATAATGAGTTTGGATAATTATTAGTTTTAAGTTAATGTATCATAATTTTTATTCATTTTTATCCTAAAATATTGGGATGATAATAGAGGCCACCCCCACCTCAATTTTTTTTTTATATATACCCCCCGGTCCCTCCCCCCCCCCCCCCCCCGGGATCGACGCCCATGGTTTAGCGAGACTATGGGTGAGGTATTATTCTGAAGAAAATGGTAACCCATACTTTATGAGGCCATGATCTAATATCGGGGCCATTTTTTAGGGATTTTCCAACTCAAAAACATACCCATATTTAGGAGGGGGGGGGGCGAAGGAACCCATAATTAGAGCACATAATTAGAGCACATCCCCGTATTAGGCGAGTACCCCCCCCCCCCCCCTCCGCAAAAATTATGTCGGGGGAGGGGGAGGGGGTGAGGTGAGGTGAGGGGCTGGAGGTGCCATGGTCCAGTGGTTTATATGCGCTTGACTGGAGATGCGAGGATCGGGCGTTCGATCCCCGGCACGGACTTATGCCATTGAGCAAGACATTTTATTTACATATATCGTACATCAAATAAATGAAGTGCTAAAGGCGTATTGATACCAGCGTGTGCATGTGTGTTATCAAAAAAGAAAGGGGGAAAGGGGGGGGGGGAGTGTCAACGTTAGTAGATTACAAAAAACAAAACAAAAAAACAAAAAACAAAAAAAATGAGAGAAGGGCTGTTGGGCTTTTATTTGAGAGGGAGCGCAGAGTGACAAGGGAGAAAAATATCGATCCCCTGGTGGCGTTTCCAGGGGAGCGTTTCATGAAAGGAAGTTGTCGGATATTTTATCCGACAACTGTTATAAGCTACTGAAATCCTTGCATCTGATTGGCTGAGAGCAAATTTGTCGGATAAAATATCTGACAAGTCCTTTCATGAAACGCCCCCAGTACAGAGGAGAAGCGGGGGGGGGGCAAAACACCCTAATCAATGGTGATATTTATTTCAGTCAGAATATCTTCTTTGTTTTTCCAGGTCCTAATTTTTTTAAGATGGGCGGGGAGGGTGGGGGGGGGGGGCGAACGTTAATTTATTTTTATTTCTTCTTAATCATTATTATGATTTTATTTCGATTTGATTTGCATCAGCTGGATCCCGTTTCATAAAACTTGTTATCAGTAATAACTTCCACATTTCTACGACAAATTTGCTCTCAGCCAATCAGATTTTTGAAAAAAGGCATCTGTGAGTAAAATAGACACCGACACAAACCCTGTGGAAATTTAGTATTCATTTTGAAATGAATATTACATACATGTACCTCTTCCCTTAATTCATGGATTATTATTTTTCAGGAATAGATTTTACTAGATTAAGTGAATAGGGAATATTATCGTTCTCTTCCAGTGTCATTCTACACTCATGCACTATTGGTTATAAACTATAGTAAGCTATTTGCTAGCCAGCGAATCGATCAAGCAAATTAACTCTCTGAGACTTCTTAGCCGACAGTGAGACGGGGTGAGAAGGGGTGCATTATGCGTTTTTTAATTTTCGAAAAAGGTTTATAGGGGTTATATGTTTAGAGCAGTGAATACTTTATTCGTTGTGCACTGCATACGTCATTAATGAGTTTCACAGTATCCAGGGAATACATTACTGATGACGTATCCACATAATGATTATGCAATGATTTATAATCGAGACTTGATTTTCTCCTCAATTTATTTTCTTTTAACTCTCTCTCTCTCTCTCCTCCTCATCCTCCTCATATATACTCTCTCTGTCTATCGCCACATCCCTCTCTCACTCTCTCGCCCTCTCTCTCTCCTCTCTTTCCTCATCTTTCTCAACTGAACTCTCTATGGATATGCGTGCATTAATTTTGCTTTATAATTGTTTGACTAAAGCTGTTTATGAAATGATATTGTAATATAAATCAGTGGGTTGCGTTGCCACGTCCTGTATCTTATCAGGGGCGGCGAAAGGGGGGGGGGGATGATGTGCCATACAATACAGTTTCAGTTATTCAAATTGGCAAGTATTCTCGTCCAGTCGCCGCGCTCCCTCGCACAATGACAACAAGTTAATGTTGATCACAATGTATTATGATCCTGTGTGTTTCAGAGAGATTCATATATGTTCGATATAACACAGTCCGCCATTAGACCGTGCCGTGCACAAAATGCAAGGCGATTTAGGGGACGGGGGTCGCCGGGGTGTGTCCCATGGAAATCATCATGGGGATCATTACCCCCCCCCCCCCCCGCCCCCCCCCCCAAAAAAAAATGGAAAAACTAGCAAACATAATTATATTAGACTAATTTATAGCAATATAGAGGGTAAATAAGAATGCATGGTTAAGTATTCCAAAATTAAAACCCTAGCTCTCTCGTGAAATGTATTTAACAATTCCGTCGGCAATAAGCTATTTCATTATTTACACGTATGCAAATAGTAATGAATGATCACAACACAGAATGAGAAATTCATATGATTGTATTCACAAGTGGTATAGAGTAGAAGTTTTGAATTCTGAAAAATACCCCCAAGCCATTTTTTCTTTTAAAATGTTACAGGGATCCCCTGTTAGATCGCCATGCTACCCCGCTTGATAACGTAATAGGCCCTATATAGGGTTATTCATGATAATACACGTAATTTAAAGGGAAGCTTGAGTTCTGGGAAAAGTAAAACATAATTTGTGAGCTTTCTCATTCTTATTATGTTAGTTTGGAAGATTATGTCCCCTGAAAAGGATTGCTCTTCAAATGCCCTCATATTCAAAATATGACAAGAAACAACTGAAATGTTCGGGCCGAACATTTGTGTGTAGTCCCATATGTACATCTCTGTGTGCAGTGCATGTGACTCTCAGCAGGATTGAGTCAATTTCTTATCATTTTGGTGATTCTAAAATCTTACAGCATACACCAATTCTTATGTGCTATATAATCAACCTTTCCCAATTGCTTTGGGACAGCTTCTTTCACAATTCATTCAATCTCATGACCAGCATGACCAGAACTCAACTTCATCATTAATGCAGTATAAATGCCCAGCTTGAGTAGACAGCGATATATTTTCAAGCTTGATCACAGACAAATCGTATTGTCCATCAAATATGGCATGGTATTTTATTTTCTGATTGAAAACGTTCTAAAATGCACAGTTCAGTACTGCAAAATACACATTTTTATGCTCGGTCCATAAGTTCGGTCGTTGCTCTCCCTCACACAAAGGATATTGATTGGAATTCAACAAGGGGCGTCCGGGGGATGCAAAAATGTTAAACTTCAAAATGCATGAATCTTCTTCTTTCGGGGGTGGGGTGCCAGGACTCAATGTGGCTACCGTCACAGACCCTACCCAGTTTGGTGACTCGGTACCGTTCCTAGTATGCCCCTCCCTAAATGACAACAAATCGCCGCCCATAGCCTGTACACCATCTATTTATTTGTTTGTTTGTTCTTTATAATATAATATATTATAACATAATAATAAGAAGAGAGACATTAGAAATTTAGAAGAAGAAAGCTTTTAATTTGTATTTTGAATTATAGTCTATCTTTGATACATGAATAAGTCACATAATTGCACCAACATAATCACCACAAACAATAATTCGTCTATATATCAACACTAAAAGTACTTTGAAATTGCACCCCCCCCCCAAATATTTAAACGTATGTCCCATCAAATGCCCCATCGACAGCTGCATAAGCACTGTCACTAAACTGTCTTCATTTGTTTCATTAAAATCAGTGACTTTACTTTTAGTGATGCTGTTTATGATGAAGGTGAAAATATACTCTCCGATAAACAATAACAATATGGATGGAGAGCCCTGATATTCGCCAGATTCTGACATTCATGGCGCTCTGCAACTTCCATAAAATGCTTCCAGCGCTTTTTTGGCAAGCATGGCATATGAATGTTAACAATTATTTTGAAATACTTCACAAACCTACATGTATACTACAACGTATAAGTTCATGATTTGCTTAATATCTAATTTGGAAGGAAACTGATGAAACTGTGAATTGATAATCATTACCAAATGTGTCATAATGCAGAATAAAGTGTAAGGCCTATAGTTCCAGATGTATATAGTTCCGTCGGCATAGAATAGAATCAACCACGAAACCAAAATTACCTCAGAAACTGGAATAGATAATGTGTGATATGTGCTTACAACTTTTGAAAATACTTAGTTTTCTTTTACTGAAAAGGCATCACAATTATTGTACTGCATGATACAATAGTATGTTACGATTATTTACACATTGATGAATAACACAAATTGGTCAATAGCAGTTGGGGCAAAAGTTTGCATGTCATTAATAACACAAACAAAAAACAAGATAATGGAACCAGGATTTTGATCACAAAACATGGAAAAATATCAGGCCAGAAGAATGTTGTGTGAAAGAATCCTAAATCAAATTATGATTTTAATCAAAATCACATGAATCTTAATATGTATGAGAATGTTAGATTGACACTAAAGTTTCAAACTTCAAAGCAGTCACTGTTGTCATTGTTAGATATTTCTACATTTCACATTTATGTATGGGCATGCTGACAAATCCTGTCTTCAGGGCTATGTCTTCATAAAACTTATCAATGACACCTGCCACATTTCTATAACAAATTCGCCCTCAGCCAATCAAATATAACGATTTCAGTAGCTTGTAACAATTATCGTAACTTGTTATTGATAACAAGTTTTATGAAACAGAGCCATGATTTAGAGCTAGATATTATCTACTCACTTGTCCTTAAAGTAAGTACTCGAAGAAACGGTTACATTGCCTTTTCCCGAAAGTTCATAATTCTGAAGGTTCGTTACTCCAAAGGTTCGTATTTTTGAAGGTTTGTTTACTCCGAAGGTTCAAGGTTCGTAATTCCGAAAATGAAATAGGGTTCATACTTCTGAAAATGAAATAGGGTTAATAATTCCGAAGGTTTAACATTTGGAAAATGTATTAGAACCGTAGATAATTTTTTTTTCGGAATCACGAACCGTTTTTCATTTTCGGAGTTATGAACCCTGTTTCCTTTTCGGAATTATGAACTCTTTTTCATTTTCGAAAATACGAACCCTATTTCTTTTTCAGAATTATGAACCTTCTGAATTATGAACTCTCGGAGTAATGCACCAAATGTTCGGAATTATGAACCCTATTTCATTTTTTTTAAATTATGAATCCCCTGGTATGGGAACTTTGTGTTTCGGAATTACGAACCTTTGGAAAAACGAGTACCCCGAAGAAACTGGCATAAAAGGTACGTTTCAACACAGCGGCGTAAGCAGGATATTTCCTCGGGCATGGCCCGGCGGGGAGGTGATCGCTTTACGAGCGAGAGGGGCACATAAAAATATAGTGGAAAAACGTTGATTTATACGCTTATAAGCGAGGGAGCGTAGCGATCGAGCAAAAAAGAATGTGATGTAGAAACTATTGAAATATGAAGTATCGATAAATTACAGATCATATAAAGTGATATTATTAGCAATGAATTATCATACTTTTTGCAATTTTGCATTTTTTTAAAGGTAAGATGCAACGGGGATTGAAGGGCACGTGTCCCCTCCACCCTCGACTACGCCGCTGATTAAACATTTTCAATTAAATGACTGTCTCTGTTCTAAAGTGTTACAATCGGCAAGATAGCAACAAAAAAAAAAAAAAAAAATCCAGTGTACTTCTGTCCAATCTCTAAAATATTCATTTAAGAATTTAAAAAACACTAGTTAGTAAAAATTCAAAAAGAGAACAAATTAGATCGCTACCTGAAATTTTCCAATGCATTTCCCCCAACAATTGATATAAATTTATCGTGCAACTGTAAGCAAAAATTCAGCAGGCGGGTTTTCCGATGCTAAATTTTTTAGCAATTTCGAGTACTTTCAATCTGGATTCAAGAAAACTAAAGCCAGGGAACAGAATTATTATATCATAATGTTACAAGGAGCTCTTTCGAAAACAAAGATGTCAGGAACAAAAGTTTCCTGAAAAACCGATTTGTGAGACAGTTATCCAACAAATTGCAAAAAATAACGGGAACTATCATTAGAGTTCGAAAGAATATAAGAACCTATATTCTATGATTTTCTTTCCTAGCGGTGCGTCGTAAAAAGTCGGCAAGTTTTTCGATCAAAATTTGCTGTTTCATCTCTTCAATGAGTTGTGGAATCTGCAGACAACAAGAGAAAAGAAACGAAAGAAATAGAAAAAAAATATATTAATAATGTTTATTTTTTAAATATATATTTATGTGTTGTATTGGATCATCAGAATCATAAATTATATATTAATAATGTTGATAATCGATTGATATTCCTATCGTAAACATGGTAAAATAGGAAAGCTAAACTTTATATCACCTGGCATGCCTGGAAAATACCATCCAACCGTAGATGTATATTGATGTTACGGGCTAGGGCATATACTATGGACGATTATCTAGGCATATAGTTAGGAATGGTTTCTTCGGATATGGGTAATTCCATGAAAATGTCAACTTTTGGTGAAAAAACAAAGTGTAATTTGAACCTTTTCCTTCTATGTCAGTTGAATAAGCATCATTCGAACTGTATGGAACCATATTCTATTTTTTGATTTTTAAAAATATTTTCACCCAAAATAGCCATTTTTTAACCCATAAATGAAATTACACATTTTTATGGTAAAATATGGTCAATTACATTTTGAGTCATTTTTAGAGATTTCATCTGCTGTCATTACAAATTTAATCAAATCTGGTTATGAATAAGGGAAATTTTATGTCTATATACAAAAAGTAAAAAAAAAAATTAATATTCTTCTGATTTAAAGGAGGTCAAAGGTCAAATGGATTTTTGTCCCGTCTGTCACGTTTTTTAAGGTACTTTTTGCATTTACAATAAATTGGATCATTGTTTTGGAATAAAATTTTGTAGTCTTGTTCTTTGGTAGGGGGGAAATTCATTTCTGCTGCTAACTTGGCGGAATTCAAAATTATGAAGATAATTATCAATCATAAAGTAATGTCCCGTCTGTCACGTTTTGCATCTACAGCAAAAATATATATGGATGGGACTACATGAAAATTTTCCGGTGGATGAAAATTAAAATCCTTTTACTATTATGTTTCATGATATTAAAGATGACCCTTTAACCCCTTTAGAACATGAGAATAAGGTATTTAGTGCTGGAAATTTGGTTGTCTTTAAAAATTGTATTTTGTGTACAATCTCAATGTGTCCCGTCTGTCACGTTTTTATTGTCCCGTCTGTCACGCTCACTTTTTGGCATTTTCCCCCAAAAGCAAGATGAAATTTCAAATGTATACTAGCAGGTTTCATAAAGGTACCAATAAGTAATAACATGAATACACATTTTTTGTTTCAAAATTTTCCAGTGAGGAGAGCTTAGTCGAAAAGTATCAAAGCAGAAATGGCTTGGTAAATTCATGTCCCGTCTGTCACGCTGAACTTGAAGCCTGGCCCACAATTTGTGGGCGGGGCTTGAAAAAAAAATTTCCCCCCATTTTGTTGACCAAACCCTATAGATCACATCTATACATAAAAATAAGCATCACTTTTGAATGAAATATAAAATATATCAAGTAAAAACATAAAAAAGTGAGGGTTGGATGTCCCGTCTGTCACGCTGGAATTGCGTATATGCTAAATATCTCTCACATTCCAAATTGCTGATATACAGCATAATTGAATGGTTAAGTATTGTCGTAGTCTTTGTGATTGGTGACATACTGAACCTATAGGCCCGAATTCACAAAGGAGGTTTGGTTTAAACCATGGTTTAAACCCCCTCCTGGGGTTTTTAAGCGTACGTGCGCACGGAATCCGATCCAATCATATGTTTTCTTTGAGTGCGCGCATGGGCAATGTGCGCTTATTTACGCTTATCTTAGTACGCTTACGGAGGTTTAAACCTTACCCATGGTTTAAACCTCCTTTGTGAATTCGGGCCATAAAGAAAACAGACACGAAAATGTCGCACCTCACCAGCCCCGAAAGGGATTATAGCCTGTGAGTTTATAATAATTTTGTAGACCATATAGTTGATCGTTTCTAGCAGATGGATGGAATCGTAATCAACCGACTATTATACAAATATTCAATACTACGTTTATGAGTGCGATGGTTCCGAATATTACATGAGCGTGCAAGTTGAACCGTTCTATTCAACGACGCGAAGCGGAGTTGAATTGAACGGTTCAACTTGCACCGAATGTAATATTCGAACCGTCGCACGAATGAAAACATTGAATATTTGTTTTATACAACACACGATATACGATAGAAACCGGACTAAATGGACTAAATGAAACCGAGATAGGCCTAGGTCTGGACGAGGTCTTATTTTGCTTACACGGTTCAACTTGCACCGAATGTAATATTCGAACCGACCGCACGAATGAAAACATTGAATATTTGTTACAACACACGATATACGATAGGAATAAGACTAAATCAATGGACTAATGAAACCAAGATAGATCTAACGTTAGGCTTACATGAAGGTCTGGACGAGGTCTTATTTTGCTTACCTTTCGTACGTCAATAGAAGGCTTTCCCGGTGTTCCAATATTTAATAAGGTCTAGATCTACATGTAAGTTAGTTCCACATTGCAAATTCCAGATGGAAATCCATTAATATCTTAGTCACTAGTCACGAATCAGAAACTTCTAGTTTGTGTAAAAGTTCACTGTTCAAAACTTAGTAATATTCCGAAATTTGTAAAAACTCTTGCAACAATAAAATAGTCCAGGAAAGAGTTCAGATGATACCACGTTAAACTTTGCAAAACACTTAACAGCTGAACGTATTTACATTGTAAAAATACTGTGCGAACATGCAGTGATGCGCATGTGTATAGTATATGCGCTGGCAGCGCAAAGGGTACGTACGCGCATGCAGTTAAGTACGTGCCTGGTACATGGTACGTGCAGTACGCAAGTTCAGTGTGTCCTGGGTTCTATTGCACGGTTGGTTTTGAGCGTGCAATAGATGCACTATTGCACGGCTGGTTTTGTGTCAGCGTGCAACAGCTGTTTCTTCTGAATATCATGTGACCCACATTCATCCAATCAGGTGTCAAGGATCTACGTATGTGTTGTATAATAAGTACTATTCAATACTACGGGTAAAAATAAAACAAAGAAAAAAAATAAGCGTTTTAAGTGTTCCAAACAGGACTATCATCATGATCATTCTTCGTGTATGATTTGTATGATATTCTATATTCGCTTTGCTCTCCTGTCATTCATGTCACTTTGAATTGATTTTGTGTCATAGCCCCATCAAGTTGAATATTAACTACCATACAGTGCGTCCCAGAAAAAAGTTAATAGTCAGATAAAGTCTCCACAAATAAATATTTCAAATTATTATTTGTATGAAGGGTTTTCAGGCGACCAGAAAAATTGGCGTATCTCGTGGTTTGCGCAAAAGTTCCCGGATGACCGTGCAATTTTAAAACAATATCTCATTGGTTTGGGGTGCGCGTGACGCGTAAAAAAGTGAATACGCGCTTAAATACGCAAAGGTTAAGACAATGGATGTATGCGCGCACCTCTTGCAAAATGCTTGGGTAAGGACAAAAATGTTTTTCTACCTTTGTTTTATGTCGAAGTCAATACAAAAACATAAGGACATGTAATGGTGAAAATTGAGGAACTAGGTATCATACAATTAATAATAATAATATTGAATGGCTTTTCTTTCGTGGGACACAAAGATATATCGTACTCGCTTTGAAAATATTTCACTCGTCGTGCCGACTCGTGAAATATGCTCATAGCTCGTGCGATATATCTTTGTATCCCACTCAAGGCCATTCAATATTATATAAATATTTTAAGCCAAATTTCATATCTGTTGCTAGCTTAGGGTCTCTTCTATTAAATGACACCTACATATCTGGCGATATCTTATGCTCGAGTAAGCAAAGGCCACTTTTGTGAAAAGGTGCAAAATCCATACTTTACAAGAATTGGTATTTGTTATGGCCGGTATCAGCAAAGTCGAGAGTCATGAAAAGGCTTTGAAATTTTCATATTTTGATCAATAATAGACAACTGATGAAAGGACATGTTTTTCTTTCATGTACTTACGTATCTCATCAGCATTCTTATGCTTTAGTGAGCAATTAACTACTTTATTCAGTGTTTTGAAATATTAGTTTTGACAACTTTTTAATTCAAGCTGGCTTTCTTAGCCAACCATAAAGTTTTGATGGGATACTATGTCAGGACATACAGAAAACAAAGCACATTCTTTCATAAATTGCCTTTTGATGATCAGAATATGAAAGTTTCTAAGCCTTTTCAAGACTCTCAACTTTGCTGATACCAGCCAGAACCAATACAAATTTTTGTCAACCTTGGATTTTGCATCATGTCACAACAATGGCTTTTGCTCACTCAAGCGTAAAATATCGTGAGATGTTTTTGGTGTCATTTGATAGGAGACCCTAAGCTATCCATAGGTATAAAAATGTTATGAACATATTTTGAAATGTTCATTTGGGGAGACTTTTTCCAACTGTCAACTTTTAATGATTCTCAAATTTGTCAATACAAACAGATCAAATACCGATTCTTGTCAAGTCTGGATTTTGCACCCTTTTGCAAAAGTCGCTTTTCCTTACTCGAGCTTAAAATATTGCCAGTTTTTTTTTGCTGTCATTTGATAGAAGAGACATTAAGCTTTCCACAAGTTTGAAAATTTCCTACAAATATTTTGAAATATTAATTTGGGAAACCTTTTTCAAAGTGTTAACTTTTTTGGGGGGAGCACTGTAGTGTACTTTTTCAAAGAACAAATCAATATATTAGTCAAAAGGGATTGATTTTACGTCCTTACCACTTACGTTTGATTGAAGTTCATCTGGGATATCTTCCCAGTCTGGTACTGATGCATCCGATTCGGATGCCTCTGAAAAATACTCGGCTCCAGTACCAGTATCTTCTCCTGCAACATAGCTTTTCCAGTCAGCGTCTTCAACGACGTTCTCCGAGGCGGCGTTGTTTTCGACAGGATGGTTAGATTCCTTGTCTGTTTCTTCATTTAGTGTCTCCTTCCCTTCATCGTCGTCGGCATCGTTGTCGGATTTAAAGGTGCCCCATTGCGTGTTCTCATCCGAGTCAGATTGTTGATTCTGAAATCCGAGGACGTCGTTTTCTCCGCCATCGCCCGTTTCGGCTTCGGCCATCAAAGCCTGGAGTAGGACTTCTCTCTGGAGCTTTGGGGATGCATCTCTGATGCTGAGCAGATGCTGCAGGATTTTGTCCTTGGCTTCCTTGGTCTTGATCGCGGATAGAAGCCGAGCTACCATATCCGAACTCTCGGGACCCTCTACCCGGCCAAACTGCAGGTATTCTCCCCAGGAGCGTGGTTCCTGCAGGTCTTGAGGGTCGTAGCCGTTGTTGTAGGGCAGGTCGAAACTCTCTACGTCCGACTCCCAAGAGTCTGGGATCAGCTCATCGGCGAACTCGTCCTGCATAAAGGGATAGCCATAGGCCTTCTTCCTGTAGAGGGACTTGACGACCTTCCTGCCGAATGGAGGAGGTGGTGGGATCTGCATGACTCTTCGTACCCTGAGAGCATCGTTAGGGCTCAGTGGGTCCCTCCCGGCTAACTGAAGGGCTAGGTCTTCAAGCGATTCGTCCATGATGGAACGCTCTACATCCTGTGGAAAAATAAAAATATCTCTTCACGATGAGACTTTGAAAAATTTGAATCATTTTTTTTTAGCTACTAAGGAAATCTAACCATCAATAATTACAGATCGCATTGGGCCATTTTCCCCCTGAAAGTGTTCTGCTTAAGTGCCATTCAGCCTTGAATAATGATGATGCTAAAATTTACATGTATTATGAAGCTAAACGATGTCTATTAACGTATAGTGGCTTGCGAGTTAAGTAATAAAACGATACAAAATGAAACATACCTCTCTAAAAAGTTGGTGATATCTGAAAAATGCTGGTTACTCCAGCACTACCCGAGGACTATCTACAAAATATAAATGATTATCTAACTTTCCCCCTTGTGAGGTTAGGAACAGGGTCATGAGAACACATAGATGAAGTTGTTATGTCTAACCATGCTAAATGATCATTTATAAGAAAGGTTTGAAATGATAAATTTGCTAATTACCTCCTTATTTTCAAGACATAAATCTTTCAAAATTTCACGATCATTTGGTACCTTAGAGTATTATGTCGTAGATCTGACAAGGCACAATTTGTTTGAAACCTAAAAGCTCATGAAGTTTCAAATAATTTAGTATATACTGAATAAAGTATGTAAGTGTTAACTTAACCCTTTTAGGCCCCCCCCCCCCCCTCGACATAAACTGCGATCATTTTGTAACGGTAAAAGATTTTGCGCTGCAATTTCATGACTTTTTCCCCTAGAGTTTTGCGCAACTTTTGATACCAAATCTGCATGCCCCGCGTGCACGGTTACGGAGTTACGTCACCGTTTCACATGGCGTGTCAAGAAGGATTCAGTATTTTGCATTCGTTTGTGTGTAGAGTCAATGGAGACTGGAAAGAACATTACAGATACTGTTTTCAAACTATGTTTTCATTGTGTTCTCTTTGATTAATGTCATTTGTGCATACAAATAACTCTTCAGGATTATAAAACAATGAAATACATTAGATCATAAAACAAAGAAATACATAAGAAATAAAAAACAAAGAAATACATAAGAAAATAAAGCAAATGATAGAAAAGCTTCTTGTAGCTATATTTTCATTGCATTCTTTTTGATTAATGTCAGGCAATGAACACCTTAGTCTTAGTGATAACAAGCTTGTAAAGGGAATTCTAGACTAGAATTGTCACCTAAATAGAAAAAAAACAATTTTTCGAAAAAATTTGCATATTCGCATAATTAATTAGGAATTTCTGTGAAAATAAAAATATTCATATTAATTTGACTATGAATTCATGTAGAGGACATAATGAACTATCTTCGGACCAATTTTCGTCGTAATCGGACAATCTACAGCCGAGATCTGAGGGGGGGGGCCCTTTAGGCCCCCCCCCCCCCCCAGTTTTTCCAGCCTCCAAAATACCCCAGTCTATTTAGGGTTAAAATCTAAGCATGGGGAGAGAATATGGGAGTGGAGGGAAGGAGAGGACCCAGAGAGAGAGGGAGAGAGAGAGGGGAGGGGGAGAGAGAGAGAGGGGGGGGGGGAGAGAGAGGAAGAGAGAGGGAGAGAGAGAGAGAGAGAGAGAGAGAGGGGGGGGGGGCGAGGGGTGAGGGGAGGGGTGAGGGGAGGTGGAGGATGGGTTGGGGAAAGTGGGGTAGAGAACCGATGATTTGACACATGTCTCGGCAACATTTGGTCTGTGCTTTATTTCGCCAGAGATATAGGAGTATAGGATCGGGGCTGTGATTAACTTTCAAATTAGATTTAGGATTATGGTGGCGGTTGAGTATTGTGTTAGGTCCAGGTTTGAAGTTAGGATTTTGGTTGAGAAAGCGACTACGGATCCGAGCAACTGTGGCCGAAGCATGTACCTGTAGTCCCGGAGAACAAGATATCAAATCTCGAGACACCGACATTATGATACATCTTGAATTATCCACTGTTTTAGGACTCACCTTGAGGTACTGATAGCGTTTATTAAAAGGGTTAATCATCTCAACCCCATTGGTCTGCTCCTCCAGCAAAGCGTTGTCTTCGTCGAAGTCTGGAGGCAGTTCCCACGGCAACGAATCGTCGGGTGGTAGAACTGGGCGGATGACGTTGTCTGGAGGTGGGAGGTTTGGAGGCACGGGGTAGAATGGTCCAGGGTCGGGGATTTCCGGTTCTTCATCAGGGTCCTCATCTAAAGTCACTGATCAGAAAAGGGGAAAAAGCAACATTATTATAGACTAACATCACTTTAAATCACATTGGTTTATTAATAATGACCTTTATCATGTTCATACATAAGTTAGTACCAAGTCATATGTCAATGAATAGTTAACAGTACAAAGATCGAACATAATGATATTAGGATTGTCACCCACATGCACTGCGCAGGTTGACGTTGAACTGTTGAACGAATGCAAGTTATCAACTAGTGGAACCCGTACAGATCTAAAGGCGGTTAGCATGGTAAGTTAATGGATAAAAATGGCCACTGCATTCTCTGAAATACAGTGGCGGCACCAGGATTTTTAAAGTGGGGGGGGGGGGGGGCAAATGGGGGGCAAAAGAAAATGTTGGGGGGGGGGCAAGGGCGGACAAAAAAAAATTTGACACTTTTTGTAGTGAAAATGTACAGAAATTACATATTCGGCTATAAAACTACCCCAATATGCATGAGGACATTTGAGCATCTTGCTGCCCGATTATGAGGTGGTAGTTATTTATTGCGAACACTTTTTGTCGTGAAAATGTACAGAAATTATATTCGGCTATGAAACTACCCAGATATGAGGACATTTGAGCATCTTGCTGCCCGATAATAAGGTGGTAGTTATACATTGCGAACGGGCAAAAATTTTGAAACTTTTTGTGGTGAAAATGTACAGAAATGATTATTTGGCTATAAAACTACCCCAATATGAGGACATTTGATCATCTCGCGGCCTGATTATGTGGTGGGAGTTATAGGCCTGTATTGCGAGTGAGCGAAGCGAGCGAGCAAAAATTTTGACACTATTATAGTGGAAATGTACAGAAATTATTCGGCTATAAAACTACCCAAATATGAGGATATTTACACGAGCTGAGCGAACAAATTTGCCCCATGCCCCCCCCCCCACCTTGATGCCGCCACTGCTTTCCAAGTTTCCATTTTCTTTCTTTTTCCTTCTTTTCTCCATTCCTTTTTCACTTTTTTCTTTCCTTTTCTTTTCTTTTTCATTTTCCACCCTTTTACTTTTTTTCACTCCGAAAATTATTGGGGGGGGGGGGCAACTGGGGGGCAAAGCTTCTGACTGGGGGGGGCAAATGCCCCCCATGCCCCCCCTGGTGCCGCCACTGCTGAAATAAAACGTACAGTCAACAAACCTTTTCCAGTCGTTCAATGGCAAAGCCACGAAAGTGGAGACACAGACCACAAAGCTTTGTTATGCCCTCCCGTAATTTCTGGTTTTCATACCCCCTCCCCCCCCCCCCTCCTTGTCACCCTATTGGAAATATCCCACTGAGCCCTCCTTTAATGAAACATAAATAAAAAGTATCTCGTAACGCGACGAACGAAAAATCTTACACGTCCGTTTTCGCAGACCCTCCAAGGTGGGCATGCTATTGATGAATGTTCTGATATCTTCTTTGTTTCTCCGCCTCCTATCCAACCTCTGTAAAGGCGCCCGAAGACTACCACGTAGGTTCAGAAAGACATCCCTCCAATTCGTCTCCTTCCTGGGTCTGATTCGTATCCTCTCCCGAAATCTCAGCGGTTTCCTTCCAAGCTCGTTTACGTCGATGACAGATTCTCCAGCGTCGGAAGAACTAGTCCACGAGGACGCCAATTCGGAGTCGCCCTCGACTTCATCAGCAAAGACGGAGGATATGATGTCGGCATCGGCATCTGCCTCACCCAGGTTGTCGTACCTAGGTTTACCCAACCGCCGTCCCCACCCCAAGTCTCTCTTGAAACGTCGGCCAGGCTGCATGTGAATGGCATCTCTGTGTTTTTCAGGAATGTCGTTCATGGCTGATTCAACTGCATTGTTCTTGACGATGACCTTCGTCTTGTTCTTTGGCACTTCTTGGTTACCTTGTCTTAGTTGGCCCGCCGCAAAGCGCTGTCGTTCCTCCGAGACAGCGCCGAATCTGTTGTCGACCAATGGGTCCTCGTCGCCCTCCATGGCTGATGCATCATAGGATTCACTTGCAGAGGAATAAAAACTCTCTTCACCAGACACCGACTCGCCAATGTTATCCAAATCAACAGTAGCCTTTTCCTTCAACTGGTAAAGGAGCGACTTAAGATGTGAGATGGATTTGTAAAGCGGCTCAAGTTTCTCATTTACAAGTGCAGTTTCAAGTCCTACCAAGATGGCTTCCTCCGTTTTTCCTTCATCTGCGTCGTTAACGCTTGTGAAATATCCATCTGGCACCCACGACGGGTAAGAAACCGAGTATTCTGAATCACCGACATCGTCTTCCGCAGATACGTATGATAGGTCTTCCAGTTTGTCCTCTTTATTTTCTTCTGCCCTTTCGTTCTTCTCTACCAAACGTTCCGCTCCTAGAAATGAGGGTCTGAGATCCCCATCGCCTGGCCTTGGCAAGTCTGGTAAAGCTTGATGTGGACCTTCTTCTGCAGAACAGAAGTACACAAAGAGAAAATAGAATTATGGTTGTATTTTATATTTTGCTTAAGTTTCTGAAAGGACGATCGCTCACTTCATTCAAGGTCGACTGAATTTTTTGTACCACTGAACCATTGTGTATAATATGCCTCTAAACTTCTCCAAAAGTCAAATTAAACGGAATGTTAACCATGGCAACCCGAACCGCGGAATGAATAAGACTTTGCATTGATTCTGTAGTTTCAAATAATTGTAACTTTTATACAGCAGACGTCAGCCACGATAAATCGAGCCAAGTCAGTTCAGCAGTCATGCCACTGGCATAATTTATATTTGTTTTCGTAGTACCCTAGTATGCAAAAAATCATATACTACTTGATCTACCGAGGAGAGCTAGAATAATTATGGTTCTACGTTGTATTCTGGTTAGGTTCAAGGCGTTTGAGGCTACTTGGTAACAGAGTCCTTATCGAACCAACAGGGCCCCCGTTGCATAAAACTTACCATTAATGGTAACTCTGCTATCAATGGTAACTACCATGGTAACATCACTCAACAGCCAATCAAAATCAAGGTTTCCATGGGGAGTTACCATTGATGGCAAAGTTACCGTTAATGGTAAGTTTTATGCAACGGGGCACAGGACTTTGGACAAGCAGGACGGATATGGAAGCGTACAAATGACAACGAGAAAGTGAGCAGCAGAACTTTTCGTAACTCGTCAAGTTGGCTTACTTGTGACGAGAAGATGAGAGTAGTTCGTCAAGTCTTGGAACGAAAGCACTCGTCACAAATAGCCGACTTGACCAACTTCGAGAGACTCAGCTTCTCTGTGACACTTATTAGCTTCCACATAATTATTTTGTCCCATCGGTCCTATTGGTTAACCCTATCAGTGCCCGTTGCAAGCGAGGCGTCATTTTCATGACGTAGGAGAGGAGGGCGTCAGTGACTGCTGCGGTATTAATTGACGCACCACGTGAAGGTGACATCGTGCAAAAATTAGCTGTAATATTAACAGTGCAAACATTGCGTTACATTACTAATTGCCGTCATGGGCTTGATTAGCGCAAGTAATAACGCGGTCGAAAACGTGCAACAGACATAAGATTTCGTAGACGGATGAAGAAAGAGGTTTGACCGACTAAACAATAACTGCTTTACATACCACTGGTATTTTCTACAGGGAGCTCCTTTTCCAGTTGATCTTGGTCAGGAGCACTGGTTGGTGCGCTGTTTCCGCCTGCCGCGATGAGCAGTAGGGGCACCAGGGCGCAAAGAACCTTCATCATGAGGCACTGCAAGGAAGAAAAGAAGAGGGGAAATGTGATCAGAATCAGTTGTATTCCTTAATATCGTCTCTAGAGAGCCAGAAGGTCGTTAACTCTGTTTTGAAGTAAATGAATTAATGCCCTTTTGCCTCTCAGTTGAACTGGTGCGACTTTGAAAATCATATCTCGATGGGGCTGAAAAATGTCAGAAAATGTTCCTGTTTACAAGCATTCTCTCCCCTTACAGACAATCCTCGATCCGCCCTGCCTGTTAATGATAGATAAACAATGATGAAAAACAAAGCCTTCAGATTGCAAGAAAGTGGCTTAAAAATTTTTCGGGGCTACGACACGCGGGGTCGGGCTACCGAAATTTGCTCCACCATTCATCGATTTCCGGATACGAGACTACTCTTGCTTTGATAAAAAATAACGTCTCTGCTGGCAAACATCACGACAACCCCCTAAGAAAGATTTGTCCATAAAGTAATTGAATAATTGAGTGAAATAATAGCTAAGTCTATATCATAGATAGATCTCTTATTGTATGTAAATTTTAAAGGAATGACAACATCTTTATGTCATAAGGTCAACAGACAAAAGAAATAATAACAACGCAATGTCATCTATGAAAAGGTCTTTAAAATAAGCATTAATGAAAGGAGAGCAATGAATTTTACTTTGAAATTTACAACCCTGCATAAAGCAGTAAAAAAATATATAAATTCATAAATTATGATTGTCTATCAGATGAGCACGTGTTCCAATATTTGGACTGCGTGTCATAAACGAGTCAATAAAATACATCAGTGTCTTTAACACTTTTGCCAGCACATCATATATTGATATATGAGGGATCTCGCTCACTGGAAGTTAAAGATACTAGTTAAGAACGCCATTGTTTGTCTCTCTCCAATTTCCATACATTTCTTCTCTCTCTCTCTCTCTCTTTAATTACACATTACATATTGGAAGCAAATTTCCCAACAACGACAACAAAAGCCGACTTAAGTTGGAAACTTCTCAAAGTTGCGGACAACGCTTTAACATTTGTTGAATTAAAAAAAAAATGTTGAAGGTGTTTGGGACGGTATTCCTTACCCTTCACCAACGACGTCCTAAGTGTAACCACAATGATATATCTGTTACAATCTAAATGAAATTGGAAAGCCAATGGCCGCAGATTAGCCAAAATACAGATGAATCATTTGATGCAGAAGTGAAGCAGCTTCTAAAGGCACCGCAAGAGTAGTGTCACATTCAATTCAAATGGCACATCGAAAAGAATACAATACACATACCATATGAATATTTCTGACCAAATATATTCAAATCATCACTCTCCAGGGGACGTGACATTTGTTTATTCTAAACTGAAATAAAATCTGACATTTTAGATATGCCTACGCACTTCGTCGCTCTTCCTGCTTTTTGCTCTGATCTAAAAGATGTACTTCTCCCCAGTATCCCTTTATAAAGTTTAGGTATAACTGCTGATTGGAATTCAACATCTTCAAAAAAAAAATCTCTATTAGATTATCTTTTGCTATTCTTTCAAAGATTCCATTGTCTCATTTACATGATACAGGTACTACACAGCATTTTCTGGCAAAGACGAGATTCCATCAACATTGTTTGGGACGTCTCGGTTGCCCAAGAGGAAACCTGTAAAGAGCGTAACATTTCTGTTGAAGAAAAAAATACGTTGATGTAATCTCGGCATTTCAGTTTACGTTTACGAAAATGCAGTCAGAACACGGAGAAATGAAAGAGAGGCCAAATTATCTTTATAGACGCAATAAACGTTAATCCTTTTGCCTGAAACTATCTGAAATTTTCATTCCGTTTAAACCAGTTGAAAATAATCGAAAATCATATTATATTTTCTACTGACTAACCTCAGTTAGGTTAAATAGTAGTTTAATTATGATTAAAACATGTGTTAAATAAGCAATGTCGGCAAATTCAGGTGGTTATAGACTTTCTATCTGTACAGTCTACAGCTATGACGCACCAAGCAAAAGTAATATTGAACGAATAAACTTGTGGTTGCACGTATTCAATGCGATTCTAAAATGGCGTGAGTTTAAAAAAAACTCTGTCTTCTAACCACAAATTTAAATTCGAGTAAACCACGAAATCACATGCTTAATGCCTCGATCAGCGCTGAGTTATCCGAACTCTATCTCTTTATTCACCTGAGGCGGCGTATCCAGGAAATCGTACACAGGGGCGGATATATGATTTTGTAAAAAGGTGTGTGTGTGGGGGGGGGGGGGGGGGGGGAAAACGATCCCCTTCTTATCACATTTTTCAAGTGTCCTTTGGGTCGAATATTGGAAAGGGGGCACATTATAGTTTGTGGGGTTGTAACTTAAATATGCCACATGGATTTCAAAAGCGAGGGCACGAATCGGTTGTGCCCCCTCTTAATCTGCCAGTAGTTATACACACGAGTGAGCGGAATCATTCCCAGACAAGGGGAGAGGGGGTGGGGGGGGGGTGGTGGTGGTGATCTATTTACCTGGTCAATCCCGAATACCGTAGACCCACTGCAAGTTGGCAAGTTGTAATGATTTTACTGGGCCTTCAAACATGGGAAATTAGGCACATGCAGGTTTAAAGTGGCAACAAACTAGTCAAACGTGAACAGCGCCATCTTACAGTGACTGCTAAATTAAGATTATCATTTGAAAATTAATTGCATTTCATTTTGAATTTTGACAAACAGATTGTTGGATAATAGGAACGTTCTATATTTTAAACTATTATTTTCAACTTTGCAAATGCGGAAAATTGGCTACAGGCACATTCTAAGCTTCTACAAACTAGAATGGGACATGATGGTAAAATGAGAGGAACAGACACTCTTCAAATCCTGTTAAAAGAAGGCGCCATTAGGAGCTTCAGTTTACTGTCACTTTAACTCTCTTTCTGATACCCCACAACAACGGACAATAATCTAGCTACCAGACTACTGCAGAACTTCATCTGTCCACGTCTGTTGCCGTTACAAAGTTTCAATATCCTAAGCGTTTTATAAAATTGCATCCCCATACAAAGAAAAGTTGACACAGTTGTATCAGATTTTTTAAAAATTCTTATAAATATTTACTTTTCTGCCATGGAATCAATAAAACAATAAAAAATTCATCGATTTTATATCTGAAAGCAACTACGGAAGGGAACAGTATCCAACAGTCATGACAATATGCGATGAGAATAGCTGAAATTGAAATTGAACTGCACTTTTCAAAGTGAGAAATATCAATGCCTACAAAAAGTCATGGTGAATACAAGATACAATTATATAAGTCACATGGAACTATAAAAACTGATCAATTCTTAATGCAATCCGAGGTATCTCCTACGGCCCACGTGCTAAATCCTGAAGAATTACCATTATTTCCAATATGAATGAATGTGTGATACTCCCTAATTGGCATATTATTCACATTCGAATCCCTCGCGCTGCTGTTTGTGTGTTTTCGTCCCGATGCCATGCTGCTAATCAATGCCAATGGCACCCCATGGAATATAATTAGCAAGTCAGTGAATTTGCTAGAAGATGTTTCATTATAGGTAAAACATGCCTGCATGTCTCCCTTTCTCCTCTTTTTCAAGAGAGGGAATTTAATAATTCTTTGAGCCAATCTAATCTCACCCTTGTATAATAGTAACATTAAGT
Organism: Heliocidaris tuberculata; assembly: GCA_025618425.1. Lineage (NCBI taxonomy): Eukaryota > Metazoa > Echinodermata > Echinoidea > Camarodonta > Echinometridae > Heliocidaris > Heliocidaris tuberculata. The sequence goes on from CM046837.1 coordinate 11,697,089, forward strand.
ATAGGCCGGCGTGGGAGATAAAAATTTCCTTCAAAGTTTAAAAAGGATGTGACAAACATTCTAATTTATATTTAAAAAAAAACAAAAAACAAAACAAAATCACCAGAAAGACTTCAACAATCAGTTTCTTTATCATTACAAAGAACAAGCACTATTTCCTGGAGTTGTCATCAGTGAATCTGCATGGGTGTGATAGTGCGGACAGCCTAATGCATAAAGGTGTGGAATAAGGAAATGCTTATTAATCGGCTTATTTCTCGCCTAATCAGCTTAGATAAACCGCCCACCCATCTTCCCACTCCTTTCTCTCATTACTCTCAAGGGAATGGAGCCTGTAGAATTCAAGTGGTCACGGGCCTAGCATTTAAAGAGATTTATTTTAAAGTGACCCGAACATATTTGAATAAAAAAAGGAAAGTAGATCAGCTTTAGACGCTAATCCATTATCCACTCGGTATAGTCAATATGATCTACCGCGTCTTTTAGAAGCTTCTGCAAAAAATAAAACTGCAATATTATCAACATCAAACAGTTATTTCAAATTTTATACGTTCCCTCACTATCCAAATCTTTTATGACACAATTCCTAACCGAAAGAGTTAAATAACCCGTTGAAGAATTTGTAATGCAGGTATTACCGAAAAGGCTAAATTTTCCAACAGGGGTTCAGGAAAATAATTTCATCAAGGAAAAAAAGGGGGTCATTATCATGCAGATTTCCCTAGTTTGCCTGAAGGGGAAAAAAAATGATGAACATTCCAACACAATAATTACGTATTTGCTTACAAAAATGGGATATTATCACACCTTGTACCAAGAGCAGTTCTCCTGTGCATGATAAATAAAATGGGGTCAGTTGTCTTCACATAGAGCAAAAAAGTTCTGTAATCCGAGTCTTTCATCGGTTACATGCATGTCGTTTTTTCCGAAGGTTCATAATTCCGAAGGTTCGTTTACTCCACGGGTTCGTCTACTCCGAAGTTTCGTTACTCCTAAGGTTCGTAATTCCGGAAATGAAATAGGGTTCCTGATTCCGAAATGAAATAATTATGGTTCATGATTTAAAAATTGTAATAGAACCCTACATCATTTTTTGGAAGTATACGAACCTTCAGAATAATAAACCAATTTCATTTTCGGAATTATGAGCCTTATTTCCTTTTCGGAATTATCAACCCCCTGGTATGGGAATTTTGTGTTTCGGAATTATGAACCTTTGGAATTACAAACCTTTGGAAAAATGGACCTTCGGAAAAACGAGCCCCCCCCCCCCCCCCCCCCCATTTCATCATTATAATGAAATGCTAATAATTCAGATTGTACGAAACGGAATCACTCATCACTAGTCAATAAAGGCCGCGTTCGTGACAATCACCCCAAAGATTTTCAAATTCATAATAAAGATTACATCATTTTATAAACTTTAATAACTTAATCGAAAAATCAACAGGAAACTACTTTTAAAAAAAAGAGACAACCGTGATAATTTCTATGACGCTGAGTAAAAAAGATTAAAAATCTGAAATCATTCACTACAGCAAGCCGAGTATGAAGCTGGGGTTACGTTTTATTTCTAATTTACAACTGCTGTCAAAGTTTTGCACGTTTTTGTCGAAATGTGTTTTTATAAGTATTCAGTATAAAGGATCCTAATTTGATTCACTATACTTAGGGCATAATAGACATAGATGATAATTCTTCATGACCTTTGACACGAAAATAGACTTTGTTGGAAATTACAGATGTTGTATTGTTGGAAGAATCCGCATAATTATTATTTCATCACTCTCACTGTATTCCTTCGCTCTCTTTCTCTCTTCCACCCCCTCCTCTCTCTCTCTCCCTCTCTCTTCCATTTACCCTAAGGCTTGATGACATAGAATATGAAGATTTGTTATTCCTTTTACCTTACATGGTTTTAGAGACAATAATATTGTCTATACATGTATATAGATCAGAAATCTATTTTACTATTTCAATATAGTTATATATATTCAATACGTGTTAATTTTTATATTGTTCTACCTTGAATTATGATTGTGTGATGAAATCTTATTTCGTAAATCAAACCATGTCAGCTCTTGGGCTGAATTGATGTGTTTCAGTCTACTGTAATAAATCGACCCAATTACAATTACAATAAATGGTTAATTTTTAATCCATGTCAGGAGGAGATATTTCGAATGACCGGTTTCAATAGTCTGAGGCATCGCTCACCAATCACTGAAGGTAAATATCCAATCTCTTCTAGAGCTACTAGGTAGGAAATTCTATTTTACAAAAATGAAATTCAGGTGAGCGCACCTGATCCCCTTAATTGATGAGAGCAGTCTTAAAGGGGGTACCCAATGCTGAAACAATGTTAGTTCATTTAAAAGATCATGATTTTATTAGAAGAAAATCATCTGCCTTAAATTTTTTTTTAAATTCGTGTTGCCAGAAAATCCCCGAAATGTGGTAAGATTTCAGGATATTTTGGCCCCTCAGCTGTGTCCCAATTTCAGCTAGGTAACCACAATGACGTCAAAGTGGTTACTTTGTCGCGCAATTATAGCAAAATGCGCGCAAGGTGTAATGCATTTTGTACAGTCTAGCGCGCAACACATCTGCAATACGCGAACCTGGGTAACCACTTTGACGTCATTGTGGTTACCTAGCTGAAATTGGGACACAGCTGAGGGGCCAAAATATCCTGAAGTCTTACCATATTTCGGGGATTTTTCTGGCAACACGAATTTTTAAAAAACTTAAGGCAGATGATTTTCTGCTAATAAAATCATGATCTTTTAAATGAACTAACATTGTTTCAGCATTGGGTACCCCCTTTAAAGGGACTATTAAACTTTGAAAATGACATGACGTCAAATAGGGTTCAAGCTGATTCATGAAAACTTAAGTAATAATTATTCACATTTTTTTTTTTTTTTTTGCTTTTAAAATACTGATCACCTGCTTTTTCATATTACGGCAAGCTTATTATCGCATTTCCGATTGCCCTTAAGCGGAGTTACAGAATAAAGGAAACCTGTGAGAGAAAAGAAAACGAAAAGGCTGACACAAGAGAAATTATGATGAATATAACCTTCCTATATTTCATGATAACATAGTGAGTAGACTGAACTGGAACATGAGAGCTACAAGAGGAATCTGCAAAAGGGCATACTTAATGATGACAATGTATCGTCATTATCACTAATATTATTATTATAATTATTATTCTTATATTTATTATTATTATTAGTGGTAGTAGTATTATCATCATCATCATTGATATTATTGTTGTTGTTGTTATTATTATTATTATTATTATTATTATTATTATTATTATTATTATTATTATGACGATGATGATGATGATGATTATCAGCATCATCATCACTATCATCATCATCATCATTGATATTATTATTATCATCATCATCATCATCATCATCATTGATATTATTATTATCATTATTATAATAATGATGATAATAATAATAATAATAATAATAATAATAATAATAATAATAACGTTTTATTTACCCAGGGTAGCCACTTCAGTTATCAAACTGCTCTAATAATAATATATTAAGTAGAATGAATAGGGTGTCACGACTGTGATGTATATAGGGATAAAGATATTACTTAGGACAAAATAATGGACTATATAAAATATCAGTTTGGTCGTTGGTATGGTATTTATACTAGTAATCTATAAATATCTCAATAAACGCATTTAAAAAAGGAAGAAGAAGAAGAAGAAGAAGAAGAAGAAGAAGAAAGAGAAGAAGGAGAAGAAGAAGAAGAAAAAGAAGAAGAAGAAGAAGAAGAAGAAGAAGAAGAAGAAGAAGAAGAAGAAGAAGAGAAGAAGAAGAAGAAGAAGAAGAAGAAGAAGAAGAAGAAGAAAGAAACGTTTTAGAGTGGTGGTAATCAATAGTCTACAGGTTGTAAGTTTTATCACTGTTAAGGAATTGTCTCTGATCACTTTTAGACAGAATTTAGGCTTTCATCGTCTAAAAAGAAAATCCCGGTGACGCTTTCAACAAGAGGTTCCATCGATTTTCATACACAAAGAGTACCGGTACAGCCAAACCAATGAGAAACAATCACATATATCACGAACAAGAAACACTTCTAATTTAGGGACGTCGTTGACAAATCTGCAAGTGTCCGAGACAAAATTCGAAGAATTGTTATGACGAATGCTGAACTGATTTTGTCATTCAAGTAGACGTACAAGTGTTGACTGTCAGGATAGCGGAAACGAAATCACCCCATACCCAATTACAGCCCTTATAATTATGCTCAAATTTCAGTGAAGATTAACACGATCTATAAATGACAAGATGCGTATTGGCTGATTTCGCCACAATCATGACAATATATCCGGTTAATGACTCAATATATCAGTCTTTATTTCAAAACTTACAGCATGCGTTTTTACTTTGATAGAAAAACAAAAAGTACAAACTCATTCATGTAAAACATAAGCTACAAATCCAGTTAAGATTGCGTTGACAGGTTTGAAGAGGAAATATTACAGCTTATACTACGGCATGTAATGCTAAAACCGCAAACGCCTTCTTGCATAATTGATGTTCTAATTGTAATTTGCGGTCTCGTAATCTGAACAAAATTTATGCAAGTATTCGGTTATTAGTAACTGCCAAAGATTCAAAGCATTGAGAATATAGTTGAGTTGGCGGAAGATTGGAACGTATACCTTGAAATATTGTCAATCAAAAATACATGTCACCTGAAGCAGCTGCTGTGGTGTAGCGTCGGGTGTCAATTTGTACACCTTTTGTTGCGTAGCTTTAGACCTTGGCTCCAAGCATTGACGGGGGCATTGGCATCATGGGGGAGAAGGGGGGGGGGGATGGGGGTTGCACCGTATGTTGGTGTATGAACGTGAATTACTGAGTACACTGATTTTGGAAGGGTGTTAGAGTGGAGACTATCTTGTTTTCACGTTCCTTTACCCTTCTCTCTTTCTCCCTCGTTTCTATTTTCCCTCTCCCCCTCCTTTTCACCAGTCCGGGGGGGGGGGGGGGTGCCCCCATGCCCTCCGAATATAAGGGCGCACACCTGTAATTATTTCCCCATATAGGCCCATGTTTGAAAAAGAGAAATAAAAAATCATGATAAATAGGTGCTAGCAATGGCACCATTCAAACTTGTGTCTTCACTAGTTCATATACAGTTGCCTTGCCGCTTCCGAAAATATGAAGGGGTGTTTTTTAAGCATGTTTTCTCTCTACAGTGGCTGCAACTTAGACTACCCACAAACCTGGTCTAAGCTACAATGGTTATGAGGTTTCTTGGGCTGCTAATAAAGTCCCTACAAAATCCCAATGGTACCAACTCCTGCTCTCTCATGGGACTGATCTGAACCAGTAATTATCCCTCTTTAGGCACATATCAAAAAAGTGTCGATTTACGTATCACAGATGTTATAATAATAATAATGATAATAATAATAATAATAATAATAATAATCTTTTAAAGTCCACTCCAAATTTTATTAAGTTAAACCGAAATGGAAATTCTTTTTGCCCAATTGATCGTGAGCCCGGCAGCCACTGAGCAGCGCCAGATCGACGTTGCTCTATCCCTTATTGTTGAACGCCAAACAAGGTAGCAGCAACTCCCATCTTTTAACGTCTTTTGGTATGATGCGGCCGGGGTTCGAACCCACGACCTCCCGGTTGTGAGGCGGACGCTCTACTGACTGAGCCAACACACCGGTATATGAATTTTTTCAATAATGACTTCATCTTACGATCTAATTACAGGCGAGCGACCATAAACCATCCCTATATAGGTGCGCACAGATCTCGTAATTAGAAAAATATTCTATTTTCGTTTCAAGAAATGTTCACTGACCACAGTTGCCCTTTCTATCCAACAAAAATACTCCTCTCTGTCCCCAACCCCACAAGTAGAGTGGAAAAAAAGTCTCTAGGTGGCGGCACCATCTAACATTTATGAAATCGACTTACGATGTTTTTAGAATGTATTTTTTCAAGTTCTGGAGTTTAAACGCCACAAGTGCAGCCCGCCATAAAGACTGATTGTGATACCCGTGGGGACATTAGAGAATTATGCATTACAACTTTTCTCACTTTGTTTGGAGTAGTTATTAGATCAAAATCATACCTTCTCAAGATGAATAGTTTTTAAATATTCTTATTCGTATTTGTTTCAAGTGCCAATTAATGCTGTGCCGCATTCGAGTGGTCTGTGCGCCTGGCTGGAGTAGTGAAGGTTTTGAGTTCGAAATCCGAGCATGGCACTTCTGTCTTGAAGTAAGGCATTTTATCTATATTGCTTCTCTCCTCTCAGGAGTATAAATGGGTTCCTGATAGGGAGCGGAGCGAATAACATGTGACTGGATTGGCTTTAGGAGACCAAGTCGTTTTAGTTTTTGCAAAGTTGAACCGCATTACATAAACAAAGTGTGAAAAACTGGGCTAAAAAATGCAGATAATATGCGGGTTGGTTTGGTTTCGTGAATTTGGGACGGGTACATTATTTTTAGCTGCGCTGACTTCATGCTATGGCCAGGAAACCAACGCTATATTTAGGGAGAAAATGCGATTAAATAGAAGTCAGAGGGAATAAAGACGAGCTATAATGCCAGTCTGGAGCGGCGAATTGACAAGGGAAGCGCAGGTAATGCAAATAAGATATATGGGAATCACCAGGGAATACCAACAGATAGGCAATTGGCGAGATAAGAGAGGAAGAAGATGAACTCCCTGAAATCTGGAAGATCATTGGATAAGGATATTATAAGACTGGGGTGAAAGGGGACGTGAAAATACGGGGATACCTCAGCGGGGTATATTGGGTTACCGCTGCTGAAGAAAGAGGGAGGTGCGCAATAAAAAAATAGGGGCGAGGGGGATAGGGACTGAATGAAGAGAGAGATTTGAAATGAGACAGATAGATAAGATTGAAAAAAGAAAGAGAAATGCAGATGGAGAGGGAAACGGAGAAGGAGAGAGGGAAAGAGAGAGAGAGTGTGTGTGTGTTTGGAAATCGCTTCTGAAGAAAAAGCGAGTTGAGCAATCAAAAAGAGGGGCAAGGAAAATAGTGACAGAATAAAGAGGGAGGAAGATTGTGAGAGGGACGGATGGAAGCACACAGAGAGACAGACAGACAACATAAGAGAGAGATAGAGAGAGGAGGACAGAGACAGAGAGACAGGGAGAGAAAAGGGGGTGAATGAGGGGGAGATGAGGGCTATAATGAATTACCTACAGTGGAAAGATGTGTTAGATGGTTGTGATGATCTTATGTAGATGTGAACGTATATATAGAAAAGGTAAGCCAGGGCAGATTATAGAGAGAGAGAGCGAAAAAGAGAGAGAGAGAGAGAAAGTGAGGGAGAGAAAGAAAGAAGAGAGAGAGAGATTGGGAGAAAGAGAGGGAGAGGGAGCTAGAAAGAGAGAGAGAGAGGGGGGGGGGGGAGGGAGGGAGAGAGTAAAATAGTAAGAAAGATTAACAGAACATGTATGGAGAGGATATAGAATGAAGTATACAGGAAGTAAAGAGAAGGAAACGATGATGAAAAAAGAATGATGATAGATAAGAAATGAGAGAGAGAGAGAGATAGAAAGAGAAAGAGAGAGAGAGAAAGAGCGATATAGAGAGAAAGAGAGAATGAGAGAGAGAGAGGGGGGGGGGGGTGCAAAGAGACAGGTAGATAGAGAAGGAGGGGACAAAGAGACAGACGGAGACATGTATACCGGGAACGAAAGCATGGCTACAAAGAGATGAGAGAGAAGGGCAACGAAATAATAAACTGTAAAGAGAATGATATAAAGCATGAAAGTAGGAAACCAACAACAGAATGTATATGAATCGGGAGTGAACAGGGTGAATAAAATGGAATAAATAGATATAAATGGGGTTCACTGCTTCGTAAAGAGTGAAAGAATCTTGGGAGTTTCACCTTTCCTTGCGGTTTTAGCGAAGTTCAGATGAAAGTGCAAGATACAGTCAGTTTTGCACCGCTTCGAATTTTTACGTCGTGTTTAGTACATTTTTTCCCCGCCCAAAGCACAATTTTCAGCATGATTGACATTCTGACTTCGTTAAATTTCTAAACGTCGCAAAGCGATAAGTAAAAACGATGTTTAACGTGCTCATAAATCGTGTTCGGATGTTTCTTCTGTACCAATCTCCATCTAAAAGTACAACCATTTTGGCAAACAAATGTTTAGATTTGGACGCAAATTGCATCTATGAAAACCGGACTCATTGACAAACATAACTCAGAATTATAATGATAAAAAACAAGAAAGATTAAAAAAAAAAGACATACATACTGCTCGGTTGTTAAAGTAGCTCTTAAAATGCCATTGAATGCCAGGAAGTAGAAAAAGGTTAATTTTATTAAAATTCAAAGAATCTTTCTTACAAGTAGATTGAGTAAATAAACGTAAGAGCAATCTTCAAATCTTGTCACCTAAAACAGGATTATTAAAAAGTGACCCCTTACCTGGCAAGATCAAAGACTTAAGAAAATTCCCTGTGGATGTTCCATACTTTTAATGGAAGCCCGCAAAAGAATTCATTTGATTGCATTGGATCGAAATATCAGCAATTCACTCAAAGGGAATCGGTGCAAATCTCATGATAAAACTTACAAAATAAGAACGACTTCAGATGTAATCAAGATGATTTCTATTTATTCCAATAAAACTCATTAATAATAACTAATATACTCTGGGGAGGTTTATCTGACAGGTATCCAAAGACTAAGTCCATACTGACAGTATTGTACGAGGCTGACAATCTTATTGTTCATACCAACAAATAAGGACAGCTTGGTACTGTTGATCTCCGATACCCAAAGGAGGAGGAGGAAGAAGAAGAAGAAGAAGAAGAAGAAGAAGAAGAAGAAGAAGAAGAAGAAGAAGAAGAAGAAGAAGAAGAAGAAGAAGAAGAAGAAGAAGAAGAAGAAGAAGAAGAAGAAGAAGAAGAAGAAGAAGGAGAAGAAGAAGGAGGAGGAGGAGAAGGCGAAGAAGAAGAAGAAGAAGGAGAAGAAGGAGGAGAAGGAGGAGGAGAAGAAGAAGAAGAAGGAGAAGAAGAAGAAGGAGAAGGAGGAGAAGAAAAAGAAGCAGAAGAAGAAGAAAAAGATGAAGGAGAGGAAGAGGAAGAGGAGAAGAAGAAGAAACTAGAAGAGGAAGAGGAAGCAGAAGAAGAAGAGGAAGAGGAAGAGGAAGAAGAAGAAGAAGAAGAAGAAGAAGAAGAAGAAGAAGAAGAAGAAGAAGAAAAGAAAGAAGAAAAAGTATAATAAAAATTATTCCAGTTAATTCAACAACGATGGAAAGACAGATAGAATAGCCTTGTTTTTATTTCAACACTATTCTCGTTGTTAGGTTTATTTGGCGATTTCTCTTTAATCCACCATCTTTCCTCTCCAGGTAAAGCAATGAACTTAGGCGACACCTGACTCCTTCATTCGCGTCACGTTTAACTGGTGATGGGTTCAATGCTTACGTGCTCATAATAGTGATTAATCTTAGTCAATATTTATGCTCTAAATTTTCCCACGGGTTTTTAGATTTGTTTCTAAAATTGCATTCCTCATTTCCTCACACGCCGTAGCCGCAGATGGAATATAGGTTGAATTGAATTTGAGGCCGGTGATGGTTGGAAAAGCCCCAAGGAGGAATTTGTCAAATATATTGGATACTCATTGACAAAATAATTGCAAAAAATGGTCACAATTCAAAGCGGCTGTCATATTTTTCTCTTAATGACGCGGAATAATAAAACAAATTAGAGAAAGGAAAACAAAATTAAACCCCTGGCTATGACGTACTATATTTTCTTGGAGAGAGAGAGAGAGAGAGAGAGAGAGAGAGAGAGAGGCTTAACAGACATACGGATTCAAGCTTTATTATGCAAATTTACACACCGCAATTACACAACGCAATGTCAGTCAAATCGCCATATTTGAACCACCAAGGATACTTAAAGGGAGGAAGGAGACACTTTTGGAGGAGAGAAAAAAAAAATCAAGTAACTTTTGGGAAGACACATTTACTAGCTTTCCTTCGTGTCGGATTTGTAACGTTCTGATTATAGGGGTCGGAGAATTGAATGGAATGTTAAGCATTATTCTATTTCTCCGATCAATGATAAACAAATTACGTGCTCATTGCTCATTGTAATGATTTGGAAGGGATGGAAAATATAAAAACACAATTCTAAATAAATATCTCATGATATGACCCACCCCAAATCAATTTATGATTTTCATTTCGTTGAAAGTCAGCATATCAAACAGTTCTGTCAGACTAAAGTGTGTATAGTATTTCTTCGTTACCCCCTAAAAAACATCGATTACGATTTTGAAAGCAGAATGTCTATTTTCTATAAACACTGTCATACGAGAAAGTTTAATGATGTTTATTTAATCATTGCACTAGGGGATACAATTCCTCATGAAAACTATTAAGTCCAAGGAACGCCTGAGCTCTTACACGTGTGCGCTCAAATTCTTATATCGGTGGCGATGAATGATTTATGAGCAACAATGCTTTTTTTGTATGCTTGCGATGGTTATTTACACCCTTCCCACATTCATAATTTATTTTCATATTTTATTTTTTCTTTTCCAACAAAATACAAATACAAAATACAATTTTCATAATGATACAAAATACAATGCAAAATGTACACAGAACATTACATTTGAAGCTAAGATAGATCAATACATGATTAATACCTTTGAAAAGAAAAGTAAAGTAATTACGTATGAAACTTGATTTATATTCTGTGGAAATTGAGAAGTCCACTAAAAAGCAGAGCTTGTAAATTGTGGACCCCTCAGATAATAATAACTGAGAAAAAGTAAAGTACATTAATAAACACGAGAAGAAGGATAGTGTCCAAGAAAGACAATATTTAAAAATTTAGAAACAAATGACTGGAAGCAACGTAGTGGTACAAAATTATGTGATAACTGAAAAGACAAATTGAGTGAAGAGAGGGAAAAAGAAAGAAGGAAATGTGGGTTGCATGTGGATTGGAGGGAAAGAACAGAGAAGGAAAAAGGGAGCGAGCACGAAATAGAGAGCGCACAAAATATTTTGGGCATTTGAAAAAACAATAGAAAAAAAGAAAACACTGAAGAAAAAAAAAGAAGGTAAGCAGTGGCGATGATTTTTCGAGATGAACAGAATACAAAAGTACAAAAACAGAAAAGTGGGGGGGGGGGGTGTTACACACCACAATAAATTGCTAAGTTTTATATGATTGTAATAAGTTTTAATTTTCGTATAAAAGCATTGAGTAAAGGGGTGTTTTTTCAGATCATTATGCAGAGCATTCCAAAATTTAGGGCCTTAAAAAATGAACGTATTTTGTGCGGAAAATGTTCTCAAAAGAGTTAAGTGAAATTCATCTGACTGTCTAGTGGGGTATTTATGAACTGCTTGATTTTTAAGAAACATATCATGAAACACATAAGGTAGTATACCGCCATTGTATTTAAACATAAATTCATACCAAGATAAAATAAACATAAATCCTTAAGTTTTAATATTTTATAATCGAAAAATTAAACATTACACTACCCACACCCATACATGATAATTAAAAAAAAACAACATAATCTACCCACCATGCCCACACATATACCGATCCAGGATATCCTAATATTACTCCACCTATGATGCATCGGAAGGAATATTGATGGATAACTATGTGCAGCTCCTGAAAGGTTAATGGTTTTATTTATTCATTTCACGCGGTGAAATGTACTTTATGTTATAATGAGGGAATTTCATATAAAGTTTTAGAGCTGAAAACCCCGTCAAATCATGATGACTCGAATCCTGCTTATATATTGTAAACGCACGAACCCCCCCCCCCCAAATACAGACACAGCCCGACGACATATTTTCATCCATCCATTATTCCATATTGTTATTCAAGGTAGAAGACATACCTGTCGCGGTGTAGGCCTATAGCTATTTCCTTATACTTTCGGATATAACTATAACCTAACGACATTCGTGCATCAATCCCCAAAAAAAAAAAAAAAAAAAAAAAAAAAAGATCGATCCTCACTTGTCCTACGCGTTCAAGTATCAGAACGCTTCATAAGAACATGCATCCACACACAGTAATGGATAAATCTGAGAAGGAGAATGAAAAAGAAAAACTTGCAAAAGGACAATATTTTAAGCTAAACCACTGGGGGGGGGGGGGGTGGAGAGAAAAGGGATAAACGGGTTTGAAATTTAAATTTAAATGGTATTTATTAAAATCCACATGGCAGCCCAAGGGATGAATTACATGGCTTGTACAGATCTTTTTTTAATGGAAATAATATACGATACAATATACAAAATAATAATTGTTTTCATTATAGTCATTCAATAATATGAGAGAAGGAGGGGGCAAAGGGAGAAAGGGGGAGTCAGAAAAACGAAAAGGGATGGAGAGAATTAAGAGAGAATTATTTTGATATCCTAAAGGAGAATAACATTTTACGCAGTGCATGATATTATAAAGTAAGTTAGTTAATTAACGGGTTAACGTATAATACATTCAAATTATACAATAACTGAGTAAAAAAAAAATCATCCTTGAACACCAAGCAAAACATACGACATGTCATGAAGACAGTCATTAGATGATGACGTGGCGGGGATTACTGAGAACTTGTCAACATAAACAAGATCATCTCGAGTCAGTCGAGTCGGGGTTGATATCGGTCTACCGGAGAAACCGAGGGCGTCCCTCAAGGCAGTGAGTATGGAAAGATAAAATGGACAACCTGTGAAGTAAAAGCCAGTTCTTCGCTGTGTTCCAACGTTCTCTAAATTCTCGTTCTACTTTGGCAAGCTTGATTTACATCATGAAATTCATGGACTTACTATTAAGAAAAAGGCACGGTTTGTTTATTTATTTATTTTTTTTTTGCAGAAAAGTCTGACTTTAAAAAAAATATAGGTCTGGGGCCTGTTGCTCAAATCTTGCGTTTAAACGCAAATCAGGAAAATCAAACGCAACTTTATTTTCAGCCAATCAGAAGTGCGCTTTTAGGACTTGCGTTTGATTTTTAGGAGTTGCGATTAAACGCAAGTTTTGTGCAACGGGCCCCTGGTCTCTCAAGTATACCAAAATGGAAGACCACACCTTGTGAAGAGGACCAAGCTATGCTCTCATGTGTGAATTTGTTTCGCCATTCTCCTCAATCCTCATCTACATTTAGAACTGATTTAGAATTGATTTTTCTATTTCTGAGCAAAGAGAAGGTATATTCTTTTCCTAGAGTAATAACCTTCCTTTTTAAAAATCAAACTCAAAAGGATATAATTACATCGAAATATATCTTAAAAGGTTGAAAAGGGATGGTTTATTTTACCTGACTGCTAAGAAAGCACGTCTACAGAGCGAAGAAGATAATTTTTGACATGATGAAAAGTAATGAAAAGGATACTACATGGACTTTAATGAAATCATAATGAAAACAATACTGTTTTGATCATGGGTTGAGCTCCATACGAACATTTAAAAAAACCCCAAAACATGTTTTTCTAAGGAAGCTTGAATTGAATAAAGAAATTTCTTATAAATATATAATCACGGGCAATCTACGATTGGACACAACATTGGAATGATGCCCCATTGCCGAGGAGCGAAGATGATGATAAGTTCAGAGGACTGTTTGCCTTACTCCCTATACTTGAACGTTATGACGTCAGAACGCTTATAATTACCCGAAGTAATGAATGATGGGCCTTGATTAGAACGATCTTTACCTGTTGCCATGGTAATAAGGAGGATGCAAGGAACGACAACGATGGAATGTAAAACCTGGCTGCGGAGTTGCTTTAAGCATGTTTGTTTTGTTCCTGTTCTCAGCTGTTTTGCACTTTTATCCGTTTCTCTCGATATGACGACACCGCGTTTTTATTGTCCGTATACCCTATCGTTACGTTTGCAATGAATGAATGAATGAAAGGAAGAGTGGATTCGCTGAATCAGTTCTGGGCCCCGTTTCAGAAAACTTATTATCGATGACAATTTACACTAACTGTTATAAGCTACTGAAATCGTCGCATTAGTTTGGCTGTCAGCAAATTTCAATAGAAATGTGACACTTGGTGTCGACAAATAGTTTTATGAAACGGGGCCCTGACGCATTTTTTTTTCTTCAGAACCTCATGCTGATGTGTTTCATGGCACGTCCCTTTCTGTCTCTGTTCACTTTCTTTTCCTTTCTCTCTCTCTCTCTCTCTCTCTCTCTCTCTCTCACACACACACACCCACGCACCCACAGCCAAGCACCCATACCCCGGGGCGCACACACACACACACACACACACACACACACACGCACACACGCACACACACATGCACACAGACAGACATCCCCCTTCTCCCTCCCTGACCACTTACCAGCCGCCCCTCCCTACACCCTCTCTCTCTTTTCAACTCTCCCAGCCCTGAGCAAACCATCCTCTTCTTCCGACCATAAGTGCTTACAAACCGATGAATTGCGTCAGAATGATATCGTTCTCGCTGACATCATCTCCTTCTAAAAATGGAGAGGCGTCAGACGAAACGAGAGGAGTATAACGATGACCAGTCAATACCAAAGGGTTGCGAGCTGTGTATGGCACAATTTAATGTTATGAGGATCGAACCCTTCCCCCCCCCCCCCCAATATCGATCTATTGTGATCAGTATAAAAAAGAGATCTCTCTATTTTGAATCCATCCGAAAAGATCGATCTTTTTGTTGCTTGGAGACAACGTTGACCAATCAGAAAGCGAGAATCAGTCACGCCTCGATCAAACCACGAAACCCAAACACTGGCTGATTGTTTGATGGTTCATTTGATCTGACTGCTAAAAATGTATGCTTGTAAGTAAGCATTCAGGGGACCGACGGCTTTAAGTCTGCTCCCAGGGGACTTCGTAATGAGGATCAATGCTTTACCAAAGGGAACTAGCGCATCCATTTGGTTTCGAACTCGGGTTCTCTCAGTCAAGAGACCACTGCTCTACCACTCACTGAGCCATCGCGCCTCCTCCTATCGAAGATTTCGGTAAAATCACCTTGGAGTCTTCCATTACCTTAAAGGGGAAGTCCATCTTGATATCAAGTTTGTTTTAGAAGAAACAATAATAAAAGAAACATATCAATGAGAGTTTGAGGAAAATCCGACAAGAAAATAAGAAAGTTATGAATTTTTGAAGTTGTAATCAATCAAAAAACAACTTAACCCCTACTTAACGTATATTTCGAACTCCTCTCCCATTAGCCCTGTACTGAATTTTTTTTTTTTTACAAATTCCCATTTTTCCAAAGAAAATATTTAGTCATAATTGTATGCAACCTAGATGTGATTATTGCACATGTGTTTTTACACAAAACCTGTATGAAAAAAAATGTATTCCTTCATCAAAAACTAAGAAAATAAAAATTTATGAATTTTCTGTATTTTCTGTATTGAGCAAACGGGAGAGGAGCTTGCAAGATACGTCACGGAGTTGCCAATTTGCGTTTGATTCATTGCAACTTCAAAAATTCATAACTTTCTTATTTCTAATTAGATTTTGCTCAAACTTTCACTGAACTGTAATCACCATCCGAAAGACGTGACACAGTTTCGAACCGCGGTCTGTCTGGATAAGTTTGTGGGAGAGAGTTGACCGAATGAATGTACCGCTAGACCAACTCACATGTCCCTCTAATGAGTTTTAAAAAAATCAACTCTTTTGGGGTTCGATCTCTCTGGCAGTAAATACCGCCATACGAGTGAACTCCGAGTATGATCCTCGAAGTATCACCCATCATATTCCCTCGATTCTTACCTTGGATCCGCCAAAAGCAATGGCACATTTTCTTCGCTCCAAACGCGAGAATGTAATCCCCCCGTCCGCAAGCGTCATGAATTAAAGAATGGAAATACGAGTCATCCAGGACGTACATGAGGCTGCCATTACATTCATGCAGCCGTTTGGTGGGCTAAAATGATGCCATGGATATGCCGATTTGCTACACGGAGAACAATTACCCATATCACATTACTGTTAGCCCAGATTATGGCTATACGTACAACCTTTTATCTCCTATATAGTTCGACGACATAATACATAATGCCCGGAACAATAATTGTCACCGGACTAAATGTTAGCATTATGTAGCTTAATACTTAGATAATAGACGATATCAAGTGATTCATCACTATTCCCTCATGTTTTCTCTTAGAGATAAAAGTTGAGTTCTGGTTATGCGATTACATTGTAAAAGAAATTAAAAAGAACAAAAAAAAAAAGAAAGAAAGAAAAGGGATCAGCTAATAATGCAGTACATTAAATTGACCCAATCTTGCTGGAAGTCACATGCACTGCACCCAGAATGTGTATATGGGACTACACACACAATCATGTGGCATGACTCTTTGGTCCAAACACTTTATTTCTCGTCACATTAATGAGGGCATTTGAAGAGCAATCCCTATCAGGGGATTTTTTTTAACTTTTGAAATTCTTTCCAAACTGACATGAAAAGAAAGACAAAGCTCCCAAATTATTTGTCACCTTTCCCAGAACTCAACATTCGCTTTAACCACGATAACATGAGCTGTTATGCGGATAGTAAAATCATCACCACGTATTCATGCAAATTTCTAAAAATATTATTAAAACCCTTTGGAAATCAGTATGCAGTAAAATCGGTTTTTTCATTACGGAGTTCTATAGCGTATATTTTACAGGGTTCTAATGAACATTTGTGACACATTGTATATAAATTATAAGCTTTCTAAACATTGTCTTTTAGTACCATAAACCCTACCATTTCTATACTTTTCTGTTGAATTAAGCTATTATTAATGCTTTTTAACAGGTAGTCTTAAACAGGTGAAAGTTTCAAATACGAAAAAAAACAGCATCATTTGGAAATGGTTCTCCCGGGAAGGTATGAGAAACCGATTCGTTTTTATTTGGTCTTCTTGATCATAATATTGAATAAACTGAAATTGGCAATTATATTAGGGACGTGTTTACAATTTACCTGCAATGAAAGTTGTGCAGATTTAAAGATTTCAAGGAAATAAATTCATTTTCTACAAAGATACAGAAGCATTTAAACTTAAAATATGTTTTGAAGAGTATTATTATTATTATTATTATGTATTTAGCGTCATCTGTGCCTGGGAGGGGAAAAACGAACTGAATCACTGTAACCCTCGGATCTCTCCTCCCGATATAAATGATTGGGATGTGCAGGTGTACCACTACACCGGGGTTTCCCCCTACTCTTATTCGAGGAGTGCAGTGGGTTCTTAACGTGCAAAGGTGGTGACTGTCCTCTACACGGGGCCTCCAGTTAACGTCCTATCCGAGGGACGGAGTGTTTTCCACTGTAACATAGCCTGCGTCTATATATGAAACAAGGGAGGGGCACGTTAACACACAACGCAGGCTTCAGTCATCCGCCCGGGGTGGATTCGAACCCACGATCTTTGGTTCGACAGGCAGACGCTTTACCGACTGAGCCAAGTCCTGCAGTGGGAATGAAATGAGTCTCCCCTTGGTTGAAATTTTGTCTTTATATAGTTTATTACTGTAAATGCGTAATTTCACAGTGGGTTCCTTGGTATACAATGGATACACCAAATATATCTTTAAACATGATTTTTATTTTACCCATTCAGTGTGTGCGGTTTTAACCGCCAATATTGTATCAAAAACCTCAACCACAATTATTTCGACCACGAAATATTCCGTTTTCCTTATAAGAGTTCAAAATGGGCTTATGATAAGACAGTTTGATACAATAATATTGAACACCCTTAAAAAATTTTTTTTAACACGGAGAATAATAAAGATATGAACTTTATTCTAAAACTAAGACATCTCACAAGATCTGAGCTGTGATAAATATCTTCGAAATACGGATGTGGTAACTTCCCGTTTTCTAGATTTTTCTAGAGATTTTTCTAGAGAGCATGATATAACATGAATATCCTCAATTTCTGTAACCTCCCCAAGAATTTCTATTTCACAATATTAGTTTGTAAAAAGAACAAAAGAAAGCAACAATTAGTCAGAACGAGAATAGAAACACACCACGTGAGCTTTTATAATTTTGTTTTGCCGATCTTGATTACTAGACGGTATTCTTGTTTCTCTTGTGAAGAAGCTCCCACTAAGAGATTTTTTTTATGAATATAGATCCATCCCATTTCCTGGGTCACTTATCGTTTCAGCCAATAAATATACGCCTGTTTAATCATCTTAATCCTCTGCATGTAGATTCAAAACACATCATGAAAATAAATGATTGATGAAGATGCCTAGGAGATGCGTTTCATAAGCTAAAACTTCTCAGTTACTTCAATAAACTTTCCTTTGTGTTCTATGAAGTGGTTAATAATAACATAAAGGCGCCTACGCAGGACAATAAAATTCTCACATGATGAGAAAGACGTATACTATGTGTAAAAAAACAAACAAATACTAAAAACAAAACAAAAAACAACGATGAGATTTCTGAGTCATGTACATAATTATAATGTTTTTTAATTGGGAACATGCTATTTACAAGCTCCGCTTCTCTGCTAGTTCCCTTTCGTTACCTTTTCGATTATTATTATCAAGAAACAATTGAAATGTGTGTAAACCTCTCTCTGTTATAACATTTATTTTAGAAAACAATATGTAAAACCAAGTCCATATGCGTTATGTTTGAATGATGAGTTTCTTCTACAATGTAAATACTTTATATGATTTATGAACTGGTATCGAAAAATAAATGAATCTTGAATCTTGAATCTTGAATCTTGAAGACGGACAAATAACATAATCTCATTCATGAGTGGAAAAGCATCCCAGAAATGAAATACCGAATATGGATTTTATCTCCAGCTTATCCTTTTTCCTACCGCTCGCCCACCTCTCGTTCCCATTTAATCCTATAATCTCACTCTCCTTCGGCTTTATTTTCGCTTTCTGTATCTTTCCAGGGATAACGCACGTGTCAAATAAGTGTGTCGACCGAAAAAAAAAATCGATTGCAAAATAGAAGTTGGGATGATCAGAAAAGAAAGTAAACGGCAAGGACGAAGGAGGAAAAAAAAAATATTCATGTTCCATATTTGCTGCACATTCTGCTCCTCGATGGCGAAGTGTTAGTCTGAGCTGAGGCAACGTGACGTCACAAAAAGTTTTTCCTACGAGAGACGTACTACGGCAAGATCCCATTATATGCATTAAAGCACATGCAACTCATTCGCGATTATTCTAAATCCATGGTATTTTTCTTTAAATGATTAAATTTTATGCTTCTACCCCCTCGGGGCTTTTAGGAATCATAGCTTTGTATAAGTGACTTTATATAAATATTATGTTATATATTGATGTTTCATATACATGCAGGAACAGTCAGAGAATGATGCCAAATGTATGTTGATTTTTTTGCATGACCAATTAAATTTTGAATTGAATAGAAAAAGAAGTGATTTGAATTCATAAATGTAAAGATACAAGACAATGTTATGCTTTTGAATTGTAAAAGTAAACATCTAAAATGTTTATTACAACATTTCTGTGTGTCCCTACATGCTTATACTGACAAATTTCTGAAGTAAGGCCTTTTCAATTTGTCCAGGTAACGTTTCGTCTGTTTTCAAATTCAAATAATACCCTCATGCCCTTAGATAACTGAAGTTGGTCCTGAATAACGAGATTATTTACTTTAGGAGGCGAACTGTTTTCTAAAAATACGTTTTGTGTGTAATCGGATAGGAATAGAAGGTGATTCAACCCGTGAATAGTACATGACTTATATAAACAAATACGTACGATAGAGGAAACAGTGAACAGATTTGGTGTTTTAGAGTCAGTTTTGCTTTCATTGGACAAATGGTTTTATCGAAATCAGTGGACTGGTTAAAGCAAATCATCCATGTTCGTACCAAAATCAGGATTACGAGGAGATTTATCCTAGACATGCTACTGCGTGCAACACCTTAATGTCTGCTGTCACGGGTGTTCGATTAATCGGCGTTGAATCGTAACTAAGTGTGAGTGGCTGCATAATCGCGCTCGTCATGTGTCGTCTGTGCTGTTTAGCGATCGCGAGGGGACGCCACGAAACACGCCCGGAGGTGTGGACCACAAATTATGCGCGGGCAATGGAGTGTGAAAGTAACGTCCACTGGGGCGGGTTTGATTGAGTTGGCGAGATGGGCACTTTACTGCGAGCTATACTGGATGGAAGGGGGAGGAGGATTCGAAAGATGAATGGGATCGAGGGAGAGATAGATGGTGGGATTTGAGTTTGTAACAGGAAAGGAAAGCAAAGAAAATAAGGAAAGAGGAATATTAAATGAGACAAGGAGAGAGAGAGAGAGAGAGAGAAAGAGAGATGTGGAGGAAATACATTGGAAAACTGAACACTTAAGAAAGAGAGAACGTACGTAAAGGAACAGTAACGGGAAATTGAGATGAGAACATGATAAAGATGATCAAATACGAAAGAAAGAGTGAGAGAGAGAGAGAGAGAGAGTGAGAGACGACATACACAAATACAAATAGTGATAGAGACGAATGCAAATAGAGAGAGAGAGAGAGAGAGAGAGAGAGAGAGAGATGAAAGATAGAACGATAGCAATATGGTCTATGGAGAATATGTATGGCACTCAAGGTTTTATGGTAATGAGCCTTTAACACCAATTTCTTTTTTTTGCACAGGCCACTTTTATCGGTTACTTGTCGTTTTTCCGAAGGTTCATAATTCCGCATGTTTGTTTTTCCGAAAGTTCGTTACTCCGACGGTTTGTAATTCCGAAAATGAAATAGGGTACATAAATTCCAAAAATGAAAAAGGGTTCATTTTTCCGAAATTTCTAAAAGTAAGTAGGGCTCTATTGCATTTTCGGAATTACGAACTTTCGGAATTATGAACCCGTTTTCATTTTAGGAATTACGAACCCCATTTCATTTTCGGAATTACAAACCTTCGGCATAACGAACCCTCGGGGTAATGCATCAAATTATGAACCCTATTTCATTTCCGAAATTATGAACCCCCTGCTATATGGGAAATTTGTGTACCAGAATTACGAACCTTCGGAAAAACGAGTAGCAGCCCCCCTCCCCCCCACCCCCTTTTATCGTTATTTTTATTATATCGTTGATAACATCATAATGTGAACAGAAGCTTAAATGAATGAATTACATGACGAAAAGTAAAAACAAATTGACATAAGGACGTGTAAAGAGTATTCATGTGGTAATTGAAATGAAGTGCATGGAAATAACAAAACATGTATAAAGGACACTGTACAGTGATAACGATAATATGCATGGAACGAAAGAAAAAAAAAACGGTAGTTGATCTTTAAGGTGGAAAGAGAGGAAGAGATGGGAGAAAGAAAAGGAAAGAGACAGAGAAAGGGAGGGAGAGAGAGAAAAAAAAATAGAGTGACTGGAAAAATATTTTCGAAATGCTTAAAAAAAAAAAAGTTTGAGAATTTAGACAAAAGGGATGGTCAAGAAATGAAGGGAAAGGGCATCGGCTGAGGACAGTGAGAGAGAAGCGTGGAAAGTGAAAAGCTAATAATGTAATAATGCGATGGAAACTGGCTGTAATAGATCAAATCAGGGTTCACCCGGTCAAGTTTAATTAAGTTGCGTGGAAAACCGTTCACTACGTGGTTAACAAATGAACCTCTACTGGAAGAAGACGAAGGTGGGTGTTACATATTGAAGAACATTAGAACATTTCTGATGGATGGAGCAGCTTTCATTAGATCATTCCCAACTCTTTACAAAAAAGGGGAAAGAAAAAAAAAAGGGACAAAATATAAGGTTGTCTGGAATTGCTTGGGATGAAACAAGAAGGATGAAAAACGCAAATAGATAAGAAAATAACATCAGTGGATGAAAAGAAAATGCTTATCATATTACAGAATGTAAATATAGATGTTGACATTCTAGTCCGATCTGAAAAAAATAATATACAAATGTGTATGACGGGAAAAATATTATAATAATGTGTCTCTACTAAGAACGAAACACGGATATATTTTGAGTTTAATTGTGAAGATTAAAAGTGACAGGACACAAAAACGAAAGGAGAGAGAGAGAGAGAGAGAGGGGAGGGGAAAAGAGATGAGAGAGAGAGAGAGAGAGAGAGAGAATGTGTGTGTGTGTGTGTGTGTGTGTGTGTGTGTGCCAATAAATGTGAAAGGGAGAGAGAGAGAGAGAAAGGGAGTAAGCAAACGTAGGGTGCTGGATGTACAAATGACGCGAAGACACTACTACATGTACGTTATAAAAAGGAAAAGATTATAAGATTTTTTTTTTAAAGTTAAAAAATCGACTTGATGTGGCAGGAAGCTAGAGCAAGACAAAAAGAAAAATGCGAGGCAAATGAAAACAGCGAGGGCGACAGATGGAGAAATAAAGCATTAATATGAGAGAAGAATGTCGAGAGGCGCGCATTTCAAAGAGGACAACAGAATAAGAAAGAAAAGCGGAACAGCAGAATAAGAAAGAAAACTGAATGAAAGAGTAAAATGGGATCAATAAGAAAACGAGGAGAATCGCGCCAAATCATTAATGCCAATGATATAAACCTAACATCACCTATCAAGTTATTGACTACACGATGTGGCTCTCTCAACATTATTAAGTTTAAATCCCAGAAATGCACTTGAACAGAGCTTGAATATTAAAAAAGAAAACCCCAAAAACAACATATTGGGTTTTCCTTTTCGCCATTCGAATCTTACCTTACTCAGTGTTAGCGGATAATGCATGCATGCAGAGAGATGACTTCATTAAACTTTGAACATTATAACTTCTTTTATCCGGGCAGCGCCATGTGATTAGGAATGCAAGATTCAATTACAATCCAATCCGATACTGGAATTTTAAAAGCATGTCTAGCTTCCCAATCGCAGGCACTATAGAGACAATTAAAACTTGCATGCATTTGCCACAACAAATAGAGATATTGAATCAATGGCCGGACCATTAATTGTTGATATTCAATTAAGTACCCACATCTATAGAAAAACATCATTATCATTGTATTTATTCTATGTTATGCACTGCAGTATTATATGATTTAAAACAGTCAATAAATCTGAATCTGAATATGAAACCTTATGCAACTTGTTCGATACCCTTTTACACTGTTTCAAAGGACAAACAATCCCTTAACGGTGTACATCACAGACTTGCATTTCAGGAAAATATGAATTTGCGCAGTTTAATTTTAGTTAACCATTACCATTATAACATAGTTATCATATAAAATAAATTAAAAGTTTCATTCGAAGAACAATAACCCACTTAGTAGGATATACTAGGATCATTTATGCGTTCAATTTTTAAGGAACGTTTTTATTTGAATGTATTTTCGTTTTTCTCATCAAAAACACTGACTTAGAAATAATGATTAAATTGCATCAATCTAAGTATATCAAGACTCCATCAAATGAGAAAATCAAAGTTCTAGATGGCTCCATCGATTAATTATGGTGAAGTATTATGAAAAGGTTTGGATAAAACTCATAAATGAAAAGCTAAATATACTTACAAAATGCTGATTTACCGCTAGCACAACGTCATCTATGATGATTTCACGCTATTCTGTGAGGAGAAGGAGAAGGACGGAGAACAAAAATACACCAAATAAGCAGTCGTATAGTATCCAGGATGGAGAAGAAAATAGTCACGAATAATCAATCTTTCAGTTGTGAGAGAGAGAGAAAAATGGGCTAAAACATCTAGTTGCTGAGAGGAATCGCTTGTCAGCTTTCCCCGATCGACAAGAACAATAATGAATCGATATACGATACACAGAGTACACGGCCCCCCTTTTTTTTTCTTGATCACGTGATCTCGGCGTTAACGCCAATAACGGACGCGTATGATGTGAACATGCGAGCCGAGGGAGAATGAAAGTGAGAGGCAAGGGCAAGGCGTACAGGAGAAAATGCATTAGCGTGGGTTCATCAAAACAGATCTTATTCGTCTTTCTTTCGATCCCAATTAGCTGGGATCTTTCCTATAGATAGAGAGATTTTTTCTTTCTTTTTATGACTGATGCGTCCTTTCTTCTTGTGAAGGACGCATGTGCCTTTAGGTTGACAAAGAAAAATAATTGCGTAACGTTATGTAAAATAATGGAAATCATTTGTTTAGAAGTATCCCTTCTTTCACGCCTACGTGTTATCTCATTGTAGGTTGGACTCATTTCATTCGAAGAAGAAAAAGTAAGTCACTTGACTGTCACTTGAAAAATTCTCAATACTGTTTTTTTAATGCAATAAACGTTGATAAAAATAACGTTGCATTTCAAATGTGTCACAACATAATTAATAAACTAATATAATGATTTCGAAAAACGAACGTACCTAAAGAAGGTCACAACAAAGCCTTCTATTTTTAGGCATGGATAGTTGATGATTTCTCCCTTAACCTTATTTCATAAGTCATATTGATCAACTCAAAACTATAAATATATACATGTATGTATTAATAACAGAATCTGTAAAAATGGGAATTTCTATTAAATCAAAATGACCCATCTGATCTGGCGTACGGTTTTGTGATTAGCTTTCATATCATGCACATGGAAAGGTGTGACAAGAGAGAAGAAAACGCGACGTCAAATTTTCTTGACTCCTTGAATCTTCTACTAATTTGCTATTTCTTGCAATTAAAGGCGTGTTTTGATTTTGATCGTACTAAACGAGAATTCTACCTTAGAAGAACTGTATAGAAGGTATTGTGAAAAATGGACTACCCAGGAAATAAGAAAAGTTGCGTACTTCGAAATGTGTAAAACCATTACAATCGAATATGTAACATCAGAACTGCCGTTAAGCACGTACAGCTCACAAAAGGAGACGCATGGGACAACTCAAAAATAAGGTAAGTAGACCATGTCTAATTCTATCCAATGAATAATATATTTTTTGTACAGTTACATGTTCATACGAAATATTAATGCATTTCAAGATCATGCTTCTAATGGACTTTTTTTTTCTTTGGTTTTCTTTCACATGATAATTATAAAAAGTGAAATTATTCACAAATTATTTGTTAATTTTTTTCCCCCCATTACTCAGTGTTATCTTGAAATGTCATAATGTAGTGATTCCATCTTGTTTTGAGTTAAACAGAATGCATCTTATTCATTAGCTTCTATCCCCTTGCTATTGCAATATCTTGTTTGCCTAAATATCACTGAGTGCCTCCGGGATTCCACCCTCTTTCCTCCTTAATGAAAACTAGAAATGAACATGGGAGAAGTTTTTTCTTTTCTATTTTCATATTAGCTTCTTTGGAGAAGTCACTTGTGGATTGGGGCTATCCCTCAGGATGATTTCAGCGCACCCCGTTCCTTCATTAAAGGCAATTAGTAATCATGAAAATGAAATTAGCAGAGAAATAACTTGTCGATTCGTGTTTGCCCTCAGGTTTGAATGCAGCCCGCAGGGTATACAGTAATAAAGACAACTTTCACATATTTTTTTTGTCATCTCCGTTGCCATATTGTCAATTCATTTGTTAGTGGTGTATTGGAGAGGCTGTAATAATTTGTTTTCAAACTTTTTAGGTCTAAAAAAAAATGGTGTTTTAAAGAAGAAAGAGATGAAAAATAGAAGACAGAAATATAAGTGCCATTTCCATTGTGGTTGACTTAACCTGCAAATGAAGTGAATAATAACTGGGAGTGAGTTTCTTCGGAAATCTAAAGTAAGCAGAATGCTACAACAGCAGACATGTAGAATTGGGATTTATGTAAGAATCATGAGCAAAGGAGAGTCGCATCGACACATGATCAAGGAAAACGGTAACATTAATTCTTCCCACATTTAAAAAAAAATTATAAACATCATAATGAGCCAGAATGGCGTTAACTCATATACTTTAACACACAGTTAACGCCCTCCTGGCTCCATGAGGACGTATATTATTAATTTTGAATACTTTGTAAAATGTGAAAAATGACAGGATGAGGATCAGTTTTACTTTTATTTGAAATAAAAATATATCACTGAATGTACATTCAGTACTCTTTAGTCGTTGAAATCAAGGGTTCCAATTTTCACTATTGCTACAATCATGTGTAAGGTTTATTATAGTGGAGTGCTGACTTCAAGATAAGGTTGGGCTATGGTTAACTCCAAAAAAATAATGAGCTTTCTCAATCGCTCAGAGGCTCCGCTCCCCGAATAAAGTCCACCACATGTACTGTCAGCCCCCCCCCCCCATCCCCCAGTAAAATTCTAGTTACGGGCTGTCTTTTCAACAAGGGAATGAATAAAATTATACGGCTTCGGCTTCCCGGAATTAACTCAAAGCCATGTAAAAACAAAACAAAGCATAAGCAAAGCAAATATAAAATATATACAGTACACACACACACACACCCTCACACACATTGACTTGTGGGGAACTGTATTATTTTCTCCTTTTGTACTTTGTACCCCACAAGCACTTCTCCTATTGTATTTTGTACCCCACAAGCATGACGGAATAAAAGCCATCATTGTGCTCTTTTGTTTTCTGTACCCCACAAGTGTATCTATGTAAGGGCACGCACACACACACACACACGGACACACAGACACAGACACACACACACACACACACACACAAATATATATATATATATATATATGTATATATAATTGTAAGAATTGTCAGTAAAACCCGTGGTATATTCAGCTACGTCCTGAGTCTTGGCCAATTTCATATATATATATATATATATATATATATATATATCTATATATATATATATATATATATATATATATATATATATATATATATATATATATATATATATATATATATAAATTTTTACATATATAACGAAAAAAATTGTGACAAATATCATGCTTAGTTCCAATTAAAGATCCACGAATTTTCGGAAGCCTCTTTCTTTATCAAGTGGAGAAACAAGCTGAAAAATAACAAATAGATCAGATAAACACACGTTACCATGGATGCGGTAATGCGTCCAGGTTTTAACGCTTGCTGCTCAAGCAGGCATCATATATATTTTTAAACCTCTTGAGATTATGGTAGCGAACTATCTAATTCAGCCGTTATATGTGAGATCATCTCTTCATGGATGAAATTCATTTAGATTAACATTACTGTTGCTATGTTTGATAAGCCTCTGATGAATTTCGGCCGTCAACAACAACTTTGTTAACAAAATATGCATAACAATAACTTTCTTTGAATTGTCTGTTCATTTACTTTGTTCATTTACTTGGGTATGCACTATAAGATTCGTGATCAGTCATCGAATTTTTGTGTTTCATGATTTAATATTTCATTTTTACCAACTTTTTACCAAAGAAAGCGGGTGGGTATGTCAAATATAATTTCATCTCACAATCCATACTTTTCACAAGAATGAAAATCTCTCATCGCATTCCCAATATGAATAAACCGAGATTCAATCAATCAATGAACATTCAATGCCAAAATGTATTTTCTTTGTCAACCAACGTGTCATGTTTTTCGCTGTACGCTAGTCATCATTTATAGGCGGAGACTGCAAGTACAAGGCCGGGAGAATATTTGATACCTATTTTTGAACCTCATGAAATATTACAGTTCGTCACCGGCAGACCGTTAGAATGTCATTCGGATAGACTAAGAATAGGGAATGATGACGATGACGTCTGATGAAAATTGTATTGTGCTGGTAGCAAATCACGGTTTTAGTGTTTGTCGAAGTACCTCCAAACTTTCTCGCGGAAAACAATTAAGCACAATGACAGAAGAACGAGATGTCACGTACTAAGTGCAGCGAATGCAAATAAATGACCAAAATGTAAAGCTGAATATTTAGGGGAAAAAGGGGAGATCTGGAATGCTCTCATCAACAAATAAAGAATAGCAGGGAGTGCGTCATGGGTTATCCCATTCTTAGAATCGTTTATTTTTGCACAAGCAGGGCGTACTGAGGTTGAGAGCTTGCTTTTGAAAGACTGAAAGATGCAAGAAGGGTGGGTTGTCAGTTCTCACCTTCCTCAATTGCACGTCGTGTTGTCGCAGTCATTTCATATTTCATGTTTGTGACAATTGCTCGTGTATCAAATTTTAGGGTTTGTTCGATTTGTAAATATCCTGAGGGGCGAAAACATGTTTTTTGGGAAAAAAAGGTTTATTCATTTTCAAACGGCGTGTATGTAATATAACTGTCGCCTTTGGCATGTTTGGCCGTATACAAAAAAAAATGCACTTTCGGTTAAAAAAACGCAGATCCCGTTCAACGCTAAAATCAGTAGAGGAAATTGTACAAACGTGTTCGATATAATTTCATTTCTGGTATCAAGTGCATGGTGAGTGTCACGTACAAAGTGGATCACAGAGAGAAGATATGAATAGAAGATAGAAAAAATTCTTTGGTCCGCTCTCTAGCACATCTATCTAGGGGTGTATAACGAATATCTGAGGGCAAAATATCCTCTCATTTATCAAATTTGTCATAAACCTTGTCTAATAAACGTTTCTAAGTATACAGAGAAAGATACAGAGGTGAGGGACAGGAAAAGAAAGAGATAAAGTCAGATAGAATGAGATATATAGATAAAGAGAGAAAGAGAGAGAGAGAGAGAGAGAGAGTGGTACAAAACAAAGACACGAAAAGGCAGAGATAAAAACCATTCAAAGCTAGAAACGAAGAAAAATAATAAGGCAGAATCACGCATAGCTTCAGATTTTTAAAACATGCAGATATATAGAAAGAAGAATAGAACATAGAGACAGGAAAAGAGCTTGATGCAGAGAAAAGGGTAACAGAAGAGATATAGGGGAAGAGAGATAAAGAAAACTAGAGAGGGGAATGCCGGCTTGCTAGAGAGACAAAGAGAGAGAGAAAAGAAACAACTTGAAAGGATGGAACAAAAAGAGAAAAAGAGATAGAATGAGAGAGAGAGAGAGAGAGAGAGAGAGAGAGAGAGAGAAAAGGGTTGAAATATAAAAAGGAATGAGAAAGGAAGGAAAAAGGAGGGAGAGAATGGGAGAATCATAGATAGACAGAGAAGAGAGAGAGAGAGAGAGAGAAAGAAAGAAAGAGAGAAAGCATGGCATTATAACTTTATAAGGTTGTTAGTTTCAGGAATCCCAAGTGGATGGTATTAAAGGTAGGCTCCAATGGTCGCCACTCGGTCAACACTCAGCCTGTTCGCCCTTTCGTCTCACGCGTATATTTATCACAAGTGTTGAAATAAAACGAGGACGTTTTTCCCCCGAACTGCAAAGCGGGCATGGTAAACCGTTGCCTCTCATCTTTTCTTCGGCATGTCTGTATGTCTTTGAATATGCTTAGTTTTGATGAGGGGTGCGTGGGATGTGGGTGTGGAAGGGCGTCGATAAGTGTGCGTGTGTGTGTGTGTATGTGTGTGATTTTAGCTTGTGTGTGTGTGTGTATGTGCGTGCTTTTAATCTATACCTTGTTCAGTTAAATTTTACTAATGGTTGTTTATTTATAGATGGCATGTTATGGAAATATAATTATTTGTATTGTGTTTATTGCCATGTTGAATTATCTTGTGTAAGCTATGCTTAATTTGTAATATTCATTTTGAAAATCTGAATCAAGGAATAAAAAATTATGAAAAAAAAAAATGAAGTATGGGTTGAGTTGGATGTTGGGGTTCCTTTCAGGAAGAACAGCCCGTCCATTATTTTGTCTTTTGTTTTGTTTTGTTTTGTTTTTTAAAATAAATTCGCAATTATTACTATCATGGGATCCTCTCACAATTCCGAAAATTTTCAGGAGATTCATCATTTTCCCCAAAGAGTT
This sequence comes from Heliocidaris tuberculata, assembly GCA_025618425.1. Taxonomy (NCBI): domain Eukaryota; kingdom Metazoa; phylum Echinodermata; class Echinoidea; order Camarodonta; family Echinometridae; genus Heliocidaris; species Heliocidaris tuberculata. The sequence goes on from CM046837.1 coordinate 11,726,915, forward strand.
TATTTAGTTTATTCTAACAGTCTAATATATAGTGAATAGTGAATATGATATCAAAGTCAGGGATGAAGAAAGCAGTCTGAAGAAGAAAAAAAACGTGCGATTGACGGATTGTCATTTTAAAAATGCATGAAAAGGGAAAATCCATTTCGGGGGCATTTTTTCGAAAAGTTCTTTGAAAGTCTCCCACTTCATCTGTCTGTCCGTTTTTCCCCTTCCTCTCTTTCGTTATTTCTCCCTCATTTTTCTCTTTCTTTCAGTTTTTCCTTTCTCTCTCTCTCTCTCAAATTTTCTACATCTTACAATCTCCTGTTTCTTAAATATTTTGCCATTCACGCTCTCTCCTCCCTTTCACCCCTCTCTTCCCATTTTTCGACAGATGCGTGTAAACAAAGGAAAGGCGCTTTCAAATGAATTTTTAAACAAGCGTATCGCCCTCTCAAGATATAGTCCGAAAGGATTCTGTAAACAAGTATCTCCCCCAAACCTCTCCAAGATAATTGAGGGAGAAAGATCTTTCCCTCTAGTCACACAACAGAAGATCTCGAGTGAATGTAAAGGAGGAAAAAAAAGAAAGGTTGTCTCCATGGATAGCTCATGTAAGCAAGCGGATATAAAACAGCTTAGAGCAGTTCCTTTACCTAATGAAAAGCCGATTCTTTCGAAAACCAACACCGTGTCTTGTATACAGAAAGACAGGTTACCCTTTTTCAAAACGCCGTGGTGTATAACCATCAGTGGAATAACTATGGGTTAGGCATGGGGAGGGGGCACGTCTCCCATTACATGAAAAAAAAAAAGGAAAAGAGGAACAAAGAAAGAGAGAGAGAGAGACAGAGAGAGAGAGACAGAGAGAGAGAGAGAGAGAGAGAGAGAGAGAGAGAGAGAGCAGGGGGAGGGGAAATGGAACGCCAAAAGAAGACGCTACTACGCCCTTTCACACCCTCCCATAATCAATGGCTAGATCAATTTACATGATTTTAATCCATTTTGCCGCCCCCAAATATCCGAAACTACGCTATGCCACCGATATACATTGCAGACCACAGGGCAGGATGGTGTGACAAGTCAATATTTATGGAGATTGGATGTCCGGGAGCACGACCTATTTGTGGCCGATAGGTGCGAAGAGCAGAAATCAGATTACTTCGAGGTGGATCGGTAGAGAGATGGTTATCGTATTACGTAAGTAACATACCAACGAATCTTGTCTAGGATAAGATCCGTTGGCAGGTCTTGCTGAATTCATTTCTTGTTTATTCATTTCCAGATTTCCCGGAAAAAACATCTAGATTTATATTATTTCACCATGTCACAAGTATGTATGTATTTTTTATTGTTTGTTATTCACCGCCCCGAAGGACAACAGTCTTTGAATTGCTGAGGAGCCACTCTGTTTAAAGAATACTAAATAAGTAAAGATATGTGTGTATATGTATATACATGTATATATATATATATATATATATATTCCTTTTGATTATCAGAGACGGAAAAAAGATAGAGAGTAATAGTATGATGATATATTAAGATAGACAGAGAGAGAGAGAGAGAGAGGAGAGAGAGATAGATGGGGAGGGAAGCATTATCATTGCTCAAGTTATTTAGTCAGAGACAGATTTTCAACCATTATTTACCCTATAAACATTTCAATGTGGTTTGTCGTCAATGTGGTTTATCGCGCAAATTTAAGAAATTGCTCACGTTACTGTGTTAAACATCATGCCAATCATGCCTAATAAGTTAGTATATCTACACGTCAACCTCCTTATAGTTAGGTTCTCCATGTATTTCTATCACATGATAAATTGAAAGAGCATAATTATTTTTTTTTTTTTAAAGATCTTGTCCAATTGTAAACAAGTTGGTTTCTGTGGAGGCGGGAAAAATACCACACTCGTGGTGAGAAAACTATTGTCATTAAAGTGTGTCTTCGGCACTTTGGCGATATCATTTTAATTTTTGTAATGCTTTTGCCCAAGGGAAAATGACCTGCTGGTCAAAATGTTGGACGTGTACTTTTATTAATTGCCTGCCTTGGTCGCTGCTAATTAACTCCTGCAGGGTTGTTTCTCATTAATAGGAAAATAGTGAGGAGGCGCGACAAAGAGTGAAGGAGAGGGTGCAGATACTTAGCCCTTTCAAGACAATTGACCACATTTTGTGGTTTGGATCAATAACTTTTGATTCAGAGCTCTAAAAAATATACCAGATGCATGACTAGAAAGAGCAAACATTTCTGCACACACTATGTCCATTTTTTCTTGCATGACCATATTGCGTTTGATGCCAGGAATTTTTAAAAAACGAGAATAAGCTTGAAATCCTTAAATTGCCAACACATTGAAAGGTTCAAAATCCTTATTATTCATCAAAATTGGCAATTTTTTTCAACTAATTTCTAACCATGTATATTCTTTTCAAAGACATTACAACTTATTAGGACCATGTAGCACTAAAAGAAAAATATTACTTTTGCCAATTTGAAGAATAAAATGTGATCAATTTAGCCCTTAAATAATTCCTGTCCTGAAAGGGTTTAAAGGCCACCGCAAACCTTACGATCGGTCTGCGATCCGATTTCAGAAGAAAATGTTATATCATTTGACAAATCATTTAAAAACGATTTTTGATTGAGGGTCTGAATAGTCATACAGATAGTAAAATCGCTAATACGGCCTTTACCGAGTTTCCTAGTCGGTGGAATGGCCAAATCGGCTCCGAGTCGTAGTGACGTCACAAAAATCGTACGACTGCCTACGATTTGAAACTAATTTTGCCCTTATTCCCTGTAGAAAGTAAGGTGTGCGGTGGCCTTAATTGATATCCCTCAAAGAATTATAAACCTGATAATGGCCTTTCAAGAAGGAATAAATTTAATAATATTTTCATTTTTTTTTACAGGATCGCAGTTCTTCAGGTTAGCTTTTTTCATGAAAACAACTCAGTTTTTGAAAATGTTTGTATATGGCGAAATTGGAGATCCATCCCAAATCCTACCAATGGATCTCAAAACAAACAGATAGATTTAATACTAGTCTCATAACATTTCAAGTCTTGAAATATTTACAAAATCTATATGACACATAATTCAAAGCGTTATACATTCTACCACAGTTATTCAAGATATCAGATTTGCGAAAAATAACGTTGATGAATTAAACCTACCGTACTTACAAAAACTTTCACATTAAAAACGTTTTGTATATACGATAACCAACATGGTAATGATTTATGAAACTGGACCATCTATTTTGATCATGCTGAGGAAAAGAGGTGAAAGAAGTATGCCTCATTGTAAATATTATTAAGGAACATAAACAAGACTTCCATAAATTATGTAGGCTGACATTGTTATCAAGATGCAATACAAGTCCACCAATCCCCAATACACATGATACACCAATCAACATGATCAATCAATGGCATAAAATGTCTGTATAGAAACAAATAAATGCTGTCAAGAGACACGAAGTCCAAATAGACTTGCTTTCCCCCCTACCACTTCTTGACTTTTGTCGACCACCTACTCGATCTATTCAGTCGTCATCCTAATTGATGTGCATGTCCATCATCGTCCATCGTTTCTCTGACGTCATCTTCGTCATCGTTTAACGCGAACTTATCGAGTTATTCTTGCTCGCGCCGCTTCAGGACTAGCAGACGATGCCGCCCGAGCCTCGGGGTGACGTCATGCACTTCCGCAAGCCTTTCTGGACTTCTTTTCTACCCCTTCTCTTTCTCTCTCCTTCTCTGCTTCTCCCCCCCCCCCCCCCTCTCTCTCTATCTCCGTCTCTCTCATATCCCCCTCTGTATCCCCCTTTCAATGTATGCCTCTCTGATGCTTTTTATGTATCCTTCCTTTCTGTATTTATGTGCTTTTAACCCCGTTTCTATACCTCGATTTTGGTTTACAGCGTCTTTTCTTGTCATTGTCTCGATCTTCCCCACTTTCCTGCAACCACACCATGATTCGCAAACCAGTCAGTCTTTATTTACACTGGCCAAAAACAACAACCTTTCTTTCATGTAAAATGTCAAGATGGTCCAGATACTATAAATAATTTAGGCGATAAACCTACTCATGACAGAATATTGAAAGGAACACCGTGCATTCGTTGTTGTCCGCATCTCAGAAAAAATACTATTCGGGTCAGACTGAATGAAAGAACGAATTCGAGTTCAACTCAACGAGGTTGGGTCAGAGGTAAAATATCAATAGTTTAAAGAGGTAGCAAATAGACAGTGAATGGATGAAGGCTGGCATCAAAATGTAATGCGGGGCATGGGTGGTTGACTGTTGTTAAATCGACCGAAAGCGTAAATAAAGAGTCTTCGTCGATTGGTTGCGAGTTAAAGGCAATTTCCGTCATGCATGGTTGCGCATCCGAGGGCGGGGTTAAAATAGGGAAGATATCCGACCAAATGTCATACAACACTTTAATTGGCAAGTAGATAATTTTAATAGGAGTGGGGTCTCTGACTTCATTAAACTAGAATTTCGAAGAGAGGGGGAGGGAGGGGGGGGGCAGAGTAGATTTGCCGATATTGTGAATAGGATACAATACAACAAAGATTCTTGCAAGCAAATTTCTCTCTCTCTCTCTCTCTCTCTCTCTCTCTCGCTCTCTCTCCCTTTCACTTCCACCGGGACGATGATGCTGAACAGGATTCATCAAGCCGACCAACTATACTCAGGTGCTTACTAGCAGTATCGATGACCCTCCCCCCTCTCTCTCCCTCTCTTTCTTTCACTCTCTCCCTCCCCCATTCACCCTCTTCGTTACCACCCCCCTCTCTCACCCACTTTCTCCCTCTCTTACCCTCTCTATCAGTGCCTCTTTTAATTTCTCGCTACTAGTCGTTATGCCACGATCTATCTCAATTCGGGCTGTCCATAAGCATCGTTATTACATACACGAATCCAATCACCTTGTAGCAATAAACAACAAGGCCATTAAAATGTAAGCTGGTGTTAACGACGCCGCGTAAAATAACGTTAGGATAATACGAAGGGCCAAATCCGTAAATTGGGCTTTACATTTAGGAGTGCGACCTTTATTTTTGTTGCTGCTATTTATTTGTTATCGGAAAATACCCTTTATACACTTATTTTAGAGGTGCAAAATATGAATATGAATGACAAAAAAAAAAAAAAAAAATCAGTCCGTTTAAATAAAAAAATAAAACCAGCTTAAGCTTTTGTACCATTTACATGCAATTAGTAACAACGTTTTTAGAAAACGTTTTGTAGGTACGTTAAAATTTCATTACGGGCTATTATAAAAGATAACAAACCAGGCTGAGGTCGGAAAATTGAATACTGGTTCCAAATCCAGACGTAAGCTCATAGATTGCAAAGCAGCAACTCTAATATCGAGTCTTAATGTCCGGTCCCTCAACTCAAAGGAGAAGATGGGAGAACTCACAGCACTAGCTGAAGAAAAAAGAATTGATGTTCTATGCATACAGGAACATCGTATCTATCATGACAATATTGATATTCAGATGAAGGGCATGGGCAAAGGTTGGATGCTAGCTACCTCTTCATGCACCAAGAATACAGTGAACAGCACAGTTGGAGGGGTCGGTATATTGATGAGTCCCTTTGCTTATAAGTCACTGGAACACCTCGAAAAAGTGAGTCCTCGTATACTTCTAGCCAAGTTCAGTGGGAATCCTGTTCCCACTGTTATCACCTGCTACAGTCCAACCAACTGCTCCCCAGACAATGAAGCTGTTAATTTCTATAGCCTACTGTCTGATGTCGTTAAACAGATACCTCAGCACAACCTGAAGATTATCTGTGGTGACATGAATGCCCAGGTTAGCTCTACAGACAGCAAGGGTTTTACGTTTGGCAATAGGACTAACAGAAATGGGCAGTACTTGCTGAACATGAAGTTTGAATGTGACCTGATTGCGTGTAACACACGCTTTCAAAAAGCCAAAGAAAAGATGTGGACATTTACATACCCAAATCAGAGCCAGGCACAACTAGACTATATCCTAGTGAACAAAAAGTGGAGAAATAGTGTAAAAGACTGTCAAGCTTACAACTCTTTTCGCACCTTGAATTCAGACCATCGAATTGTTTCCACTAAGATGCAACTAAGCCTGAGAAGCAACAAGAAGGTAAAAGCCAATTCAAGTCCCCCTCATGACTGGCAGCTCTTTCAATCAGATTGTGGTATTAAGGAAGCATATACAGTGGAGGTAAACAACAGGTTTGAAGCATTGTACCAGGATATCGAGAATCCTACAGCGGATAATATCTACTCCTCACTAATGGAAGCACACGAAGATGCAGCCAAAAAACATGTACCAACGAGAAAGGGAAAGAAGAAACGGGTGCCATGGGAAAATGAAAAGATTAGGGAGAAACGGAAATGCCTTAAGGAAGCATACAATAAAAAGAACAGCACACCAAATGCCGAACATGCAGAAACACTTGACAAAGCCAAGAAAGATCTCCAGGATGCATATGATGAAGAACAGGCAGATTACATCGCTCAAAAATGCACTGAGATTGAGATTGCTGCCGTCCAACAGCAGACTAGGAAAGTATGGGATATTGTGAAAGAGATCACTGGAAAGACCTCCACCCCAGTGGGGCAGCTTAGAGGTAATACACCCCAAGAGAGACTAAACCAATGGAAAGATCACTTTTCAAATCTTCTTGGTCAACTGCCACCAGATGACAACAACCCAGTAAGGAAGATGGTTCAAGAGACACTCCCAATCAAAACAAGCAACTTCACCACTGGAGAACTTAAAGTGGCAATCACCTCCCTCTCCAATAATAAATGCCCTGGTGTGGATGGAATCCCATCAGAGGTATGGAAGTCTGGTGCCCTTAACCAACAGCTTTTGGAAGTATGTAATAGAATGCTTATCCATGGTGAGAAACCAGATTTGTGGTCTAAGAGCATAATCATCCCTGTACCAAAAAAAGGAGATCTCAGTACTCCTAAAAACTACCGTGGTATAGCACTGACCCCAGTAGCTGCAAAAGTATTCAACAAAATGCTTTTAAATAGAATTCGTCCTCACCTGGAACCCCTTCTCCGCAAGAACCAGAATGGATTTCGTCCAGGAAGGTCTACAGTAGCGCAAATTCTAACCTTGCGAAGACTGGTAGAAGGTATTAAAGCAAAACATCTGACAGCAGTACTTACATTTGTGGATTTCAAGAAGGCCTTTGATTCTATCAATAGGAAGAAGATGTTAGAGATCTTAAGAGCCTACGGAATACCACACACAATAGTTACAGCAGTAGGATTGCTGTATAAGGATACCACAGCTCAAGTACGTTCACCAGATGGAGAGACTGACTCCTTTACCATCTTAGCAGGAGTGCTCCAAGGAGATACTTTAGCACCATACCTATTCATCATAGCATTGGATTATGCTCTAAGAATAGCTACTGAAGGGTTTGAGGATCTGGGCTTTAACCTCGAGGAAAGGAAAAGTAGCAGATATCCCGCTGTAATGATCACAGACACCGACTTTGCTGATGATATTGCACTAATTTCAGACAATTTGGAAAAGGCACAGAAGCTCCTAGAACGAGTTGAGTCTGCAGCAAGTCAAGTCGGTCTACAAATAAACAGTACTAAGACAGAATTCATGATGTACAATCTTCATGAAGGCGAGATTTCTACTGCTGACGGGACAAGGTTGAAGCAAGTTCAGGACTTTCAGTACCTTGGCTCATGGGTTGATCAGTCAGGGAAAGATCTGAATATCCGAAAGGCAAAATCGTGGACGGCTTTGAACAAACTGGCAGCAATTTGGAAATCTAACCTCAGTAGGCAACTGAAAGTCAGATTCTTTAAGGCTTCAGTGGAAACTGTACTGCTATATGGATCAGAAACCTGGACACTGACAAATAGCCTGGAAAAACAACTGGATGGCTGCTATACAAGACTCTTGAGAGCAGCATTGAATGTCAATTGGAGGGACCATATGACAAATATAGAGTTATATAGGGGCATGACACCAATCTCAGTCAGACTGAGAGAACGCCGCCTCCGTTTCAGTGGTCATTGCTGGAGGAGCAAGAGTGAAATAATCTCACAAATGCTCTTCTGGGAACCTTCAAGGGGCAAACGCACCAGGGGCCGTCCAGCAATGACTTACATAGATCAGTTAGAAAAAGACACTTGTCTACCAAGGCAAGAACTCCCAAAGATCATGGAGAATAGAACTGAATGGAAAAAGCTTGTCAAATCAGTGCGAGTACGCTCGACCTAGTAGTAGTAGTATAAACGATATGAGGTAAGGCCGCAGACTCCAATTCAAACTATTTGTCATGATATCTCTTGTCTGATATAATTATATCTTTTTAATAAAATATATTTTTTTGTTCTTTCTTTTTGTTTTTCTTTCGGCTGGATGGAAAAACCCTCATTCGTAAATTTGAACTTATGCGGACTTTCTCTCTCATAAGTTCAAGCATTCTGAAAATTGTACATAAGCGATCTCCGCATTATCAATTCGGAGGAATTTGACAATAATTGGTACCATCAGGCTCCCAAATTTCGACAATACAGAACAACTCTCGTAACATTCTAAGTACCTTAAAATCCCAGACCTCCTTGCAACCTCGTGTGAAAACCAATGTGAATACTCGTGTGAATACGAAAACTCTTAGCGTAAATCTAAAAACGCACTTCTGGTTCGTCCAATGTTTGATAAAATATACTCTCTCTAAAAAAAAAAAAAGAGTGAATTTTCACTGTGTTTTCACTCCCCCGGAGTCACGTCAGTGATCACTTGTTTAGGAGTGAATATCGAGTGACTATCGAGTGCTCTCCAAAAGGAAAAGAGTGATCACACGATTTATTTTTTTGAGAGTAAGTATTACGAGCCCTCTCCCTACCCCCGAATCAAAATCATGGAACAACTCCGGTAACTATACCTTGCAATGCCAGACCTGCCGTTCATCACGCGTCTAGGTACCGATGACCTCGTGTAAATCCAATATCAGTCTTGTGGTTCCTTCAGTGTTTGATAAATATTACGTATAGAGTATTACGAGCTCCCCCTCCCCCACACCCACCCCACCCCAAATCAACATCATGGCACAGTATTCTCGTGACTACCTTTAATTCCGGGACCCCCCTTTAACCTTGTCCGACTACGTACTGATCATCTCGTGTAAATTTAATAACAAGCTTCTGGTTCGTTCCATGTGTACATTCTCATTACTTCACGGAAGGCGTTTCTTCCATCAACAGACATCGTCATGACTCCCAGAGAAGGTTACTTTCAAATTAACCTCCCGATTTTCCCCTTAAAAATCCATGTATTCTTGCTTTACGCTCTTTGCATTTTCTCCTCTCTGCAGCTTTGATGATAACATCGATATTTGTTTGCTAAAATTGTGAATCATTATTCTGTCAGTATTGTTTTTAGGTGACATCCTGACATTAAAAATATTGTTTCTATTTCACTCTTCTTATTATTTTGTCATTTTTGCTCTTCTTTTTCGCTATCATAACCATCATCATCAATCATATTTTTCTTCATCTGTTTTCGAAACTCCTTATCATCATCTTCTTCTTCTTCTTCTTCTTCTCTTTCATTATAATAATCATCTTCACCACCTTCTTCCAGTCCTCCTCCTCCTCCTCCTCCTCCTCCTCCTTCTTCTTCTTCTTCTTCTTCTTCTTCTTCTTCTTCTTCTTCTTCTTCTTCTTCTTCTTCTTCTTCTCTCCTCCTCCTCCTCCTTCTCCTTCTTCTTCTTCTTCTTCTTCTTCTTCTTCTTCTTCTTCTTCTTCTTCTTCTTCTTCTTCTTCTTCTTCTCTTCACCTTCTTGTGCTTCTTCTTGTGCTTCTTGTTATCTCTTCTTGTATAATATGACATCCTCTTCATTTTGGGCTTCTCTTCATCATGTACACCACCACCACTTTTTAAATGCACATCCAACTATCGCCATATTCAGATATTCTAGCATGACCATAAACTGATGAGACGGTATATTTCCCGAGGGAGGAGGCCGTTTTCCTTCCTTCCTTCCCCTATTCTGTTTCTTTCCTGTCTTGTCTCACTTGGCGACCATTAAGTCACGACCCATGCGTAATCACCGATGTCCTATCTTATTAATCCAACTATATCTCCTCTAAAACTGCTAACACAAAGTCATAATGACATAGTCCTACTATTTGATATACTATCTCATGCATGGCCGGAGAGGAAAGGCATTTAAAAACTATCATCATCACTTTTGTATTTCCTGCCCGTCTTGTGTGAGCATGACTTCTCTCAGCGTACATAATAACCACAAGCAATTACTTTTTATATAAATTCAGGGTATAAAGACCACCTGCTCATAAAGACCGCTCTTGTCTCCCTTTAGCGGTCTTTATATACAGGTTTCACGGTAAACATAATTTTCTGTAGGCGCTCTTTCTTGGTTTCAAGATGGCATTGCACAAAATGTACATGTCTTCATTTATGTTTGATATAGTCTTCCGCATTGCCTTCACTTTGGGTCATGATTGCGTTGCCTCTTTCATATGTGTTTCTTAATTTGCAAATATAGTACCCCTTGCATCATGAGTAGTAAAGTAGAAATAGGGCATGTTTACCAAGAAACGTGACAGAGAATCAAACTCAGCATTCTCAGTAAGGCGTGTGTCAATCTTTTGATGCACATGGTCGACAGGTAAACCTTTTACAATTAATGCCCGCTGAATACGAGGCGTTATTTTAGATAGCGCTATTATTACCTACGTCAATAAAACATAATGAAGGCAATTTAGCGGACGCGCCAATCATTCTCTCGTGGCGCGTTAATGGCCACGCATAATTATTTCTGATAGTCTTCTGATACATCATTAAGTGACTGCCCGTACAGTGCAACATGTATAAGTCCATCATGTTTGTGAAATTATGGGACATCATTGTACACTTAATCGTGAGGAGGGAGTGTATTCATATCTAACCCAGATATATACAGCAGCGTCAATGAACAAAAATTATTTTTCAGGACTGAAAGGAGAGCTTGATTGATCTTTGCATATTAGTATTTTAGAATATCTGATAATGAATCACGAATAATTCATATTGGTTAATCATTATATTCGAGGAATATGTAGCAATATGGTATTGTATATAGACGACATGAGATGTTAAAATAGACTAAGACCCCGTTCTCACTCACTTTGAAAGTGGACTTTTGGAGCGGTCTATCTAAGACCCGTTCCTCAGGAACGGTTCTTAGGTGAGTGTGAACGGTCAAAGTGGTCCAGGAAGTGGTCTTCTGGACCGGTCCAGAAGACCACCTCGGGGAGGTGGTCTTGAGGAACGGGTCTTATTAAGAGCGGTATGGACCGCTCTAAACGTGCAATGTGAACGAAAGCGTACTTCAACCGGAAGTGAGCCAGTGACGTTCCGCGCACAAAACAAAGCAAAAGCAATCGATCGGGCAGCCGGCAGGCACGCTACGGTACATCAGTTTGTATTCCGCGCGAAAAATTTGACCCGCTGAACTGAGCTGCCATAGCAACAAGGCCACTTTGAATCGTGGAGCGGTTTGAGCGAGAAAAACTGCTCGGAGTGTGAACGCTAGCAAACCGTTCCTCAAGACCCGTTCCTCTCGAGCGGTCTAACTAAGACCACTTTCAAAAGTGAGTGAGAACGGGGTCTAAGTTCATATCTAAGCAAGATAGCAGTGTTAAATGTATGGGGGGGGGGCACAGTAAATCTTGTAATAAAGTCATCAACTATTTTCACTCAGTATCGATATGCAGCTTATCTTTTCCCCTCTCTCTCTCTCTCTCTCTTTACCACATCTCGCCCATACATGTCTTCTCTTTCATTCTCTCACCCTCCCTCTACCTTTCTCCCTCATCTATGTAATCTCTTTTCTGCTTTCCCCTTCTCTCTCTCTCTCTCTTTCTCTTCTTCTGTCTCTCATGTTACGAGTCAGCCTCTATTAGTCTCCAAATCCCTGTCTCTGTCTCTGTCTGTCTGTCTGTCTGTCTCTCTCTCTCTCTCTCTCTCTCTCGGCCTCCTTTTCTCTCTCCTTTACTCTCCTCTCTCACAATCTTTCTCGGTCTCTTGCACCCTATTTTTGCTACTACGTTCTCATCCTTTTCACCGTTCCCCTAAATTAACCCCCCTCCCCCACATCTCCCCTTTCTTTGTCCTCTCTATCTTTCTCTCTTTCTCTCTCACCCTCTTAATAATAATAATAATAATAATAATAATAATAATAATAATAATTAATAATAATAATAATAATAATAATAATAATAATAATAATAATAATAATAATAATAATAATAATAATAATAATAATAATAATAACGGTGGCTTCTTGTATATCGCTCAGGTCCATCACGTCGTGACGCTCATGGCGCTCCAACATTGTTGTTGTATCTCTTGTTGTATCTAAACCTTGAACAGTCAACAGTGATAAAGATATATTTCTATCCTGTTAGTTTTGGATTGACGTCAATTAACATTAGTCGATTTCCTCATTTTCATCGATACAACAAGAAGAACATTTGGGAAACTTGGAGAGAATTGTTAGATTGTGTGGCCATAAAATGTGGTTTGGTTGCGTGGCAATACATAAATCGAATTCCATATGACCTACCATGACGTAACTCCGGTTTATTCTTCATATCATTATCCACCCATCTCTCTCTCTCTCTTTCTATTTGTATTCCTGTCAGACTGATCCACCCCCTCCCCCTCTCCCTGTCTTCCCCTTTCTCCCTCCGTTACACCCCCTCTCTCTATAGGCCTGTTTCTCTTCTTTTGTCGTTTACACGTTTGGGTAAGGTTAGGATTAGGTACATTAGAAAAGATTTTGGGTTATGGAGAGGTTAATGATACAGGGGCAGCCATTATGATTATTAGAGTTAATGTAGGGTTAGGGTTAGGTTTAAGTTTAGGTACTCCAGAATAGAGTTAGGGATGGGTTTAGGAGTAAAGTTAAGGTTTAGGAACATTGTCCCCTCATCCAATGAGAAAAGAAGACACGGGCCGTCAACTCCAATAGCATGCACTTATGAAGATAAGCACACACCCCCTCTCTAGATGTAAAAATCCCCCATGAATCCGCTACTTTTATATTGCATCGTTCTGGTGAGGTTATTCCCGGTCACAAGACTTTCTTTGAGGTGTTGTTTTTCAGGAGATAAAGTCCGATTAGAGACAGATTTAATCTTGGTCTAAGTGGTCTTAGGCGGATAGACTTCGAATTAGCGAGACGTTAACAAAAATAGCAAAAATATTACTTAGGGAACATTAAAGTAGAGTTTACGGCTCTCTTTGTTTCATTTGAATTTCCAGAATTAATTATCTGAAAAAATGAGTCGTCAATTAACTTAAAACAACTTCAGAATAATCAGTGAAAAGGAGAGAGAGAGAGAGAGGGGGGGGGGGGGTGTGTGTGTGTGTGTGAGAAGGGTGGGGGAGAATACAAAGAGAGACGAAGGTAGACAGTAACAGAGTTGAGAGCAGGGAAAGAAGAAGAAAAACAAAGAAAGACAACAAAGGGAGAAAAGGGTGAAAAAGCAAGAGAGAGAGAGAGAGAGAGAGAGAGAGAAAGAGAGAGAGAGAGAGAGAGAGAGAGAGAGAGAAGGGGGGGGGGGGGGAGAGTGGAGAAAAGTGACAAACTACCCATGCCTTATCTCATTTCCCGAAATTATTGTAAATAAGGTATGTCTAAGTTCGAATAATACAAATCATTTAAATAACTGAGAAAGTGGTCTAAATATTTTAACGTTAATTTCATCGGCAAGACATTTTTAAAAGAATATTCAAGACTCGTTAAGAAGACATGTACTTTTCAATTCAAGTTCATTCATAGAAAAATTGCAACCAATGAAGTTTTGTTTGGCATTGGTGTCAAAAGATTACCAAGATGTAATTTCTGTCAGAAAGAAAGCCAAAATCTTATGCACTTGTTTTTCCATTGTTCAGTTGTTAAAATATTTTGGAACGATGTTAACAAATGGTTGGTTGGTTGGTTTAAACGTTCTTACTTTACCACTTTCAGTTGTAGATATTTGTTTTGCAGTATACAAGGCATGGTTTTGTCAACACGGTTTTGTTTTATGCTAAGTAATTCATTTACAAATATAAATACATCGATAAAACATTGGTTTTCAAGTATTTTCGAAAAGACATAACTTTTCTAGAAACAGTAGAGCGTGTTATTGCAATTAGACAAGGCAAAGTTCTAGTTCACCCACAGAAATACCAAGCATTGAATATGTCCCATGATGTACTTGCTGAATAGTAGCATACATCATTCATTTATGTATGATTTATGATTGATTGTTCTTGAATATATGTATTTTGTTTTTTGAAATGAAACAATAATAGTTATAATTATAAAAAAGATCTCTCTTACTGGCATACTCCTTCACTCTCTCATTCTCATTCTCTCCCCCCCCCCCCCCTCTCTCTCTCTTCCCCTGCCCCTGTCAGTGATTGGTACGGGCAATAAAATATAACATTTCATTTTTTAAATAATTATACTGTTTCTCATGATCCCTGTTTTTCTGTCTCTCTGTCTCTCTATATATCTCTTTCAGAACTCGATGGACCTCCACTTTCGTATTTTCATTCACTCCCTCGGTCCCCAGTGATTTGTTCTGGGGCAATCTATCATAATTTTCTTTTTTCTATCATGGACTAGATATTACCTCATGGCAGGGGCGGCGCTACAGGGGGGACAGAGGGGGCGACCGCCCCCCCTATGATTTTTCAAGTAGTGAAAAAAGAAAAAAAAAGAAAAAAAAAAGAAAAGGAGGAAGAAAAGGGAATAAAAGGGAAGAAAGAAGAAAGAGGAGTATTAAAAAGAGAGATCTTAAACATATAACTCTATATTACCCCTGTTATTTAATGGAGAAAAAATATGACGTCATCTTTAGGTCGTCTTGCCCCTCCTATCAAAATACCCTGGCGCAACCCCTGCCTCATGGGCCTGCTTATTACCCATAATCATGTGAATGTCTATTCCCATGCTGGCACCTGTCAAAGGCTCCGCACATAAAGAGATTACAGTTGACTGTTGAATACGTAAGTCCTTCAATCGCTCTATTATACCCATATTTAAGCTATGAATTGCATGGCATTTATTTAGAATTTGAATCAATATCCTAGGGCCCCGTCTTATAAAGAGTTGCGATTGATACGAATCGATCGCAACTTAAAATTAATCGCAACTGTATACTTGAGAGATAGGAGTTGCGATGTATTTCAAGTTGTGATCGATTCGAATCAATAGCAACTCTTTATAAGACGGGGCCCAGGTCTCAGCCTCTGGAATAAAAACTATAAATCCACGCGCCGGTGTCGGGTATATAACTAAAAATTGAAGTGAGGGGGGGGGGGGGGGATGGTGTCTTGTATGATCTTCAATATCGTCTGTTTGGAGCCAGAAGGGCGTTAAGTCATATACTTTAACACAGAGTTAACGCCCTTCTTACTCTCAATAGAGCAATGGAGGAATTAGAGGAAAGGCCTTGGAGTGGTTCAGGAATTGCCTTACAAACAGGAAACAATTTATAGTTACTAATAACTGTACATCCACCTTAGGAGACTTAACATGCGGATTATCACAAGGCTCCATATTAGGGCCGCTATTATTCATATTGTATTGTAATGACTTTTATCTTTCATCCAGACTATTATCTCTATACTCTTTGCTGATGACTCAAACATATTTTTTTACCAATCAGGATCCACACCAGCTCACAGAAATCGTCAACATTGAGCTAAAAAAACGTAGCAATTTGGATAATAGCAAAAGGACTTTCGCTTAACCTTGATAAAACCCATTACATGATATTTAGTTAAAGTATTACTGCACTTCCTGAAACTATAATTTTCAACGACCATACACTTACCCAGGTAACCAATACCAAATTTCTTTGGTTGGGATAGTGTAAAGTATATATATATTTAGTAATTATTTCCATATACTCAGAGCACTTGTATTTTTTTCTCACAAAGGGTCTATAGAATACAAGCTGTGCTTTAAAAAAGACTCCTCCACTTTTGTTTCTTTACTATGCCTAATATTACTGAAATTATGAAAGTATAAGTGTTTATTATATGTAATTACTGTACTTTTTTTTCCCATTTATGTAAACATTTTGTTTGATATTATGTTATACAAATTTGTATATATGTAAAACACTGAAAGGCATTATATGGAGAATCAAAGAAACCTTGAAACCTTGAATAGACGATACTACACTCTAGGGTATGTGCGTACAGTAACACAAGCAAAAGCAAATAGTAATAACCAGGCTGAAACTATGCAATGCATGAACTGAGTCACAACCTTGGGAAATGTTGACTTATTGTTGGAAATGATACCACACAATAGAAATGGGCAATCTCGTTAACATTGG
This sequence comes from Heliocidaris tuberculata, assembly GCA_025618425.1. Taxonomy (NCBI): domain Eukaryota; kingdom Metazoa; phylum Echinodermata; class Echinoidea; order Camarodonta; family Echinometridae; genus Heliocidaris; species Heliocidaris tuberculata. The sequence continues at coordinate 11,743,300 of CM046837.1, forward strand.
TCCTCATCATTTGGATGGATGAAGATACAGCTGAGACCGAAGTAATGGCGTGCTCTAGGTAACGGAACAATGAGAAATGGTACTTGTGGCAGATAATAGCCATGTCGGAGGATTAATGAGATGTTTGTGAAAAGAAAAAAAAAATCATAATATAACGGTTGTCACTGGTTAGAAAGATATTCAATCTTAAAATGCATCAGAAGGGGCTAATGAGAACTAGGTATTCTCTCGGCCCCATTTCCGAATGAAAATTATCAAAAGTTCGATGATAATTATAGGCTGTGAATCACGCCTCGAGTCACTATTTGCACTTAATCTATCGAAATTAATCTTGCGAAAATAATTGTGGCTAGCAATTTTGGAAATAGTCGCAGCTATTATGACAACGCATGTTTCCCTTTAAATTATCAAAATAAGGCGTTAAATTCCAACACGAAGCAAACCATTTTATGCATTTATCGTATCTCTTACAGCGTAATGCAATAAGGATCGGCAGCCCATTGTTGAGGTACATTGGCATCTCAAAACAGAAATATTCTGATTCATTTCTTAATGCAGTTGTTACCATGACTACATAAGGTTGATTGCCATCATCACAAAGGCATACCCTCATGTTTCACCGTAAGTGCTTGACGCAATATCAAAACGAAATTTCCAACTGACAAAAGCATTGAGTTGTATATACGTCGAATTCGATTAAGAATATTTCCTCTTCCGATCTTTACTGCCATCAATATAGCATAGCATATCCCCACGTTTCACCCTAATGCGATATCAAAATGCGAATTTCCGACTGAGAAAAGCATTGAGCAGTACGTCGAATTCGATTTAGAATATTCCCTCTACCGATCTCCAGTACTAATATGAACAGACATAAACAATTAAATTAACTAGACACGTGTTAAACGAATAGTTCACTAATTCATTCAGACCTATGATACGCATGCGCGTAGGGATCACATCAAATGCCGTTTAGGGGAAGTAAAAATCAAGGTCGTTGACAATTAAAGATGCTTGCTATGTGAAATGGCAAAAAATAATCAGCATAAACGGGTCACCCGATCTTGCTTGTAATTCGAACTCATGTAGCTCCAACATGTCCATGGGAGTAGAATTTAATGAAATACGATCTGCAGTTGTAATTCGAAAAAGATGAACAGTGAACACCAAACCACGACTGTAAGTCCAAGGGGATTTTAAGAGAAGGTTAAGTTCCGGAAAAGGTGATAAAAAATAATTCGTGAGCTTTTTCATTCCTTTTAAGTCAATATGGAAGAATATTATAGCAGAAATATCCCCTGAAAAGAATCGCTCTTCAAATGTCCTCATATTCAAAATATGACAAGAAATAGCGGAAATGTTCGGGCCGAACATTCATGGCACATTTCTGTGTGCAGTGCATGTGCTTTTTAGTGAGATTGGGTCAATTTCCTATCATTTAGAAGATTCCAAAACCTCACAATATTATTGTTATGTAATGCATAATAAACCCTTCCCAATTGCTCTGAGACGGGGTTTTTTTTTTACAAAATGTAATCGGATAACCCAAACTCAACTTTATCTTTAAGTTTGTTCTTCTTTTTTCTTCATTAACAGAATGTGAATAAGTATAATTTAAAGGGACAGTCGGAATAACAATGTCTAATTTGCTAAAAGCTTCATAATTTACAAGACCACACAAAGTTTTAAGGTGGCAATTATATCACTACAAAGTCCATGTAACATGCGTAATGAATATACTCTAAGCATAGTTATAGGTTTTCATTATCTAAAACTTATAGTTCTGGAAAATGTCAATAACCCCCACCCCCCAAAAAAAAAAACCCAAACAAAACAAAACAAAAACAAAAACAAAAACAAAAACAAAAACAAAAACAAAAACAAGAACAAAAACAAAAACAAAAACAAAAACAAAACAAAACAAACAAACAAAAACAAAACAAAACAAAACAAAAAACAAAAACAAAACAATGGTCTAAAGCGTGGTATGATCCACGAGAGGGGTTATCTTTAATAGACAGACACGTAATTATATACAATTGGAAAAGGGCCAAGAGATTACTTATTCTGAATACTTTTAACCCTTTCGAGACAATAACTGACCACATTTTGTGTTTGGCACAATAACTTTTTATTCAGAGCCCTAAAAATATACCAGATGCATGCGTACAAAGAGCAAAAATTTCTGCACACACTGTGTCCATTTTTGTTGTATGACCATATTGTGTTTGATGCCGGGACGTTTAAAAAGAAGAATAAGCTTTAAAAACCATAAATTGGCAACACATTGAGAGGTGCCAAATCATTGTTTTTCATGATTTTTTCCCCAACTTTTTAAAAAAGTTCTAAACCATGTATGCTGTTTTCAAAGACATAACATTTTACCAGAACCATGCATGTAGCATTTTAAAAAATATTATTGTTGCCAATTTGATGAACAAATGTGATCAATCAATCCTTGAATAATTCCTTTCATGAAAGGGTTAGAGAAGATTCAAAAGACGAGAATATTTGCAAGCTTTAAATAGATCCGAAATTCTTTTCCATTAAAGTCTAATCGTATACGCTACACATGCAAAGTTTCATAATTTTTCAGGGGGTGGAATCAGCCTTTTCCAATGATCCAATGTATCGAAATTTGATTTTTTTTTTCACACTGATTAGTAAATTTCATGGTTAGAAGGTGCATATTCCCCATACTAAGTCAGATAGTATATGCAAATGCCAGAATATATTTTACAATACTTGTGAAAAAAGGAACTCCCTTTTTATGCCTGCCTTAATTGGATTTTTCTCCCCCATTCAAATTAGTTGCAAAATTCCTTCTTTCAGTCCATATCTTAGGCAAGCAGGTTGCGCTTTGTATAAATAAGTATGAATTACGATGATAAAAATTCGAGGTTGGGATTACGTTAAATTATTGTATATGAAATGACGGTGATAATTCTTATGGCGTTAGCAAACAGAAAAAACAGAAGAAAAAAAAAACGGTACAGATTACGTCAGAGCCTCGAAAACACAACCGAAAATGTGGAAGGAAATGAATGAAACACTTCCATCATTGATCCAATCCAAGTGAAGCTGATATCAAACACGTTTTGTGAGGGAGAAAGGGCATTTATGATTTATGATTAAGATTATCACACTCTTATTAATGAGGAAAATCTTTAATCCAAATAAATGCAACAGGTTAAGTGAGATGATAGATCATTAAAATGCAGAGTACCTCTGTAAGAACATGTATTACATTAGATTTCGTTATAATTATAAAGGCTTATGATGAGAGGTTTGTGATGGATACGAAGGGGGGAAAAAACCCCTAGATGCAAAGACGCTGTGTTCTTATGATGAAGAAAGTATGTGGGTGTTATAATGTGAAACCCGAGGGAATAATCGCACTTGTTTACAAGGAATTAGTTATTCTTAAAAACACACTAACACACACGTATTAATATATCAAACGCCATGTATTTTAATGTACCATAAAAGAGCAATGTAGATGCCTTCCTCAAGGGCATAGTGCCTTAGCGGGGATCGAACGCACCATCCTCGCGTTTCCAGTCGAATGATACCACACGCCCTTTTCCTTAAACGATACGACATGAACTTTTCCTAATACACATTCGATGCTACTTGTTGCTCCAGTATTGCTTATCCACACAGATAAAAGTTGTAGTTGTAATTCTGGAAAACCACGGTAATTATGTGGGTCCGTATTTTATTCAAACTGAACTTAGCTGCTTTTTGAAGCATCAACATCTTTATTCGGTTCATATTTACTGAGGTAATGTAACGAAAACAATACACAAAATAAATTCATATAAACTGTAGTTGTTCATGAAATGCATGGAACGGATAAACAATTATAACAAATATCATGATTTTGTGCATTCTTTTGATAACAAAATTATGGTAATTGTATGGGATGAAGACGTTGACATATGGCGCTTCATAAATCAACGGACGAAGTCAACCAAAGAAGTCACGGACTTCAACCTAACCAAAGTTAGTTTCACATTTATGAAATTCATATCAGCCGTAATAAAAAACAGTGCGCCTCGCCATCATGATTATACTGCATAATCATGTGAAAAAATTAAGGGAAGAAAGGAGAGGGGTAAGTTGAAGACTAAGAAAAAAGGAGATGGATACTGTCGGGAGAGAGTGGGAAATAAAAGAACAAAATGGAAAGGGAAAGGAAATGGGAAGAGAAAGAAAGAGACGGGAGATAGCAAAATATATACCAAAGATGTGAAATAAATAAATAAAATTGAAGTGACGTAACAAGCAAGATATAAAAAAGAAAAGAAATGAGTATGAAAGAGAGAGAGAGAGAGAGAGAAGGATAGGGAGAGAGAGAGAGAGGGGGGGGGGGGGAGAAGGGACGTTAAGAATATTAACTACGAGTAAGAGATGGAGTAATATGTTAGAGGGGAGAGAGTCTATAATAACGTCAAAGAGCGAAGTAACCACACGTAAGTTGAATTTGCTTCCGTCTTCATCAATTAGTCAGGAGCCTGACATCCAATCGTTCTGAAAACACAATCCCCCCGTAGAGGATTCCATTGAAATTTTGGCCCTTTTATCAGATGGTATTGATTCACAGAATCACTGTCTTGGCACACGAAAACAGGATGCCGTGCACCAGATGCCGATGAAATAAACAAACAAGATATACAAAAAAAGAAACCCAAGGGATGGACTAGTGGTTATTGAAAATATACATATATATGCCAAAATAAGTTATTGTTTGATCGGAATAAATGGGAAGGATATTTCATTAATTATGAATAGTTTATGCCCCATTCAGGTAGCAATGTCAATCGATGCTTTTCGATGTGAATGAGAGTGAAAAAAATACAAGTAAATATCGAGTATCTGAAAATGCGTCTATGTGTGTGCGTGATTGGATTTTTACAGCCGTGTATCAATCAGAAATGATTATTTACGTCCGTCTGGGGACCGACCTTTAACGTCACCTTCCGAAAGACGTGACTCAGTCTCGAACCTGGGTCCGCTGAATCAGTTTATAACTTCCACTGTTAGCTGGATTACAGCTGGGCGCACGCCACAACGCCCAGTTGTGGATATCGTTTATGTCAAGACAATTGGATTCTTTGTCATCAAAGTTTTTTTTTTTCTTCTTCTTTTTGCTGTACGATTTTTTGATGTTCCTGGCATGGTTCAATTTCTCTGTCTTTTTTTATTGCTGATTTTTTTTTTTTTTTTTTTTGGGGGGGGGGGGGGTGAAACAGTATTTTAATGGTATAACATTATCCAGATGTCCAAGGCATCCTTGATATAACTTTTTTTATTGAGTAGGCCTATCATGTTTTTATTTGGTTACGCAAGGCTTCATGATGTTTGTAAACCAGATCGTTAACAAATATTGTATATGCAAACACACGGCAATTTTCATTTAGCCTCTATAATACCGCATCAAGTCGGAAACCTGTCATCCTGTAAACCGTTTACAAATTTCGCTACAAACATGCATAACCCACAACACCGTTACCTCCATCGATCGCGTGCTATTATTTGACCGGGTTTGGATTTTCTTCCTGATCCCTCTCCTTTTTTCATCGTTTCATGACGAACAAACAGGTTTATTGGTGGATTGGGATTCCGAGCGAGGAGGGAGAATAGAACGAGACAGAAGTGATGGATTTGATTTGATGGCCGATAGATTTACGTACGACTGGGACTCGATGCCAGTAGCGCTCTAAATGCCGAACATCGATGAATAGCATGAATGAAGTTAGAGGCCCGTTGGGGGTATATTATCGTAGTTGCCGATTTGAGGGTGATACATGGTGTCTCTTGGTAATGCTTTTGTAGCGGCAGCCGGTGGCAGAACGCGGATTCCGCTCGTGATTTGAACAAAAAGTCGAGTGGAGGGTCTAGTGTTTATGCAATTCCAACACGGCGTGATTCATTTACATCTAATGCTGAGAAATCCATGTTTTATGTCCTCTTCTAAATACGTGGAACGGAGGATAAAGAATAGTTGACACAGTTCCTCAGTGAATTAACATGCATGCTAATTACACACTTCGATGTCTTACTTCAATACTGTATCATTCGTCATTTAGTATTCAAAATGACGTCAAATAAAAGATATAATTGTATCAAATTGATCATACTGATTTTAGCTTATAAGATAAACTGTTAATATCAACCAAACCCTCACTCATTAAGTTTCAGTTAAAACTAAGGGAGAATTTTTTCGTATATTGTTACATCTCTCTGTCATGTTTCGTTTATATGTTTGTTTGTTTGTTTTTTTCATTTTATTTCACTTTGTTCTAAAACAGGATACCCCAACTTACTTTGTATTTCCATTTACTCCTTTTGAATGGAGATGCTGTAAAAAGTGCAATTTTTCAAAGCGAATAATCAATATTACTCTTATTGAGCGATGTAATAGTACTTGCGCTGGTCAAAATGATGTCATACCTATAATACGTTGTTTTCGAATTTATTTGTTCAGAGTAGGTTTTAAAATGTTCCAAAATTTAAAGGGAATTAGAATGCAATATCTAAACCTTGAATATCAACCCACATTCGGTGTCACATACTTACATGTCTCATTTTGAGGCCTTTGAAGATGGTCATTATAATCCGAGGTACAATGAAACCGTCTCAGAGAGATGGGAGAAACTTGATTATATTTTTCCCCCATTTCCACGTGATCACTTTCAAGAGCGTGCACGCACGGATACATTAAACTCGAAACATTTTTTTTTTTTGGGGGGGGGGGGGGGTTGAACGCATGGCCGAAAGCAAGATGTAGATCGTGTAATACAAGTCTGCAATATTCCCTTAGAATCATTCAAAGTTGCTAGAATACGAACCTAGACACCTGACAAATTGTCCATTGTACAGTATACGGTAACAGACCTTTGCCCAGAGAGCATATTCCGTTTCGGAGCTGAGATACAGACACCGTTACGAATAATTGGAACATTTTATTTAGAAATGGAATACAACCCTTCTTATTTTGGTAAAGAAAAAAATGTACTCAAACGCACTTGTGGTTGTGAACTTCAAAGACAAGTATTATTATTGCAGTGGTTAATAGTGATAATAAAGAGAGCTACATGTTTGTAGTATCGATACTGTAAATATTTTGATAACACATTTTTGGGTAACTAATCGTTATAGAGTATGTCTTCTGCATCATGGACACCAAAGAATCTAATGAATCTCAAAAAATATAAGATAAAGCCAATGAAAATTATTATAATCACAAAAATGACGCACCCCGAAACGCAAATATTTAGCAAGATCCGCTAGTCTGATTTATTGTTGACGAAAGCCATTGACGAAAAAGCCATTGACAGATTTATTTTAAAAAGGACAAATAATTAAGAGTGACGGAATAGAGAGAAAGAGAGAAAGAGAGTGTGTGTGAGTGTGTGCGTGCGCGTGTGTGGGTGTGCTTTAATGAGAGGGTGACGAAGAAAGAAGGGTTTGAAAACAAAAACAAAAGGAGAGAAGAGAACGGAGAAAATGGAAACAGAGGAAGGGGTAAAGATGTTGAGAGAGATATGGATGAGATGGATGTGTGTGAGTGTACGTGAGAGAGGATTGGAGAGAGAGGGGGGATAAGGAGAAGGAGGGAGAGGGGTGCAGAACGAGGAAGAGGGAGGAAAAAAAAAAGGATATGCGAAGATATTTGTGTCCCGAAGTCTTTGAGACACATAAGGGCACATAAGCAAGAGTGATGGTGATATTTCGCTGAGAATATAGTTCACATTAATCATGTTAGAATGAAATTTAATTGCCAGAGGGATCTTAAATATACATCCAGGGAATTCCGTCATGTATACCTTTGACTTTTAAACATGAATAGGTCATGCATTCAATCTCTTCATCAATGAATCGTTTCATTTCGAAAGTCATCAATGCTGCACAGCGACCAAGATATTTTTTAAATTTTTTACTCCACATAGGTTAACACTTTCATTTTTCTGGACTGTCGAATCTCCTTTTTTTTAAAAACATACTCTATAAATTCATTCTTCTTTTCCTGTTGCTGCCGTAATATCTGTCTTGTTCCTTGTTTCTCTTTTTTTTTCATATTTAATTCAAGCAGCATACAAAATATTTCCAAATTACTTTTTCTTCATTCCTTTTAATAAATTCAAGTTCAGTTTTTCAACTGTCCAGCAAACGTGGAAAACGCAACATATTCTAATCGGAAAAGATCACTGTTTTCGCGCTAGTGAGAAAAAGGAAATGATTACGCCTATTCCTATTCATTTGAAGGCGTAGGCGTGGTATTTTGTAATGATATACTTTTTGATATGATACATTTTTAGATATGAATGAGTAATTCTCAACGTAGAAATTCTGAAAATGATTAACGATGTGAAACAGCAGTATATTTTGACAGATCATTATTCATGGTGCATATCATTACGTACATTTGTCGTATTGTGACATAAGAATATAAAATAAAGCACTTCCAATTACGTCATAACTAGTGAATGAATCGTCTGAATAAGTTTAAACTTTAAATCTTGATAATTCATCCTTTAAATATATTTAAAACTTTAGACTTTGTAAAATCATAATTCTTAAGAATTCTAACAAATAACTGCTTTTAAATGTGTTTGCTATTATTATATACACTAGTCAAATATGACTAAAATCTACTCAGATTTGATTAGAATACGTATTCCCACGGGCACCTGCATTATATAGTCAAAACCACCAGCTTTGGGTTTTGTGAACAGTGAACAAAAGTGAACAGAATCCTAGTCAAAATGAACAGAATCATGGTAACAATGAACAGAATCCTAGTCAGAATGAACAGAATCCTAGTCAGAATGACTGTAATTTGATTAAGAAAATGTGACGAGGCGATCTGGTGAAAAAAAAATGACTAGGGCCCCGTTGCATAAAACTTACCATTAATGGTAACTCTGCTATCAATGGTAACTACCATGGTAACATTACTCAACAGCCAATCAAAATCCACGTTTCCATTGGAGTTACCATTGATGGCAAAGTTACCGTTAATGGTAAGTTTTATGCAACGGGGTCTATGTTTTTTAGAGTGTATATTGTAACAAATAACAACTTTTAAGACTCTTTTCTCAACACAACTAAATGAAGCGTTTTTTTTTTCCAATTTCAAATTCTCACTACCTGTTCAAAGAAACATTCATTTGTCGCAGAAGTTTCGACTAATCTAATTCTACATGTTAAATCGGATTCCTAAAAAGGACATAATAAGATTCGAATGAAGATAGCGGGGCAAAATCTATACAAAATAGGTGTGTAAATTGCATTCTACCTACTTTCGCATCACGGTTTTTCTGTTCTTTTGAAATGAATTTTGAGAAAGTGTTTTTCACGTTTCAAATTAATATTACTTATTCTAAATGCACTTAGATACTACTAAGACAAAATAAACAAAGTGCAGATATAATCATCTTGGAATCAATATTCCATTACGTCAGGTGAGAGTAAATTCTCAAATTACTGAAAGTATATCACGTATATCATGGGCCTATACTACATCTCTATTTTTTCTCGCGGGGCAGAGTGAGGAGGGGGAGGGGGTTACGTACTCCCAGATAAACAAAGGGGCAGATACAGAGAGAGAGAGAGAGAGAGAGAGAGAGAGAGAGAGAGACAAGAGAGACAGAGAGACAGAGAGGACAAGAAGACAAATCGCTCGGGCTTTATGAAGAGCACCTATTATCAGAGACATAACGTGATTCCAGCCACAGAGGAAGCACTTGTGTCACGGGGAGGAGGGGGGGGGGGGGGTACTGGTCGTAACGTGTAGGAGGGAGTCGTATTATGTTCTTTACACGTTCATCCCCTTTCCCCTTCTCTTTCTTTATACCATCCGAGTAAGGAAGTTGGCCCCCCCGGGGGGGGGGGGGGATACTCAATATATTGGACAGACGGGTATGTGTCGCTTTGACGACCCCCTTTTTCAACGGCCGATCGCCGTTCTCAAGATACCAGAATTTCCATAAACTGCCGTTCTCACCCTTCTCACGCGTTCTCAAGATACCCGGCCGGAACAAAAGCGCTCGTCTATCTCCGTTTCCCCCGGCGCGCCCCGTTCCCTGACTCTCGCGTACGTGCGTCCATTCACTTGCGTGCGTAATTGCATATTATGCGCTTATGCATGCACAATAGAATCCCAACACTAAGTGCCGAAGTTCCTTAGAATATGTTTTTTCCCTCAGCTGGGTATAGATCCACCGTTCCAAGGACCCTATGTTTCTCGCTTTTATTCAGTTCCTTATAGACCCCCATTTTAGGGTTGGCTGAGGCACACCCCGTCAATATAAAACTTGAGTGTCCCCCCGGGGGTAGGTCATTTGCCTTTTCTCCACCCCGTGGCTACACCACTGCCTCTTATCCAGCACTTGTTGATCCCATCCGAGCCCCCCCCCCCCTCCCAATAACTCGTCCACACGCTGTATACCACAGGGATGCCATGGAAACGGAATCACACTTTAAGAAAGGAGAAGGAGAATTATGGACTAATGGACCGACAAGGCCACTAAACGCTTTTCTTAAAAGCTCTTGAAACAAAGAGAATAACCAGGCCAAGAGAGCACAATCTATTTTCTTTTCTTCGATGACCTCAGCAGGTAGCATTTGCATAATCATCTATGGGGAATAGAGCGGGTAAAAACCTTTTATGTATGCCCCAACCATAGGGCTTTTCATCTATACGTATTCAATTTTATGATAGACATGACAGAAATCGCCGCTGTATAGATGAATGGGATACAACAATAAAAAATATCATTTTTAAATCTAATAAATGTCTCTTGAAGCTGACATTATATTTTGCGCTTATGTAAAAATCGAAAAGCTTTCAATTGAAATATATCAGTGTACCAGGTAAAGTCTTTCATGATAGCTTTTCTAAAAATAGTAGCAGAGAAGTCACCCCAAAAGCTGAATTAGCTGTAGTAATAACCCGAGACATCGATTGAAAAACACACAAGGCCAAGTCGAATTGATTCCTAATTCTCGTCTGGATTTTTCTATAATGAAGAAGAGGGCCGGGTTCCATGTTATTTAATATTTTATGTTATTCCCATACACAAAATGCTATTGGGTCAATTTCAATACATTTTTTTTTGGTAATATTGAATATCATTTGAACATGCACTTCAGGGGCTCAAAAACAGGGGGAAATGGCATTATATAAATAATTTTGTAACTGTATTGTCTAGATGGTCTCACATCATTATTTTTATTTTTATTTTTTATTTTTTATTTTTTTCATTTTAGATCAGAACAAAAATATTAAAGGGGAATGAAACCCTGGGGGAAATCCATTTTAATAAAAAGAGAGGATATAGAGAGAAGTAATTTAAAAAAAAGTTCCATCAAAATCGGTTAAGAAATGAGAAAGTTGTGAAAGTTTGAAAAGCCTCAATTTATATGGCGATCCTCAAATTGGCAATGTTGCTTCAAAGTGACAGGTAGAGTAGGACAACAAAATTTCATATTTTCTCCATTATCTCTAAAAATGATGCTTGTCTTTTTGTGAACTCAACATATGTTGTATCAAATACATTTTCCATGATATATCTTGAGCTAAGAAGGAGACAAGCTGTACCTTGAGAGATAATGGGGAAAATATGAAATTTTGTGTACAATACATATGGAGAGTTTTCCTACTAAACCTGTCATTTTGAAGCAACATTGCCAATTTGAGGATCGCCATAGAAAGTAAATTGAGACTTTTCAAACTTTCATAATAACTTTTTCATTTCTTAACCGATTTTGATGGAACTTTTTTTAAAAATTGCTTCTCTCACTCCTCTCTTTTCTTCAAAAATGATTTTTCCCCAGGGTTTCATTCTCCTTTAAATAACATTAAAAAATTGAGGCGACCCGAAAAAAAAAGGAGAGGACGAGGTACTAGGAACAAATTCTGTTTGGCCTAAACGTGGATGAAGTTTCATATTATGTTCAACCCATTTTTGTTCCAATCTTATAATGGACTTTTCCTTGAAAAGCATTTCTGTTAACCACAATTTCGTATAACTTATAATAGAAACAGTAGCAGGGAAGACAAAAAAGAAGATAATTCCAACTGGATTACATGTAATACTAACTAGGAAATACAGTTTTGTAGTGTCATGAACGTGGGCGATATCTATTGTTTTTTTGTTGTTGTTGGGTTTTTTTGTGTGTGAAGATTGATCCAATCCTAAGGGTTTTCCATTAAAACGCATTAATGTAACCCCTTATTTCAAAAGACTTAAAAAGAAACAGAATAAGATAGCAAAGATGCAAAGATAAATGTAAAGCTGTTGAAGATGCAATAAAAGTTAGGACATCTTTAAAAATAACTCTCAAACGTGGATGCAATCTATATTTCTCTACTTTTTAAATAAAATACTAGGGGCTTTTCATGGAAACGTATTTCTGTTACGGAAAAGTGTTACGATAACTGATAGAAATGGTAGCAAAGAAGACAAAATAAGAAGTTTGAAGAATAGTGGATAAAACACCGCCCTTGAAAAAGAAAAGAAAGAAAACTAATAACATACGGGAAACAATCCCCTTATATTCGGGCGACGAGATAGTCTCGAATCATTTTTTTGTATATCTTGCCAAATACACTCCAGTGACTAAATTATTATTGACACATATCTAACACAACTGGCTGTCACCATGACAAAATGAATAATTTTTCCCACTGACTATGTTGCCTCTATACGCCCATGGGTAAAAACAACACGAAATTTGGCGTTGAAACGTAATAAACATGAGAAATATTTAAGATTCTCTACTATGCTTTGGCGAATCCCACTGCTCAAGTGTCGGGCTTGGCTGCTCTCTAATGCAGAAAATAGTTCATAAGTGGGTGGGCTGTCTTCAAAAGTAATATACACAAAAACAAAGTATTTTGATCCGGGAACTTCCCTTGTCTGGTGACAAACAAAGACCTCAGGAAAGCGGTTAAATCTTCAACTCGTAAACATCATAATGCCTAAGGTAACAAATGTCGCACAGATCAAAATATATGCTTTAAATGTGACAGATTCTATTTTCATCCCATGATATGTCTGTTGTAATCTCTTTATCAAGTATTGGGAGTTCAGGGGGAGGGGGGAAAGAAGATTTTTGACATTAAATTGGATATACGCCTTCCTGCTTTCCCTATTTCTGTTCACTTTACGAATATTTCCGTTGACTAGTTACAATACACCTCTTCAGTAATGTATAATAGTGATAATGATAAAATGCACATATACATGTACATGTATATGATATTAATCTAGTTGCTCAACAATGAGCGCATGATTGAAAAAGATATTGTACTATAAGGTAAGGCGACGATAATGAGTCAAGGGTACACTGTAAAAACTGAAATGTTAAATCACCATTTAAAAGGGCCGAGGAGTGGCCACCTTTTCAAAATGATAGATTAACAAATTTAAGATGCTTGGTGCAACAAGGCTAAATCTAGCATGTAAAGAGTGTTAATCTACCATTTTGAAAAAGTGGTCACTCCTCGAACCCAATTAAATGGTGATTTAACACTTTAGTTTTTAGAGTGTAGTAAAATAACTTTCTATCATCCTGTCATCCGACTTAATTGGTTTGTGATTTCTCCCCTACCGGCGTTCACCCATTCGACACTCGTTTTGACACAATACAGACACCAGTCTATCATATAAAATATTCTCTGCCACAAATGTCCGAACATTATTCAAATACCAAACTGCGACTCTTGGCGGAGAATTATACCCACCGCTAGCCCTATAACCCAAACCTAAACCTAAGCTGACATCATATCATAACTGAAACGTTAACCTTTACACGTTTTTTGACGAAATAAAGCTCAGTGCAAAAATAGTCGAATATATATCCTTATAGACTGGATTATAAGGACATATATCTGAATAATGCTTTTCTTTGTAAATAATATATAATACAAATGATGTTAATAAATGATAAATTTATAAGTAATAATAATGATATTAAAGATAACAAAACATATTAATGACAAGTAGTACATGTATAACCTTACAAACTAAATCAGAAATCGTTTTTATGCCCAGGATAATGCTTTTAAACATGGAGTTTTTGCACTGCGGCTTCAAATGAAAGTACAGTGTGATACTCAGGAAATGATGACAGAAACTTTGTAACACTGCAGGATGATGGGACGTAAACAAACTATCTAAATAGGACTAGTAAAAGAGACAAAGGCACAAAAAAAAAAAAAACTTTTGTCATATTTAAAGACATCGGTGTCTTTGGAAAGATATGCTGGAAGGAAAGGTAGAAGGTACTAGACTGAAGGAGGGATGTCAGGACCCAACTGAGAAGAGGACATTAGTCAGGTTCACACGGAGGGAGCTAAACTTTAAGTTTACTTTTAGTTCCAGAACCACAAGCGAGCTTGTAGTTAACGCCGAAAGCACGAGCAGCGGGGGGGGGGGGGGGGGGGGGGGTCCTCCCTCGTAGTTATGGACCTTGTGGACAGAATAAACTTTAAGTTTAGCAAACTCGTTGTTAACGATGATCTCTCTGTTCATGTTAAACTACGATCGCTCGAGCGTCGTTGTTTTGGGCTCGTTTGAACCCTCGTCGTTGTTTCGTTAACTTAAAGTTTTGCTGACTTAAAGTTTCGAAACCACAAGTCCCGTATGAACGTAGCTAAGACCTGGGTCATGTTTCATAACACTTGTTATCAATAATGATTGCAACAGATCTATGACAAATATGCCCTCAGCCAATCAAATGTTATGATTTAAGCAGCTCATAACAGTCATTGTGATTTGCCATTGATAACAAGTTTTATGAAACAAGGCCCTGGAGTAGAATAACTCAGCAAGAGTGCACCATAGAACTGCAATTAGAAGAGATGTGTGGGACAATGTTGCAATCAACCTCCGAGCTGGAAGAAGATGATATTATAATCTAAACGTGATATAAATTTAAAAAATAAACCTTCACTGTTGGCTTTAAAATTATTATAACAGTTGTTTCTCTTGATCAGACTGAGTTAGGCCTATCTCTCTTGTTAATTTTTCTGGTTATATTTGACGCACCTCTGCACTGCAAAAACTACGGTGTTAATTCAACACCATCTCGGTATCAAAATTGGGCTATACACCAGAAAAGTGTTAAAACAACACACGTTTTATATTGGCCTTTACCAGATAAGTGATAAAACTACACCAGTTCGATTCGAAACTAGTGTTGTTTTAACACTTATCTGGTGTAGCCCGATAGAGACACCAAGATGGTGTTGAATTAACACCCTGAATTTTGCAGTGTGATAACTCTTTTGTCATGTTTGTTCCTCATGATAAGAGCATTATACCGTTGCCAAGGAAATCATGTGTTAGGGAGATAAACTGAAAAGGGGATGACCCTTTGCCCTAGGTGTGAACTCTTCTGTAAATAAGTATTTAGATGAATTGATAATGAGTGTCGGTATAAACAGACATAGACAAAGACATTGAATCACCATGCATATGTCAGCAATGGAAGGAATACAATATAACCGTCGTCATTTTTTTTTCTTATATTGTAAGAAGAGACATCCCAGGCCTGAAAGTTTTCCTTTTGCAAGCTTTCACAAAGAAAACAAGTAAGGGAATATTATATATAAAGACGTCACTTCCTTACAACAAAAGGAAACCTTCCAGGCATGGGAGGTCATATTATATGTTTGTTATATTTCACAAACTTAAGAAGGCCTTAAACGATTTTCACCTTCCTGAAATATTACTTCTCATCACCTTGGAATGTTTGTCACTTTATTTTCAAACTAGTTGAATTATTGATTATCAATTGATTAAAAACAAAACCAAAGCAACATTACAGGGAAAGTCATGTAATTGACATTTATAGGAATACAATGAATATAGACAGTAAAACATGGAAGGATGCTGTTCAATAAACCATAATCTAGCATCGTTCTAAATATTTGATCACCTATATGGGGGCAGCGCGAGGAGCAGTACAGAACGCGGGAGAAAGCGCAGTGAAGAGGGGTACGGAAACTGGAGATGACAAAAGTGCACATATTTCCACCAAGTGATGCTAAGTTATGTAAAACTCGGCTGCACTTCCAATAAATCAGAGCCGATTTGGAGGATAAATCGGTAATGCAGTCTCCATTTTCTTGTAAGATTCCTTAAAGCTCCAGAGCGATTCATTTCAGTTGATTTGAAATTCAAAGAGGGCCCACGCCTTGGCATTCCGAGCGGAGATAGCAACACAATCGAGTCAAACACCTGCGAAACTGTTTACCACGGCCCCTGCTTACGTGCCCATTAGGGGTATATCGCGCCCATCTGCCCATGGGTGCAGAATTTCCTTAAAAATAGTAGCGCCTACAATATACAGTCATGGAGGTGATAAGACATAACCACAGAAGTTGCTTTTCATATAAAAATAAATGTTGTCAATGAGTATCGAAATTCATACAAAGAAACAATAACGAAACAACGAGCATAATTGGGTTACGACTAGAGTCCTCAAACGGTTGAGTGTAGAAGAGGCTCTTATCATATTCGTTTCTGAAATTTTATGATTATCTGTTGATGGACCTTGTGGCAGATTATCCAATAAAATCTACTACTACTACTACTACTACTATACTACTACTACTACTACTGCTCCTCCTCCTCCTCCTCCTCCTCCTCCTCCTATTCCTCCTCCTCCTCCTCCTCCTCCTCCTCCTACTACTACTACTACTACTACTACTACTACTACTACTACTACTACTACTACTACTACTACTACTACTACTAATTACTCCTACTACTACTACTACTACTCCTACTAGTACAACTAGAACTAACTATTACCATGATTACTACGCTAGGATAAGCATGTGGTTATCATTATGACGTCAGAACAACTGCCCCAGAATAGCTTCCATAGCTCTAAAATGTTCCACACTGGGGACTTATGAATATTAATCAGTCTGAAAGAAAGAGAACAGTCAGACAGATAACCTTAGGCTTTTTATTTTAAAGTGCATCGATTTACTGCAAGAAATCCAACATTAAACCTGGCGGTGGTGTCACTTCCCGGTCCCTTATGGAAATCTCGCTTATTAAAAACATTTCACCATGGTTGATTTTGCATGCAATCGTCATTGCTTGGACAACTACATTTTATTTTAGGAAGAAAAGGCTATTTTGAGTTTCTCAAGTTAATTCTGGTGGGAATATCATAAAGCTATATCTAATGACTCCAAGTGTTGCCGAAACCATGTACTGTACATGCAGAACAACCCCATATCGAAACAACCTGAAGAATGCCCGTTATACATTAGTAAGAATCAATAGCTCTCCCATGCAGTCCCAGCATGCTCTGTAAACTGTATTTTTATATTGAAACATCTTTCTTTCTTTTGGACATAGGAAAAAGTCACCAAGAAAATAGTGTATTTTCTGAATATCTCTTATACTGCGTCATCATTGTGACGCAGTGAAAAATAAATTTGCGATGTTTATTTAGTACATAGCGCTACTGGAATGACCAAGAAATACACTGTCGGTATTGTCAATACCCTCAGAGAGTAAATAACACATTGTGAAAAGGGAAAGTGTGAGGGGGGGGGGGGGTCGATCAACATTCAATTGATTACATTTTTTGAAAAGGGTAGAAAAAGGGGATCCGGAAATAAACGATATGAAGCAACAATATTATTGATTACGGACAAAGTTTTTGAAACAGGGTATCATACTGCCCTTCAGCAATGCTCCTAGCTGCCCGGTTTAACGGATTAAAACCCTGCTTTTGCGATTCTTTCGAACTTTGTTTCTTTGGCAAGAGACATCTTACTCTTGTTGGGGAACAACAAAATATGTTTCGAAAAAAATATTCATGACGTATATAGATCGGCTGTCAATTTCCACCTGTCATATGACAGAAAGTATATGGGAGAGCCTCCCACGCTCAAGATATTTTACTCTCTGTCATTAATGGAAGCGAATGTAAACAAGATTAACAGAATGAAGATTCAGAAAAGGGTTGTACAAATAATAAAATACAGAGGAAACATCATGAATATATGAGGATAGTAACGAGAAATATCACCGATAACGATAACGATAATGGTCATTCTTAAATCGGCATGATCGGTCTCCTGGTGTTTACGTAGAAAAAGTAACGGGGAAAGTAATATGAGGGGAGAAGGGAAATATCAGGAGAAATCGAATGATAAAAAGAGAGAAAGAGAGAAAGACAATAGGAGAAGGAAAATACGGAATAGGATGGAGGTAGGAGGAAGGAAGGAATGCATGAAGAAGAAAGAATGGAGAATAGAAGGCGAGGTGTACGATGAGGGGGATAAGAAGCGGTACAAGAATTAGTGATTGCCGATGGTGATTCGTTGATGCTGATGATGATGATGATGTTCAGCGATGAAATACACAGTATAAGAACAGTAAACCAAATAGTAAAAGAGCGAACGGATTGTTGAAGGGGAAGTCCACCATGATGATATCAAGTTGCTTTTAAAAGAAGCAGCACAATTAAAGAAAGACATCAATGAAAGTTTGAGCAAAATCTGATAAGAAATAAGAAAATCATGAATTTTGAAGTTATAACCAATCAAACACAAATTGGCAACTCAATGACGTATCTTGCAAGCTCCTCTCCCATTTTCCCTGTACTAAAAAAAATATCGTAAATTGCCATTTTCTCTAAAGAAAATATTTAATCATACATGCACCCTAGATACAATCATTGCAAACATTTTTCTACACACCACCTATATGAAACAAATGTATTGCTTTATCAATAGCTGAGAAAATGAAAATCTATGAAATTTTCTGTACAGAGCAAAAGGGAGAGGAGCTCGCAAGATACGTCGTGTAGTTGCCAATTTTGTGCTTGATTGATTACAACTTCAACGTCAACTTCAATTCATAACTTTATTTCTTAACGGATTTTGCTCAAGCTTTCACTAATTTGTTTCCCTCCATTTTCTGCTTTTATTCAAATCGATTAACCAAGGTGGACTTTCCCCTTTAAGTTGTGAGGACTACAAGAAAGACAGTTGTGGCAACAATACAATGCAAGAGGGAAACCCAAAATAAATATAGGGATATAATGTTCACACGATTACAATGAACAAATGAAGATGAATACATGACTCGAAATGAAGAAAACAATTGTTTACTTTTGATGACATTATCTACCATCACTCTCATATTGCATCCGCAATTTTGTTCTGTTGCGTTTATTCGTGATCATGCGTCACTTCGGATCGATCGAGTCTTTGTTGAAAATTTAATCAACCCCCTTTTTTCGTGCGACTTGGCTTCAAGAATGGAATTGTGATATTCAACTCTCTTGGGAAAGGCTGTCGCCCTAGAGGCATCATCTACTTCATTGTATTACAATAACAGTAACAAAATCCAGATGATTTTTTTATAATTTTTGTTTATTAATGGAAAACCCCAATAGAAAGCGTTTTCATACTGAACAATACACGCCTGGATTATTGTATTTCAAAGCTACCGGCAAGCAACAGTGCTCTCCGTCGAGGGAAAGGGAATAAGTTATAAGAGAAAGGGAGGGGGAGAGGGAGGGGGTATAATATGTAAATGAAATATGATTGTGTGTATGCATAATGCATAAAAAGACAAATAAGAAATTGCAGAAGATCAGAGAGCGTATTTCTTGCCCATTTAAAAAAAATTCGAGGCAGAGTGTTATATTATCGCTAATCACACTACCCACGAACCGTGGACTTTCCCGGTTTCCCAACATTGACCCCCCCCCCCCCATCTCCTCCTTCTACTCGTTCATCCCGAGTCGATCAGCCTTTGAAGATGAAGGGGAAGATATTGAGGAAAAGAAATGAAAATGAAAATAACGAAAATAAGAAAGAGGACAAAATCAGGAAGTAGAAAAAAGAGCAAGAAAGGGTAAATGAAGAATATGATGACAGTAATGACGATGACAACACGTCAACAAATTTTCCAAAAACAAGCTTTAAAAAAAAATAGGACAAGAAGTGGGAAAGCTACAGAGCAAGATAGCAAGAGGACGGACAGATAGACATACATACAAACATAGAAGGTGGACAGAGCGAGAAAGAGGAGGCTATCAAAAATTCAGCATTCGGTAGAGCTATTGAAGATATCGATCGATGCTAAATTTCCTTACACGTAGATAACAGACGTTAGAATTCGATATCTTTAATAGCTCTATACTAATGTTCTTTATATCACTTAATCAAAATATCGATGTGCAGTTCGTGGCCTTTAGTTTACGTATCGTGGTTTGTTGAAGATATGACGGCAAACCAGCTATGAAGAAGGGACAAATTTATTGCAATTCTGGTAGGCATAATAACCGCTCAAGCTGGGACTCGCCTATTAACAGCAAGGGTACGGTATATACTGGTACGACATTAAGGCGTCTAAAAAAAATCACTTTGAAAAGGATGTGCGCGCACTATAAATAGTATAGTTATCGTTATTCATTTTTCAATCACCCATATACGTAAACCAACTATCTTTCTTGTCTTGAGTAAAAGAAAAATAAGCAGTGGAAAACCACGTAATATTGTTCAAATTGTTAGTAAACCAATAAAAAAAAAATGAAAGGAAAAATACCAAACCGCAATCGTTCTAAAGAATGTCACTGCTTTTTAAACACACATCGTGCAGTAAACTCTTATGCCTACAAGACGCAAAGCACCGCAGACGACAGTATATATAAAGGCACTGCCTTTCCATAACACACCTGGGTTTCTGTACTTTTTTTCGCGCCATTTTAGCTAGGGCGTCGCTCGCAGGCGATGTTTACTGATGGGTACGGAGAAGAAAAGGAAAAACACGATTTGCAGTGATTGTTTTTCGCCTCGAGTCAACTCGGAGCTGGCTCGAGATGTTTTTCAAGGTGGTCATGTCGTGGGTCGAGTTCTGTGTGGACTGTTCGGTTTATTTTAGGCGAGAAGAGCGTGCTATCGCAACGCAAGTTTAAAGGCCACCGCACACCTTACGATCGGTCTGCGATCCGATTTCAGAAGAAAGTGTAATATCATTTCACAAATCATTTAAAAACGAAAAATATTTTTGATTGAGTGTCTGAATAGTCATACAGATAGTAAAATCGATAATACGGCCTTCGCCGAGTTTTCTAAGTCGGTGGAATGGCCAAATCGGCTCCAAATCGTAGTGACGTCACAAAAATCGTACGACTGCCTACGATTTGAAACTAATTTTGCCCTTATTCCCAGGAAAAAAGCTGACAGCTCACCCAAACCTTATGCTTAGTATTCATATTACTTTTCAGAACCTGAATAGGGTAGATTTCATTTGTTAAAATGCCAATTTTTAATGCCATAGCGATTTATTTCACAAATCGGATCGCAGACCGATCGTAAGGTGTGCGGTGGCCTTAAAAGGTATAAACCTCGTGATTTGGTTTAATCGAAATCACATGGAGACAATGCGGCAGGCTAATCTGTCCAAACTCTTTCTATGAATGGATTGCACGTAGAATGCTTTATTCAAATACTTTTATTTCTTTTCCGACTTTTCCATCAGAAGTTATAATGTAAACGGTATTTTCGCATGTATCACACTTTTCAAACCTCTCAACACTTTCTTTAGAAAATAAGCTTAGTCAGGAGGTTCACAGGTCACTGAAATGAATGAAGCTTGTTCCAAATATACGTATTTAGTGTAAAACATAATGCACTTTGTTACGTGACTTACGAACAATGGAAACGATTTGAACCGCTGCCAAAAATTTATGTCATATCACTTGTGCCTATATGGGGGACTCATGAAAAACAATACGATCATTATTTTCTCTTGTTAGCAGCCTATGGACAATGAATACACGGTTGTCCTCTTTAAACTACCTTCGTCGATTTCTCCAAAGAAAAAATCTGCCACATCTTTCACTTTCCTTTGTATTCCGTTTAAACGTAATGCTTCACATTTCAGAGAGTAAGAACTTATTCAAGAAACCCCGCTGACAAAACAACCACTTAAAAAAATTCAATTTAACTGATGGATTGTTTCATGTGATTGCTTTTTCGCCGGCAAAAAGAGGGAAATTTAAAACAAGATTGAGAGAGAGAAAAAGAGAGAGAGAGAAAGAGGGGGTGACAGAGAGACAGACAGACAGAATCAGAGAAATGAAAAAGACAAATTGAAAAGAAATAGGGAACACGACTCAGGTGATGAGTTCTTGCATCTGAAGTGCGAAAGTTTTTGGCTGTATTAAAAAAACACAACACAATGTTGTACAATCTTAGATATTCAAAATGTTATACAAGCAAAGTGACTTAGAAATGAAAATTTCAAGGGGGGTAGATGAATAAGAATGCATCATAGTTGGAAAGTTGGCCGAACAGGAAAAAAAAAAATCTACTTACAGATTCGATGAGCGTGTGTGCGCTTGTTACAGCATATCCGGGCGATACCTGAAAGAAGACGAATAGAGAAATGAATAAAAAGTTTAAAAGAGTATGTTTTCAATCCGTGGTTTTACAACTTTATCATGTAACGGAAAGGACAGGGGGCATGTAATTGATAAACAATATTATTGGAAATGTCATAATTGTCAAAAGCACGATGTCAAGGACAACTCTATCACGTCCCTCCGATGTATGACATTTGCTCCTGCGAAAATTGCTCCGCCGGGTATAACTTTGCCATGCTAATCCTAAACCTAAACCTAACCCTAACCCTAATCCTAATCTTCACATTGTCCTGAACAAAAAAACAACAACAAACAAAAACAAACCATGAACTTGACCTTAACCTTTGACCTTTCGAGATATGGACTGTGGAGCAAATGTCGCAGGAGCAAATGTCGGCGCCCCCTCCCTCTCCCTCTCTCCTTTTCATTCCCTCTTCCCCCCCTCTCTCTCTCTCTCGCACCACCTTTCTCTTCCCTCCCTCTCCCATCTATCTCATTCATGATCTAGTTATGTCAGTCTGTAAGCGTTTTTTATATGTGCCGAAAACATTCACCAGCTTCATGTGCTGAACTGTATATAGAGCAAATGAAACATGCATGCGTGGTCGAAAAGAAGAAAATAAGAAAAGAAATGTGTCTGCGCATGTCAAGACTGCTTTATGTCAAGACTAAACAGACCAAACAGACGTGACAGTGGAAAATATTGGGAAAATTATTATAAAGACACATAAACGAAAAAGGAAAGCAAATGCACTTCGCGCATAATTATTTCAGCGGAAAAAAAATCTTGCAGTACTGTTAAACCTTAAGGGGAATGTCTTAATCTAAGGTAGATGTTGAAATAGTAGGGAGACTTTCGTACTTTCACTTGATTACATAGAATGACACTAATTGGCACCATACAAGGTGTTCAAACAAGTTTGTTTAATGCCTGTCGGAGAACTAAAATATACACTGTGATAATGGGGAAAATAGATAAAGTCAAATCCAAAGTCAACATTATCTTCTGAAAGATATAAGAGACAATGGATTTGTATCGATTGTGCTGCACTCGCAAAATCCTGTTACTTTTATCTTTTACATCAACAGTAAAAATGTATTTTAGAAAAGATGAATTTTCTGTCATGGACTGGTTTTCTCAAAGCTATATATAATAAAAACAGGAAATGTTTGTCAATAAAGTCTACTTCCCTCAAAAACCGACGCGGCAAAATAAAATGACCAAAGCGTATATAGTACCGCCTACCATGTCTACAAATCTTTATCTTATAACACACAAATTAGTTAGTACGGTATATACGCTCAAGAACATTTGTTGCGTGAGGCTACTGTTTTCACCCTATCTGCCATCTGTTTACACCTAAGATAGTTTCTTATTTCGCTCAGGAGTTTTTTTTTTTTTTTTCTATTTTAAAATTTATTTTAGGCGGTTAACGGCGTCATGAGTGAACGAGGCTTGGGGGTACGGGTTACCCAAGAAACACGAGGGGAGATGGGCGTGTGTGAACACAACGTGATAATCACTGATGATCATAATAGCAGTCTGAACGTTCCCATGGTGTTTTGCTTTAAGCGAATCAATACAAGGAGAGGACATGAATGAATGAATGGGCGAGAAGTATAGAGATGGGGCTCCCCAGCTGGACAAACAATTTGACAGTTCTTTCTGTCATTTCCTCCTTCCGCAGTGGATTGACTTCATGCAGAACCCGTGGCGTGGTGGGGCTACCGAGAAAGAAAGCTATTGGGAGCATTGGCGCCGGAAACAGGGGGGGGGGGGGGGATCAGAGGGCAGTTCATTAAAGTTGGGCGGGGGGCAAAATCGATCCCCCCCCCGAAAAATAAGAAAAATTACATCTAATAATTTCGCATTACAACGATGTACAATAAGCTTGTTCGTGCTCTAATGATTATACAAAATTTCAGCATTAAAATTCAAAATTTTCTCTCTCGGTCGCAACGCTTTCTCGTATGTTAATAGGCACGATGTTTCTTAACATTTAGAGACATAGGGGTAGCCATTCGTTATTGTATTATTTGCACAATCTTGATATATATTGCGCCCATCTGCGTGTGTAAATAGCAGATGATTCCATCTATTGGGAGGGGGTGGTTTTGACCCCCTCCCCCACCCCGACAATCAAATTTGTGGTATAGCAGTAGTGTTCTAAAAGTCTAAAAGGCGAGGTTTCACGTTCCAACAACTACATTTTCTCACATGGTCGCTATATACGCTCATTTACACACGCAGATGGGCGCAATATATATCAAGATTGTGCAAATAATACAATAACGAATGGCTTTCTAGTGATGTGACAATGTAAGGTTTCAACACGCAATAATCTAAATTTTCTTGCTTGCAATAATGCATTTTGCCCCTCAGTGGGGCCCCCTCTCAAGATAAGAAAAATATTTTGATGTGAAACGATGTATAACAAGCTTTCTTTTGCTCTAGAATATAAACCCTCAACATTCCAACAACAAAAAATTTCGCTCGGTCGTTACGCTCCTCTCAGAATCACGGGAATATTGTTTTTTCGACTTGACATACTCTTCTATTACAAGGCCAAAAGAGAATGCAAAGTCGTTGTTATGGTCCTCACAAGACAAAAAAAAAAAAATTATTTGACATCAATCATTTTGCAGTTTAATAATGGAAAAAGGGTTTTGTGCTCTAAAATCCATAGTTTCAACGTTGAATAATCTACGTTTCTCACTTAACTACGCTCCCTCGCATTTCCATAGATGCAGTGTTTATTTAATATTGTACGGTAGGATCCCAGTCTACATCAAGACCCCGAATGTGTGGAGCAGGGACTTTCCTCTATAAACAGGATAAAGGGATAGAAGGCGAACTCTTTTTGTTCCCGCCCCCTCGCAAGATTATTACCTACATGAATTAAGCCTGGATTATCTTTAGTGTTATGTAAATCATAATTTTAAATAACCTGTGACGTGCCTGTGCGTGTAAAGTTTCTCTTGAATACAAATGTCAACGTTTTTTTTTTCTCGGTCGCTTTGCTCCCTTGCCTAATAATATATTAATTAAATTAATATTAAGTCATATGATACTGCAGTAATTTCGTTCCATCAACAAACGTTCCGTCTAAAGAATAGACAATTTTTGAATGGTTTTGTAATAATTATGCTTCAGAAAGCTATGTTCCAGTAATACAAAATCAAAGTAATGGAAATTTAAAGATATTTTGCTTGAATACCCCTATAGGCGTACGAGGCGGGGCTGCATCCTCCCATCGGGATTGTATTTTTTTATAGTTTCGATATTGGGAAATCTCCACCTCATATTCGGGTAGCAATGTGCCCAAATATCCTCCCATTTTCAATACAAAAAAGTGTAAAAAGTTTTTAAGCGCTCGCTTAGCTCAGCATTTAGAAACAAAATTGCCCTATTTAAGGTCTGAGGGATGATGCAAAACAATGATAATAACCGTGCTTCAAATATTGCTTTTCTCATGAAAATTCTAAACCTCGCACTTTAGAATAATCAAGAAATATCCATGATTTCTGAAAAATGGTTTTCACGTAAGTATCCGGATTAAAAAAAAGAAGAAGTAATGCACTGACGTGTTTGCCTCTCTCAAGGCTGAACCTCTATACGAGGGGCTATTCTCATACTGTTGTTTTTCCTCAGACATGTATTTAGGCAGTCACGGGTAATCATGATTTAGACCTTGCACTATGTGAAAATAAGTCCATGCGATGAACTTCCGTTTATTTGTTTGTAATAAATAACAAATATAGATTGGTGCCTTTTAATTTTCATATATCAAAGAGATTTATAAGTGGGCGGGAGACATAGAGAGAAAGAAAGGTAGAAAGAATATGTTTCCGTATGGACTTACACAGAAAGTCCTTCCGAGATCTTCTCTTCCTTGCTGTTACGTCATCAGGGGTATTGACTTACATTTAGCTGTCAAAATGCTTCTAACGCCTCCTACTTTCTCTATCGACTCCCTGTTATCTTTTTTGCGAGCAATATCGAATTTTTAATAATACGCAGAAGCGATGTCAACAATGAAGATAGTGCTAGTCGGGAACTAATTAATCATATCGCTGGTCTGCATGGACGTCCATAAAATAATTATAGAATAGGGCAATGTCCGGGGATGGCGAAAATAGCATTAACTATTTATGACTTTGATTAATGACGATGAAACTTATTAGCAATTATTTCTGACCTTCATCTTAAAAGATTAAATATTATTGGGCTCCAGAGGCATGTAATAATACTGTTCGTTGTTTTTGTATATATATATATATATATATATATATATATATACCGTATATAAATAGAAAAATTTCGTCGCAAAACCACTTCGTAATCACTGTAAAATTATTTACAGGTGTGTTTGGGGAAGAAATATTTATACTTTGATATGACTATATTCATCATTTGATTTCCCTTATTTAATTTTACACAACATGCGGCATTTTAGGCACTTTTCATCCACACAAGCAATATCACTGTTAGCTAATGGATTCTAGATTTATTTTTAGGGTACAAAAGAAACCCATCCTTCTCGCAGAATGAGTCTGGAAGAGCTGGCTGAAAATGTGTAAATTTCGTGTTCCGGGGGAAAAAAAACCCTGAATCAACCCCTGCTTATCCAATCTCTCTTCCCATCCGTTGAATTCTTTGCGCTCAACTCCCCTATCATATTCTTGCGAAAGTTCACTTCGAACTCTTCCTTCCAACACTGTCCTGTAGCCTTAAGTGTTTCATTAAAGACTTCCGTATCCAAACCCTTACGCCCTCCCTACACTGTAAAAAATTTTGCCGTTTTTTCACGGGAAATTTCCTGGCAGTCAGGATGCCGGGAATGCCCGTTTTTCTACAGCACATGTAAAATAACAGATTTCCGGAGTTTGGGTTTTTTTTTTTTGTTTGTTAAATAGTAGAAACTTTAATTTCTAACAGGAAAATCTATGTAAATTACAACGGAACCATGGAAACGATTTGTAATTTAACAGCGTAACTTGTTAAAATATGAGAAAATGGTTTTTTAACAGTGTTTTATGTCGGGCGATTGTAAATATGTAACACGATAAAAACTACTTTCGAAAAATAAACTCAAGACAATTTCAATAGCCCTGTCTATCACCTTTAGAAATGTGCGAACATTATAATGGTATATTATGTGATCCGAACCTGATTTCTATGGGCAGTACAATAGGCCTTTGAAATTGCCCTTCAGGGGTGGATCTAGCATTTTTCCAAGGGGGGGGGGGGGGTTTGAGGGGCTGAGCTAGGTATTGCGAGGAGCGAAGCATGCGAGGGAGGAGGGTGTGGGAGGGGGGATACCCCCTCCCACAGTAGGGAGATTTTTCATTTTTAGGGTTGCCAGCTTGCGATTTTAAGCATACTTGCATGCTCTATTATTTCTTTTTTGGTTTTCCTATGCACATTAAATGTTTACTTGGCATCCGGGTTTAAACCCCCCCCGTAGATCCGTCACTGCCCTTGAGTTTATTTTTCGAAAGTAGTTTTTATCGTGTTATATGCTGATTTCCCGTAAACCAACAAACTTACTGTTGTTTTACAGGGAAAAGACTGTAAAATTGAAATAACGTCAATAACTTGTAATTTCAAGGGCCAGAAAACCTGTAGGTTTACAGTTATTTTTTTTTACAGTGTTTATACCCTGCCCTCATATCATTCACCCTACTCAAACCATCTGCTTCTCCTACTCCTAACCCCCTTGACAAATCCTTATACGAACCATCACTACTACCAACCCTTACATTCCTCATCCTTCAAACATCTGAACATACCATTCAGGAGTTTTCGTTCAGCAACGTACGCGGGATTCTAGGACGGAGATTAACAATTGCACATGACAAAGGACGCCCGTCTTAAACTTTAAAGTCTTTGTGGAAAATTGAAGAACCGGAACAGTAGTTTCGTCCTAGATTCAGAGCGAACGAAGCATTTGCAATTTATCGTGCGCTCTTGATCTATATAGCACGGTATTGCCGTTCCGGTTCTTTCATTTTTTTTGTGGAATTGTTAATCTCCGTCCTAGAATCCCGCGTACATTGCTGAACGAAAACTCCCTATTATCCTATCCCGACCGGACACTATCCCCACACCTCTGCCCCTTCCCGTCATCGAATCCATGGCATACAATAATGATCTACTAGTATGCATAATTTATACCAGTGTAACAACTATTCTGTTTTGTAGTTTAAGGGAGAGGGTGGGTAGGAGAGTGTAAAGTATATTTTAGTATAATTATTTCCATATACTCAGAGCATTTGAAGTATTTTTTTTTCTCACAAAGGGGTCTATAGAATACAAGCTGTGCTTTTTAATAGACTCCTCTACTTTTGTTTCTTTATCATGCCTAATATTACTGAAATTATGATAGTATAATTGTATATTATATGTAATTAATGCACTTACTTTTTAAAAATTTTTTCCTTTTATGTAAACATTAATTTCTTATCGTAATTTCGTTTGATAGTATGTTATGCCAATTTGTATACATGTAAAACAATGAAAGACATCATGTGGAAAATAAAAGAAATCTTGAACCTTGAACAAACATCTTTACTCCAAACCCTTACCCTACTCACTTACCATACACACCTGTCATTACTCCTACACCACTTCCAACCCCTTATCAAATCTATACTAACTTCCTTACTCCCGACTGTCCCTCAAAATATCCCCGAGCAGTGTCTCTTCGAAGGACATTTCGCACCCAACTATCGATTCGAGTTAGCCATGTCATTTGATACTGTATGACGATGGATGTCTGCAAGGATAGTGCTATTTATTCAGGTTGACTCCTCCGATACAACGAACACTCTACGGCTCTCTCTATCCCTCTATCACTATGTCCCTAGAGTGTGTCTAAACGAAAATTTACTGTATTTTGGCCAGATCCGAAATAGCCCTACTGTAGATAATCTTTGGGTATAACCGTAACCTCATAATTATTTCCGGCAGCATCCTCATATTCAGGCAACAAGATGCCCGAATGTATAACTTTTATTTCGTATTTATTGTATTTGATAGAATAACTTGTATTTTTGCTCGATTGCTTTAGAAATTTAGAATCAAGAAATTTCATACTCGGGCAAAAGGCTCAGCCCTTTAATGAAAAAGTGTGCCCGTACGCCTACGCACAGAAGTGTTTGATATTGGATATTTTGCGCATATTCAGCACTAACTGCGGGTATATAAGTAACATCCCCTCTTTTCTCCAAGCGAAAATGATTTTGTATCTCGGAAAGCTGTTCCAGTGTAAAAAAAAAAGGAATTCCCCGTTTTAGTAAGGAGCTAATCGATTGAATTAAAAGAGGGTGGATAATACAATGATATGGACAAAAAATCCTTTTACACTGAATGAGACATGAAGCTTTTTTTTAAGTCCATACGCAACTCATCTCTTATTTAATCACGAAACTTAACCGTTCCTATCAAATTTGAAAAATATAAAACCTGGCATGGACGTATATAGTCCTACTTATTCTTTGTGTTTTAGTTCCTTTTGAGGAATTAGGCTTTCGTCCTCAGAGCGCTCTCCCGATAATTTCACTGCTTAGCACTCTTATTAGATTTTATCCACGATTTGCAGGGAATAGGCATTAGGAATAGACTGGTGACGTTGAATATTTTGTGACAGTGAGAACCAACATACTGGAAACAGAAGGATCTGCAGCTAATCAGTAAATTAAAGACTAGTTAAAATAATAATTTCTTAAAATGAACTGGAGTTAACAGATTGATACTGAGTGAACAACAGCGAAGGTGACGTCATGAGACAACGCCGAATTTCAGTCATCGTTCTTTGTCGAGATAATGGTTAATGTAACGGCGTATGCCTAAATATGTTTTAAAAAAACATAACTGCAATTATTAATGGCCAACTAAGAATGAATTTGTGTGAAAGAAAAATAAGCAAGTAACATAAGCCATAAGCATCACCGTATCGCATATAGCTCTCCGAATCCGAACGCATGCGGCGCTCTAATTTTTGGGCATGTGATTGCTGGCAACTGAGCTTCCGGGTCCGGCCGGAGCGTCATTGACAATGTGTTAGAAGACGTGGTCAGCCTAGCAAAAACTCCCTTTTGTTCCTAATCTAGCAAATAATCGTGTTTTTATACAGTTGATTTTTAAATGGGATTCTTCTGTGAAGCCACCCAATGTGGGATGTTGAGCCGAAGATGCAAAACGTGTTTTCAGCAGAACAATCACGCACGAAAAAAGCAAGGAAATATCAGTGTATGCTCACTATAGTTATAGACTGGAACCGGAAATATATGTGCCAACATCGTTGTCCCCGATATCGGCATCAGGAGCTGATATCGGCTGCTATCGGCTATATGCGATAGGGAGAAATATCCAATAAGTGTATGTTCATTAGCGTATTAGGGCATTATGACCATGGCGTCAGTGGAAGGGGTGTTAGAGTGTGCAGGTTTAAAAAGTACATTTTCACAGATGTGTTGTGATAACTTAACCCAACTAAAAAAAGTAAGGATCTTTTTCCTTAGGTGATTTTATTTCTATTGTTGTAAAATATGTCGGCTAGCCTAGTCGACTAATTTTTGCGACATCCTGTCATTAATATTGGTCTAGCGTTGTCACAGACTGTTATGACAATGAATAAATTTCAAAATAAGAAAGAAAATAAAAGGAGACCGTGTTCTGCTACTGGAACAATGTAGATTTTTAATATTATTGCAGGTTACTTGTTATTTGACACCCACTGCGTAAAACTTAGCAAAAAGCCCTCATAGCAAATAAATACAAAAGTAATTCAGAACATAACCAGGGGTTTATAATTATTATTTGCCCTTTACTTTGCTTATTTCTCCACTTTAGCAGTAGAAAATTGCGGCAATCGAAACGTGGATTTTTCTTTCAATTTATCAGCAAACATCAAATACATCTCAACTGTTTGAGGGGCTTAGGCCGAAGAAAGCTATTTTCGTCCCTTACTGTTTTCATAATCAATTTTATATCGACTTGAGATTTTTTAAATCAAATTGTTTAAGAAAACTTTGAAGAGGCCCTGCATAAACCATCGCCTTGCAGTGCCTCCCGTTCACACGCGAAAGTTTTATTGACCCGTTATAAATCAGCTCTCCTTGTCGAGAATGCATTAAGCCGTTGACTACTGATTTTTCTCATCCCCATAGGCTTAATACGGGGACCACCAGGATCCAGTGGCGATGGGTTAAAATATATCCCCCGCCACGTCCTCGAATGTTTCTCAAGAGCCAAGTGCCATAGGTCCGTGAACATTCGAAGAGTACTTGAATGAGCAATGAGGTTTGTATGACGATAGCTTGGTGATCGATCCGGAAAATTTCAACGGTTGCAAGCATTTGTGCAATACCCAAAATAGATAAACGTGATATGTCAACGTTTTTTCCCCATGCAAACAACTTCTGATATCTCAAACACCTTTTGTAATTTCGATCACTATTATGGCATGTCTAAGAAAAACAGGAAATTGTCTATACAAATAACTTGTTGTTTTTCTTTTGTCAGCATTATTTTTTCCCTTTTTTCAGACCAACAACAGCTTATATCATAAGCACTTTTCGTTACTTCTCGACCATGATATGTCAGATATTCAAGAAGGATAGAAAAAAGTCTCCATAAATAAAGTGATATGTCAATATTATTGTTCTGTTATAGGTGAACGAGAAATGCTAAAAATCACATGTGTTAATCTCTGAAGCATCTTTCCCAACTTCCATCTTGAACATGTTGAATAGTGTATGAAAGCTATCCAACAATGTCGAAGAAAGACAGGAAATCGTCTTCACAAATATCGTGATACTATTACGTAAATTCCATCATTACCCTGGCATATAGACTACTTGCGAAAAAATGAAAATAGATGTAGTATGAAACTTATGTTTTCTTCAAAATGACACTATAGGTTCTGACGCTAAATAACTGCATCAATAATTGTTGGAGCCAGTTGGTTTAATGAACTCCCTGGTAATGCTCAGACGTGTACATCCCTTTTTAAGTTAAAAAACTATGCAAAACTTTAAATCTTGACTCAATGGAATTGTAACATTGCTATTCAGATAATTATGTACATTTTATAATACCATTAATCCACTCTCCATTTTCTTAATTTACCATGTTACCTAATTGTTATGTATTTTGTATCTTCATGTAGAAGCGGATGATTTGTTAAACTGCAGGGCGCCTTTGGAAAGCAGTTTTGTATAACTGAACAGGCCAACCCTGCAGTTTAAAGTGAAGAAGACAAAATAAATAATAATAAATATTACAAAAGAAATAACATGCAGCACTGCAGATATATGTATTTCTGAAACAGAGCCTATAACTGATCAGGCAAGTTTTAAACTGCTGACAGTTTTTTTGCAACTGGAGCATGATGATATTGTAAGTGGTGATGTCTAGACAGAGGCAACATGAGATTGTGATTAAAAGGATCCTCAGGATTAACAGGACAGGGACGGTCCCAGGATTGTCAGAAAGCAGGACAACGCTTGAAAAACGCAAGACATGGTTTTGTCACCCCCCCCCCCCTCCCCCACGAATAATGATTTGCTAAATTTTTAAAGGGTGCAGTCCCTCCAATAAAACACACACACAAAGAGAAACACATACCCAAATTTACGGCCGTGATCAACAAGTGCATTACCATAATATCGTCATAGTTGGGCATGGGGGGGGGGGGGGGGTGGGGGTGGGGACTACCCCCAACGCATCCCGGGGCTGACGTCCTTGGTAAAGAATAAGCATATCTTGGGGATTATTGTGCTAATTTGACGAATAAAACTGTAGAGCGTGACACATGATAACCTTATTACTCTTTGTTCTTCAATTAATAATCCAATTCAAACTTTCTTGATCGTGTTGATGGTCAGAGCACAGAAATCGTTTTAAACAGGATCCAAAGAGAGGCGGAGGACTGATGGTAAGATAGACAGGGGGAGAGAGAGAGAAAGAGAGAAGGGGTGGAGAAAGATAGACAATGGAGAGGGACAAGCGTAGAGGGGGCACAAGGGGGGGGGGAAGGGCATGGCATCCCTGTTCATCCGCTCAAAAGTCATTTGTGTGTGTGTGCGTGGGTGTGTGTGTGTTTCTTCTATTTCAATATTCTTCTGAATTGAATGCAATAGAATTTTGTATGAAGTCATCCATCAAGAGCTTATATTCTGCGACACACAACAAACAAATAAGAGAGATACACGGTGTTCTATTGAGTGTCATGTCCATGGGTGAAACTTTACGAAGAAGAAAGATTTTCAAGTTACATTTAAAGTTTCAAAAAGGAAGAGTCGAGAGTCTTAACTCCGCCGGCAATTTTTTCCATAAAAGGAAATAGCAAAGAAGATATAGAGACATAATCTTACATAATATAAAACTGAAGTTTGGCTATTATTTTTCTAAACACCCCCCTCATCTTTTTTTTTTCTGGTGAAGCATAAAATCAGTTTAAGCTTTTGTTGTCGCGTACATTGGAGCAAAAACAGCCATAAATCTAGTTTATTAATTTGTTTAACGACCAAGTAGCTTGGGGTATATCGACTTTCTTCATCCGTTGATTACATTCCGTAATGCTGCAGATTAAATATAGTCTCTATGGTAAGCTCATTGAGTCAAGTTTAGTCGAAAACCGAAACACCACGAGCTATTTTTAAGGGTCATTAGTCAAACGGATCGATTGCCTCTTAGCGTATTAGCGACACTTGTTTGGAAACGCAGGCGGCCTTTTAATTGCTATCGGCAAATGTATCGGATTAAAATACCGGGATTGTAGAACACTTTCCTTTTTCCCCGCCCACTATGCGATAGCATCTGATTGCTATCGATTCATGCTGCTATTCGCACAGATTAAATCACATATATATCTGACCTGGAAAATCGTTCGTTTTTGTTATTTTTCCTAGTTTGAAGTTAACAAGATCGAATCAACGGGTTTACCTCGTTCTAAATGAGGACACCTATAGGTAAGGTGATTAGGTAACGATGAACATGATGAAGGTGCATTTGTTTCAAAATAGCAACTGATACGATTTTATAGACTCTTGCTTTTTTAAAATATGATATGATATGATATGATTGTATTTATTTATCAATAACATACATTATAATATTTACAGTATTTACAGGAAAAACATTATATACTTAGATCATGGCAAAACAAGAAAAAAAAATGGTAAAATGGAACCAGAAAATAGCACAAGTTCTAGTCAGGTCCGGCCCCAGGTTTAAGATTTACTTATGAAAATGCAAGTTATCATTCGATATATATAAGCATGTGATTCAAACTAATATGAACAATAATTATTTCGGTAACATCGTGTAGGAGCAAGATATAGGGTGTCATTTTAGTTGACATGTGTGCTATTTCTAGTAAAATTGAAAGTAGAATGTTATTACTGAGTAAATAAAATCCGTAAGTGCTATCGAATCACCTGTTTCTGTAAGACGTAATCTGTGTATTTTTACGCCTGCTGATGATGATGAAAACATACTTTATGCTAAGGTCATTTGATTTTTTACTTCATCAGCTGAAGTCTGAAAATAATCATAATGAATACATACTTTACGCTATGGTCCGTCGAGTTTTACTGAGCTCACCAGACCGAATCCAGAATAGAAGGGAAATCATTTATGCAACTATTTTAGCTTCCTTTTGTTAATTTATTAACACTGGCTTTCCTAAATTATTTATGGTATCTGAAACTTATTTTCAGAGAAAATCTGCCCAAAGTAATAATAATAATAATAATAATAATAAAAACACGCTTTTGTTTACAATTGCACACAATAAATCCAATCAATATAGGACAAGTACCTCGCTATAATTTCATCCCGACCGAATTTGTTTTCATAATTGAACTACAGTACTAAGTTGTCTATATTTCACATTGTCGAACGCTCAAAACTTTTGAATATGAACATGATCAAAGAGACGGCCATAGGGCAAAACATGGGTTTAAAGGTCCCCGGCAACCCAAATGCAAGTTGATTCCTGTTGATGTGCAGGGATGCATACAACTTATATCTTAAGTTATGAGTTTGCGGTAACACCATGTAGGTTGGTCCTGAAAAGGACTGTTTGGTATCTTTCTTGTGAATTTGTAGTTCTAAGAAGAACTCTCTTTGAAGAAAGAGTATACTCGACGTTTCGATCAGTGTGCTCCGATCGTCATCAGGAGTATACTCTTTCTTCAAAGAGAGTTCTTTTTAGAACTACAAACTCATAAGAAAGATACCAAACAGTCCTTTTCAGGACTAACCTACATGGTGTTACCGCAAACTCATAACTTATCTTCCCACCATGGAAACCTTCAATGAACACCTAACTTATATTTTGTTATTCAAACATCTAAATATGTTTCATAATCTTTAAAAATGTTTTTTAAATCATTTTCTCAAACATGCTAAGCTCCACCCTAAAAAAATGCCCCAGATCTCATTCCTGCAATATCATCATCTGTCAATCATTAGTGAGCTAAGGAGAGACAGAGTGGTATGTAGCTTTGCCAGAGATGACCAACTGTTCTAATAGACCATACAATGCCTACTTAGGAGTTCCTATGTCAGACATGCTGTAGCATCACCAGGAAAAGAATGGTAATGAGGAGGTATTGTTTGAAAGCATGCAATTCTATTGTGAGCATGTGCTGAGCTGGGGGAAGTTAGGAATGAGATCTGGAGCTTTTTTTTTAGGGTGGAGCTTAGGTTGGGAAAAATATTTGAAAAAACATTAAAAAAATTATGACACATATCTAGATGTCTGAATAACAGAATATTAGTTTTATGCATCCCTGCACATCAACAGCAATAAACTTGCATTGGAGTTGCCTTTGGGTTGCAGAGGCCTTTTAAGTCACCTCACTGTGCTCTACTTGCAGTTATCAATGCAACAACGTTGTGATTTGTAATCTCAAAATGGTGTCACATTAATTTTTTATCAGTTATTTGTTACAGAGAGATCATATTTATTTTGGTCTAAACCATTTCACTTGAAACGCGCCCATGGGCCATACACTTATTGAAATTAGGATCGATCTATTTTTTTCGCCCGTACACCCCAGAGCTCTCCAAATTAAAAACGATGCTTTATATATCTCGGCACGAAAATGGACATTCAGGGGAGCGTTTCATCAAGTGTTTTGTCAGTGAGTTTTTACCGACAACTGTTATAAGCTACTGAAATCCTTGCATCTGATTGGCCGAGAGCAAATTTGTCAGTAAAAATCACTGACAAGAAACTTGATGAACGCTCCCCAGATTTCAGGGGGCCACGAGTGTGTATTTTATTCCGCTTGAGGGAAAAACACGGACATGGCTACAGCGCATTGGCAAATCTCAAAATAATTGAATTTGAAAGTCTTCGGAGAAGTTCAGATGTGATGATACTAAAAAAACAAACTTGGATGTTCTTATTTACTGTATACATAATCAGCATTTCAGACTGTTATTCTACCACCTTCAATAAACATAATCTATAGGCCTAAAACATTAAACCTCTACATTCTTCAAATTACGGCAAGAACAAAACCATTTGACCTTTATAGTGACGGGAGATTAAAACAATCAATCAATCATTTTCTTGAAAGTGCTTAAAATCGTATTTGTGGTGGGTTGAACTCTTTTCTTCAACAAAGAGCTTTTTCATTTCCCTCTCTTATCCCAAATATTTCCTTTTATTTTTCAGCTCCGATAAAAGCCACTGGCTCTTGACGTGCATTTTGACTTCTGTTCATCGATTGATCGCATGACATTTTAGTAAAGAAAAGAAAAGTCAATTCCGTCAACCAATTTATTATACCAATGCTATTCCTGATTCCGTAAACATGGTAAATGAAATCGTATCGATTTTGCATGTCCTACAGATGAAGAGACATTGTCGAAATGTACTGCGTTTGAACATCACATAAAGTATGATTTGTGCTTTCTCTTGAATACAAACATAGTTTATGCTATTTCGAATTTTTTATACCATCAGCTATCTCTCTCTCTATACATGTTATATTCATACAATGTTTTTTTTGTTTTTTTTATCATGGTTTATGAAATGAATATGAAATAAAATGAAATGAAATACAAAAGTCGTGGCATCTTTTGTCTTCCGATGACTTGTGAATTTAAGTCAGTTTGTAAATCATGATCATGGAATGTGCCTAATTAAAGATGATGCAAACATTAAAGCTATGATGATGCAAGCATTAAACCTATAATCTTGTCATTTTGTCTACAACAGTAATGGATTTCATCATACAAACAAAAGGTAAGGATTGTTGAAGTTGAAGATTAATGAGTAATATACACACTAATTTTCACTTTAACAAATCAATCGTATACTTCCCAAAATGTGGACCTGCAAAGTTTTCTGTCAGTGAATAATTTCATTTTCCCCCTAATATTAAAACAGAGGAAGCTAAAAGCCTGCCATTAAATTTGGAAGTCTAAAGAAATAATTGTAACTACGATCACCTATAGAGTTTGATTATTGATGTAAAGAGAACAAGATCGAACAAATATAAGACAAACGGGATAAGGAGCAGAAATAGATCTGGCATAATATCAAGAACACACGCCTCTTATAAGCTCAACTGTTATATATATACCGAGGATCTATTCTGATGAACAGGAAAATATCTTCGGATAAGTATAGGTGATTGCTTCATAATCTGATAAACTCCAAAACAACTTTGTGAGGGATCAACAAAATGATACTGTTAAGACGACCGCCAGACTGTTAAGACGACTGCCAGACTGTCTGCGCTTATAATCATCTTTATCTTCAATGACTATTTGTAATATCTCGACGCCCATTCCCTCTAATTCATGGTATGGTCGCGTTCGATTTGGGGCTTTATTCTGTATGTATTTTTTTTCTTTTTAATTTTTTGTCATATTTTTATTTTCGTGGGCATTTATTATAAAGGCATTTATTATAAAGGCATTTATTTTTCTGGCATTCATGTTGTCATTTCTTAAAGAAAAACTCCTTATGATTTATAAACACAAAGTCATAAAGCTACAGATCACTTTTACTTCAAACCACCAAAAAATTTTAAATATGTTTTTTCAAGTAAAGTATTCAAATTCTACCAATATTTTACATAAATTTGTCAAATATTGGTAATAATGATAAGTACAATGATGATTGTAGTAACAATGAAAAATTCATAATAACAATAATGATAATAATAATAATAATAATAATAATAATAATAATAATAATAATAATAATAATAATAATAATAATAATAATAATAATAATAATAATAATAATAATAATAATAATGATGATGATGATGATGATGATGATGATGATGATGATGATGATGATAATAATAATAATAATAATAATAGTGATAATAATAATAATAATAATAATAATAATAATTTCTACCACTACAGCTATATACACCTACTACTGATGATATGTATAATCAATGGTTATTATAATGACAATGATTATAATCGACAACAGTTATAACAGTAATGATAATGATATAGCGTTAAACATCTTACAAATTTAAAGTGAATACTTGTCTATTAAATTTAGAAGAAAATGATAAATGAAGAGCGACTGATGTTGAAATCCGCTATCTGCAAGTTTCTATATCGGAGGACGTGTCATTTTCATGAATGAAGCGATAATCAATCATTAAGTTAGAACTGCGGAACTGGCAAGACTTAATAATGACGTAGTGAACTATACAGTTGCCATGACAACCGGGAAATTTTGTGGTCGCTACCCAAACGCCATTGTCAACTATAATACGAGCAAAATGCGGTTTTTCCTTATATGTATTAACTGCGGTATAGAGAGAATTACTGCTCATTACTTAACAAGAATTTATAAAACATAATTGGCGTTGCCATTTTTTTTTTCAAGGGAGGAGGGAGAACGAGAGAAAGTGTACCAATAAATTGTTACAAAAGCCATTACGTTTCACTCCGGTCCACATTTAATACGTTAATGAACAATTATGGAACGATATTAAATTTTGACTTTAAAAAACGCACCTATAAGCAGATCTCAGGAAGACATGACGTCAAATATACTCTCGTTAACATTTGACAACATGAGATGACTCATTTACAGTTACGCTCTTGCCCAGACGATTCTCCTTCTTTTTTGTCGAAAAACCAAGAAGGTCACCTTTTCGTGTGTGAGTCTGGGTGTGTGTATGTATGTGTGCATGACTGACTGACAAAAATGAACAATGGGATGCGATTTATCCGGAGAAGCTCTTCTGTGCGACACATATTCGATCAATTTCTTGCGCTAGCGGAATTCCTAACCCTGGACCTATAACAATAACCCTAGCCCTAAACCTCACTTCAAAACAAATAGCGACCAAAGCTCTAAGACTATAATTCTGACAGAATAAAGCCCGGAGCGAATGTCTTATATCAAGGAGTGATATGACCGTTGCGGAATACCGGAACAATGACCTGATGACATGGTAACTTCTAGGAACCAAGTCTTCAACTGATCTAATTATCTGATTTTTTCCCACTGCTTTGGGAGGAGGAATTTTGTCCCGCATAACCCCGCCGCGCTGGTCCTCCGATGCTATAGTCTCCTAAGGAAGGGATTTGTATCATTCTCATCTGGACATCTCCCAGATGTCTTCTAGAGGTTTTCCACTGTTAACTCGGTAAGGGTGCAGCTGTCGAGGGTTTTTCAGATAATCATTTTACATGCTAATTACTCACCCGGGTAATCTCAACATGTTCTTCACTGAACACAGAAGGGGTAGAGCTAGAAAGTTTCTTTAGAAAATCGATTTACAGGCTATTCAATCACCCGGACCCGGGTAATCTCCACTTGTTTTCCACTGAACACCTTGTGAGAAGGGGTGCAGTTGGAAAGGGGCAGTAGAAATTCGCTATACGGCTATTGAATCATCCGGGTAATCTCCCGGGTAATCGGTCTTCCAGGTAATCCGGAAAACGGGTATAGAGTCAAAGGAAGTCCAGCCTTTTTCGGAGAAGACAACCTGAGTATCTCTTCTCTCGGAATTGCAGCTGTTCACCTCCTGTCATAATACACCATGTTGATGTACTCTGAGGTCGATTTCTACGGTAACACAATCACAGTCATCGGGCATGTCGGGCAAGGAAACAAAAGTAAAATCGAAATATCGATGACGGCCCATTTCCCCGTATACATTTTTTTCTTCTCTCTCTCTCTATCATCATACAAATCTCAAAGGAATATTGAAGAGGCAGATGACCAACAAGGGAGATTATTTTCGTTACCATCTGTTTATGCATTATATGCATGATATGGGTACTATACGTTTCAGTTTCACCCATTGCCTACGGGGACCGGGTGGTCCCTGTGTAAAGTATATGTGGATAAGAGAATTCCGTAGTCAAAGGGTTAAAATGTCTTCATCACTCTAGAAAAAAGGTATGTTGGATGTAGAACACCTTTAGGACAAAGAAAGGGAAGGAGAAACAAAGGTAAATGAGAGGAAAGAGAGGTAGAGGGGGGTAGTGAGAGAGGAGAGAAAGAGATTAAACAATAACAATAAGAGAGAGAGAGAGAGAGAGAGAGAGAACTTCGAAGGAGTATGAGCAGATGTTGTTTCAAAATGAAGAGAGAATGAAAGAGGAGAGGAGAGAAAGAGAGAGAGAGGATAAATAAAGAGGGAGGGAGAGAGAAAGGGAGAATATCGAATAGGTTTTAGTGCCTATATTATTTCGAATCCACTAGTCGGAAAGTCAAGAACGTAAACTGATATTAATGCAGCAAATTACCGACGCTTATAGCTGCCCAAATGGTTTATTACAATATGCAGACCCATGAGAGCTTGGCTGATATCATTAAAAAATGTGAAACCTTAACTACAAACGAAACGCATGAAACTAAATTTCAAATCTTTATCTCTACTTAAAGGCTTTAGTGAATATACATGCATTTATATTAAACGAAAATTTGTTCTCTTTATCAATTTCTATAACGACTTAGACCCCGTTCTCACTCACTTTGAAAGTGGACTTTTGGAGCGGTCTATCTAAGACCCGTTCCTCAGGAACGGTTCTTAGGTGAGTGTGAACGGTCAAAGTGGTCCAGGAAGTGGTCTTCTGGACCGCTCCAGAAGACCACCTCGGGGAGGTGGTCTTGAGGAACGGGTCTTATTAAGAGCGGTATGGACCGCTCTAAACGTGCAATGTGAACGAAAGCGTACTTCAACCGGAAGTGAGCCAGTGACGTTCCGCGCACAAAACAAAGCAAAAGCAATCGATCGGGCAGCCGGCAGGCACGCTACGGTACATCAGTTTGTATTCCGCGCGAAAAATTTGACCCGCTGAACTGAGCTGCCATAGCAACAAGGCCACTTTGAATCGTGGAGCGGTTTGAGCGAGAAAACTGCTCGGAGTGTGAACGCTAGCAAACCGTTCCTCAAGACCCGTTCCTCTGGAGCGGTCTAACTAAGACCACTTTCAAAAGTGAGTGAGAACGGGGTCTTAGGGATTATAAAATTCAGCATTCCATTTTTATGCTTTCATGGTTACTTTCCACTTTCCGAGGAAGAAAGGACAGGCCTGTAATGTTCAATCAGTCACTTAAAGAATTGCACATTGCCTTCAACTTCCTACTAATGGAAAAGTTAGATGCGGATTTTCCACCTAGAACTTGCGCGTTTTCCAGGGTCGCTCACATTGGTCCCTCACGGCTCTGGGCCCTGTTTCATAAAACTTGTTATCAATAACAACTGTCCCATTTCTACGACAAACTTGCTCTCAGCCAATCAGATTCAATGATTTCAGTAGCTTATAACAAGTATTGTAACTTGTTATTGGTAACAAGTTTTATGAAACGGGGCCCAGGGGGTTGTTTCATATATAAAGCTGTTCGTAAAGTTACGCATGACTTTACGAACGACTTGAATATGAAGTGCCAGACGAGAGAGGATGCTCAAAGTTTTTCCTGATGTTTTAACAAAGTGTGACTGTATTTCCAATAACCTCAATTATATTATGGCAAAAAATATATAACTTTGCATTAAAAATGTTTGTTATAATAAGAAAGTTAATCTACATCTGCACAGTTCAACTTTAGTTGATGCAGTTCAAAATGACTGAGCATCCTATTTGGCTTGTCATATTTGTCATTCGTAAAGTCATGCGTAACTTTACGAACATTTTTATGAATCGGGGCCCAGGGGAGGATTTCACTAACATTCACGAGCGATTAATCGCAAGACCCATCGTTCACACCCTTCTCATCGCAGCTGCGTGGAGTTGTTTCAGAGGATTTCACAAAACCCGTCGCAGCAGCGATGCATTTTTATTCGAAAAATACTTCTTGAACGAGGATGGGGTCAATTTTAGCCATCATTTCAGCCCGCGGGATTTGTGTGCGATCATTTGTGATTTTCAAGTGATTTTTGTTCTTAACTTCACCAAAATGGATGTTAACGACTGTCACAATATCGTAAGGTAAGATAATCTACAATTAAACATTCTGTTGAAGATTTTGATAAGTATTTAATATCTACGCAGGAGTTTACAGTGTTATTGTCATTACTCATCGCGGTGTCGCGGTGCTAGCGATGCAAACTGTGTGGTAGAGAACCGCATTGGCTATCTACGTTAGATGTCGCACTGTTACAGTGTACGTGTTTGTGTGGAATCAAAGTGGAGAAGAATTGAATTGAATTAGTTTATTTATAGAATATCAATGGTTTAAATCTTTAACACTTTTAAAAATACAAAATACATTGAGAGCCTAATCATAAAATAGATCTAACTTGGTCTAACTCTAAGACAAGTCTAGTAACATGGGAGTAAGTTAAGAAGTTACTAAGACTTTAGCCTGTACTAGGCCTAGGCCTGAGGGGCCTAATTATGTAACTAACTTTAAGTTTAACGTTAGATCAAACTTCAA
Organism: Heliocidaris tuberculata; assembly: GCA_025618425.1. Lineage (NCBI taxonomy): Eukaryota > Metazoa > Echinodermata > Echinoidea > Camarodonta > Echinometridae > Heliocidaris > Heliocidaris tuberculata. The sequence continues at coordinate 11,786,628 of CM046837.1, forward strand.
AGTTAAGTAACAAAAGTTATTTTAAAGAGTAACAGACTAAAATACGAACTCAACCACAGTGTTCTCCTCGTATGAAATGATGAGTAAAAAAGAAATTCCTTTAGGCCTAGATCTACATCTATCTAAAAAACAGCAACAAAATGGAAATAGGGTCTTTTTTTAGACTAGTAGATCTAGACCTGGGCCTAGAGTAGGGCCTAGTCAATCTAAGTTGGGTCTAACGTTAGATCTATTTTAGATGTAGATTAGAATCTAACGTTAGAACTGTTGCATCTAGATTTTGGGATCATGGACATATAGATTAGAACCAGCAGTGTTAACTAGAATAACATTGTTGGATCTAATTTTAGGTCCAACAGGATCTAGATTCTAGATTCTTCTTCTTCACTTAGTTCACTATAATTATAAGTACAGGCTACCGTGTGGTGTATTCTCGTACTTTCCTAGACTTTATATCCTTTCTTACATTGATTTAGTCTGGCTCTCAACTGGGCGAATTGTGTTCGTTCATTCTGTTTAAGTCCAACTGATTTTTCAGACCGATGAAAGAAAAATCTCCTTAACCCCCCCCCAAAAAAAAAAATAAAATAAAAAAATAAAAATGAATTCACACCACATTGATTTACTAGCTAATAGATCTACTCCATATTTTTTTTACATATTTTTTTTACTTGCAGAAGTCAGACTAAGATGAGAGCTCTGTGTCACCTAAATTCCAAAGGTGTCATCTTTACTTGTGAGGATGGAAGAAGATGAAGATGTTGCCTCAGAGGAAGAAGTGACAGGAGTTAGGAGAAAATGCTGAAGAGAGTGCAGGACTTGAACGATATTGTGAAGAAATTCTGATACAGCTGGAATAAAACAGGTAGGCCTATGTTTGTATTTTAATTTACATTGTCATTTGCACATGGCATGTTTACATGGACTCCTTAAGTTTCAGATAGTCTGAAACTATAAGAACGTCTAAGTGTGACACAAATGATACAGTAAATTGACACCTAGAATTATATCAAAGCTGTTTGTTGTTGTTGCTTGATATCGAAATCATAATTGAATATCACCCCCCGCCCCACAAGCTTTTCTAGACTATGTATAATATGCTTTGTCAAACAGGTGAACTGGTGAAGATGATCATCAACAACAACAAAATCCCACCCAAAATCACCCTGCCTGCTATTTTTTTTTCTTTCTATCACTTGACTTTTGCAAAAGGTGGAGAATACGTTCAACAAAATATGTGCATGAGGCGAAACTGCAGACATCGCAACGAGAGGGTAGAAAGGATACCTATTGGAAGGTAAGATTTAGTCACATATAGAACATCGACTTTTCAAATCTTCATTTTTGTTACAACTCTTGTGTTTTGTTTTGTTTATTCAGTGTTCTAGAAACATAAGACAAGCTAAATATGCCCCTGAAATGTATACCTCTGCATTGACTGTTAGAGTTGTTCATGTTTCAATCTAATAATCTGTCTATTAAGTTTTTTACATTTTTGAAAATCCTAAAAGCGGGTTTACATCCTTTCCTACTTTGAAAATAAAGATAAATTGATGGACCAATTTCAATATGAACTTCTGACTTTTAAAGTAAGATATACCGCTTCATCTTTCCTCTTTTTCATTTTGACTGGAAATTAAGGTAAATCATAATTATACGTCTTTTTCTTCACTTGTTACTAGATCATAGTTGCATGAATTCCAAGAAGGAAGGAGGAACAGAAGGAAAGAAGATGAAGAAAGCAGCGAAGAAAGAAATGTATAAGATGCATCACCTACCAATTGACAAGATGATGATGACACTAAAAAGATGAGAAAATTGAGGGGTTTTTTTTAATCACATTACAAGGGATCCATGGATTTTCAAGAAATCAACAGACGCCTCTGATCCTATTGTTATTTGTGAACTGGTTTGGATGCGGGCTAGTGGTAAAACTTATGATTATATTGTGTGTCAAAAAAATGATTGTTTTTTGTGCAGAACAATACTAAAACAGTCATTGATGCAATCATATGACAGAAAATATACAAGGAGAGGAGCATAACAGTTTAATTTCAGGGGCGATTACACATCCAACATGTCGATGTTCAGTGAGTTGGGTACATGTACAGTTAGGACTAATTTGGAGAGATATGAATAAAGGCAAACAGTGCTTGCAATCGGGCACCAGGCATGGAAAGAGGGGACAGGAGTCCAATTTTAGTAGTGAAATAAGTCTTGTTCTGCCACTGTGTGCCCCCCATGATTTTCTTCGCCCCCAGCCCACCACTCCCCCAACTATTATATTGCCGCTGGTGATGTCTGATTTCAATCATTGTACATTTATGTTGATATGTTGTAAATTTGTATTGTAGATATTAATATTAGAATACCGAAATGAATTTCTTTATACCCAAAGAATATGAGGAACTATGCCATCTGGAATTTCTGCTACTTCTCTTTCCCGTTTCCCTTTCTTGTACATTTGATAAAGGTGATATTCTGTTCTTGAAATTTAATTCATTGCCATAATGTTTACTTATTTATGAAATTGCATTCAGACTGGCCTGCTCTTGTAATGTTATTCAACAAGATAATTGTTTCCTTAGAATTTGGCTGTGATTAGTAGTAATTAAGGTTTTATATCTTTAATGTGACTACTGATATTATTTGTAGAATGATGATGTAAAATGCTTATTCGTGCATAATTTACCCACTTGTCTGTTATATTTGACTCCCACTAAGCCAATAGTAAAGTTTTATAATCTAAAACCTTAATCGTGTCATATGACTTATATGACACGAGTAAAGCTACATCTTTATATATATAAACCATATTCTGCTGTCAGCCTTTTACGTTATAGGATTCTCAAAATGCATAATGAAAATTTATTTTGCATTACATTATATTCATTAATGGATTCCTTTTTTTGAATCGTATCTTCATCTAAATATCCTATATGCAATGTTTTGATGTTAAATTAAACAGCCAGCCAATTGAGCTTAATTTAAACTTGAACTCTAAACTCACTAAAAAGTATATTTATTCCATCCCAATTCATAGGCGTATGGGGGGGGGGGGGGGGGGGGTGGCTAGGGGGCCCCTGAGGATTTGAAAGTGCCGATATTTGGGCAACTACCACCTCATATTCGGGCAGCGAGGTGACTGGATATCGTAATAATTATATGGGTAGTTTATGCCCGAGAGTAAGTTGATATACTTGCAAGAATCATCAGCCCCCTCATGCAAATGTGCACGTACTCTATGTCTAAATCCATTGCTAATTCTTGTTAATTTAGATTGGATGAGATTGAGTTGGGATTAACAACACTTTCCAGTGGCGGATCCAGGAATTTGAAATGGGGGGGGGGGGGGGGGCGCTAGTAGCGAGGGAGCGGAGGGTGCGGGAGGGGGGGGGGGGGTAAAAAGAGGTTTTTATTTTTTTTTTTTTTTAATCACAAAACAGAAAAATTAAAGGGGGCACACGCCCTTGGTGCCCCTGCCTGGATTCGCCACTGCTTTCATTGCAATTTCCACCAAGCACTATTATGTAAATATCAGGAAATAGTTTGATTTTTTTTTCAGTCGCTTTTTGTGTTACTTCTTTGATCGTCAACTAATAAAATCCATGTGGAGCTGTAGACTTTGAATGACAAGACAGTGTCATGAGATTTGTAATAGGTGTAAAACAAGTTGAAATTCTTAGAGTAACATCAATGTGCTGAGAAATATATTATGAAAGGGATTTATACATAATGTATTTTCAATATCATATTTCAAAAACAATAAGAAGGATAGAGACAGAGAGAGAGAGAGAGAGAGAGAAAGGGAGAGGGGGAAGGATACAAGTAGCAAGAGTGACATAAATGATTCAAGAAAGATAGTAAGAGAGAAAGAGAGAGACAAGAAATGTCGAGAAGAAGAAAAATGAATGACGGGTAAGCGAAATGGAGAAAGCAAGTTATTTATTCATGAGTTAGAATACAAAATCGGTGAAATGGAGAGAGGGACGGGGGAAAAAATAGTTCCACAGTGTGCAAACATTTTCTCAAAGTTACCATATTCCCTTTTCTTGAGGGGGGCACATCGCATAAATGGTTTAAATCCCCCCCCCCTCAAAAAATAATGAATGCAATGACAATGAATTAACGTATAATAGGCCCTACATATAAAAAAAGAAGAAATGATAAATAATGAATTAAAAAGACAAAAAAATAAAAGATGTTTTCAAAAATAATTAGAAGTATTTCATCTAAAAGATAATTAAAAGCAGGAAGTTGTAGAAAAGTATGCCTTAAAAAAAAGGGGGGCGTTCTATCTTGACCAGAATGCGAACCACAAATGATTGAGATAAGTTTAAAACAGACCCTCACAATAAAAAACAAATAAATAAAGCGAATTTAACTTGCAAAGGATTTCGCGCCATACTCTCCGTTGGGACAGGAAGTTAACTTTTTGAACCCATCGCAGCCCTACGATGAGTCTACGATCACCCTTTGAGCATCTGCTGCGTTGCGATGGGTTTGCGACGGGTAAACCCTTCGCAGGAGCTTTGTGAAATCGAAAAGCAACCCATCGTCCACGGGCGATGGGTTCAGGCTCTTACGATGGGTTCAAGCCCTTGCGAAGGGTTAACGATGCATCGCAAGCGTTTGTGAAATCCTCCCCAGGTGTATTAAATAGGTACCTGGCAACGCTGGGGTAATAAAGGCTGGACGGGGTTCAGGCAGAGCAGTGTTAATACTGATGTGGCTACCCTGGGTATTAAAATAACACCAAATTATTCATTATTATTATTATTATTATTATCATTCCAAATTCAAATATGATTATATATTTTTTTTAAATACCCGATTCAGATGAGACATAAATGTAATCTATGTTTATAAGAGATAGCCCTAAAAATGCCAGTTTCCATCAAGCCCCCGGCCCCTCCCCGTCCCTTTCGTCCCGTCTCTGCTTGTGCCTTCCATTTTTTCCCTCTCTTTCCGTGCATCTTACAACCCCCCTCTCCCTATCTCTCTCTCTCTCTCTCTCTCTCTCTCTCTCTCTCTCTCTCTACACGTAATTATCCATAACTATGTTGGGCTATTTCTCTTCTCTCCTGGCGCCAATCTTTCTCTCCTCTCTGGTGAGCCGTTCGTAACCGATCATCATCCATCTTGCCACCGTTATAACTTCTCGATTCACGTCGATCGAGTCATTATAGAATAATTTATGGTACAAGTTCATTAATATCTCCCTAGCTTACACTTATCGTGACTCAAATGAATCCTTTGCCAGCAATCAAAACGAATTAAACCTACACAAAGACCCAATTTTATGGTCCCTCGATTCATTTTTATTCGAAAGCGCGCTTGCCGTTGTCAACGATCATGACACTTGATATCTTAAGAACGTCCAAACATTGTGATTACGATGGCACAATCTTATCAAAACATTATCATAGATTATATTTATGCTTTACATAAGGCACTCTGTGAGTGCAAATTGATAAAAATTTTATTCCAAGAGACGAACGTTTTATAATATCAACTTTTCTGTTAATTTTATTTTGGGGAAAAAAGTATACTTTTCGATTCATAATTCCACGTGCATAGTTGACTTATAATTTCTAATCAGTTCCTCATTTAATTTATTTTGCTTTAAGCATTCGGCAGTACCCATGTCATTTAATATAAGTATATTTGAGAAAGACGGGATGTATATAACACGATATCGATTGTCAAACAAATGCTAATTTTGGAAACCATCATTCCCGCAGTTTTCTTTTCGATTTCTCTCTGATGTTTATTCAAAAAGGTTCCGCAAATACCTTGTGTATATATTCCGAAGGGCCAAATGAGAATATTTGAGAGATTCAGATCTCTTTCATGACATGCCGGGTTTGAGGTATGTCAACTAATTACAGTAATTGAGCAACGACGAAAAAAATATTCACGTTAATGTGCGTTGTATTTATGCACGAGAAAATCTAATCATTTTCGCGCGACCGTTCTATCTTGTAGGTTAGTCAGAGAAGGTGGAAGGCAGAGAGAGAGAGAGAGAGAGAGAGAGAGAGAGAGAGAGATAGAGAGAGAGAGAGAGAGAGAGAGAGAAAGAGAGAGAGAGAGAACGAGGGAGAGAAATATCCCATTCCCATAATAATTGTAAGCATTTCCTCGAATTCAACCATTTTCATCTTCATCTAAACGCACTACAAGCACTGACAATGTCACTTTGTAAGTACAAGAAGGGCAACGCAAAGAGTGTTTGGTGTACAGTTTGCTACTTTATGAAATGACCCATGAGAAGATCTGAAAAGAAACTCTCTCTTGTAAATAATTAGCAATTTTTGCATATTTAATGAGCTGTGACCTTTGACTTTTGGCCTTTGACTTACATACTCAACATTACTTACGTTATCGAATGGAAACCACATTTTCGCATATATAATTAGCTATTTTTGCATATTTCATGAACTGTGAACTTTGACCTTTGACCTACACACTCGAAGATCGAACTTAGGCTATATCTTCATACCATTTACATTCTTACCAAATTTAATTAAAATCTGTCTAACATTACTAAAGTTATGGAAAGGAAACCACATTTTCGGATGCATAATTAGCCATTTTAACCTTTGACCTACATACTCCGAAATCGAACTTAGGCTGTATTTTGATACCATGTACCTTCATATCAAATTTCATTAAAATCCGTCGAACATTAGTAAAGTTATCGAACGGAAACCAGTGTTTACAAGATTTGTTACGGATGGACGGAATTGTGAAGGGACGGACGGACTGACCGCAGCGTTACTATATCCCCCTCCGACTTCGTCGGCGAGGAGATGATTAAATTTGCATAATAATTATGGTGAATAACTTATAGGGTTATCCGCCAGGAGGTTGATAGCGTGTTAACATTGCGGGCGTAAATGAATCCCACGACTGGAATAGAAACAAATTAAGCACTTACCAACACATCATAATATGAAACCCAATTTCATTACTAATCCTGTCCAAATCGTATCATTTCAGAGTGCATTTACGATGCTTAAGGTGATTATTGGCTTTATTTCGTCAAATTAAAGTATAGGGTTAGAGTTACGATTTAGGATTTAGGTTGTGTTTAGGATTAGGGTTGCTTTAGTGTCAGGTCAAGGGGTAAAGTCAGGGATTCGACTTGAGTGCGAACGATGACCAGCTAGCAATAACCATGCATGTGTTACACAACATAGATATTTTATTATTACTGTGATAATGGCTCACACAAGTCGTGGTTTCTTTTTTTTGAGAGGGATTTAAAACAGGTGCTTTTATGGGAAGATGGTGAGAAAGCGAGAGGTCAATCAGGCCATTAGACATCCACAAGCGAGAGACATCGATAACCAAGGACGCTGGAAGAACAACAAGGGATCATTAGAAATCGTATATACAGCTAATGAAGGGAAGTCATTGCTTATTGTCAGACTACTCATTCTCGTATTACCATGGCAACCGAGGCGTAGTGCAAACGAGCTGACTCGGAAACCCAGACAGACGATACAATGGAAGTTTCATTGGCGGATTTTTAAAATATCATTTTCGAACGAAGAGCATTAGACAAGAGGGTTGTATGACCCCCCCCCCCCCCCTTCAGTATAAAAAGGGTTTTAATCTAGGGTGTGCAGTGGATTCAACTATATTACTATATCTCCATTTTACAAGTTAGCATCAAAGGATGATTTCCAAGAAAGATGCGTTCTCAGTTAGCATGAGAACGTGCGCATTGGAGAGCTTTGGTACGTTGGCCGTCAACTTTATACACGATTGACCGCAAGCACAATCTAGTTCAGCAATCACATGTATTTTTCAGTCCTGAACTTCCTTACAATTTATAGTAGGACAGAAGTTTACTTTATTCTTTTTTTTTTTTAACTGGAAAAATAAATATGTAATATTATGACAAATATCTATTGTAAAGAAACCTACTTTTATCTGTAACTATTTCATTTGAATTTTAACACTGGCCCTATGCTTTTATATTTCGTAATAGTGTATGTTGTTCATGCCACTTACATTAATATTATCTGATTATGTTAGGGCTATATACAATTACAGTTATGTTGATTGTTAACAACGTTGTGTGCTTGCCGGACGTAATAATAAACTGAAACTAAATTGAATTGAATGAATTTGAATCTCATTTGATTTCAAAATTCAGCTAATGAATTGTTTTTTATCGTAGTGATTCTATATGGTGACCATCATGATGATGATGATATTGATGAAATTAATCCTAATCGTGTCATCAGATTTACGAACATGACTAAAACAAAAATGTGATGAGACATGTTTTTAAATAATGGTTCCTTTGTACTTTAAAACTGGATTTTGTGATACCTACCAAATTCACAAGCACTGCTTTGAATTAAAGGAAGGAAGACCAGCTTTTCATAGTCCAAAAATATAACAATTTCAATATCAAAATCTAGGCGCCTTAAACAACTATTTGGCCCTGAAATGGTTGAAGGATAATTTTGATGGTAATAAAAACAGTATCGGAAACAATAACAACAAAAATATCAATAATAACATGGATGATAGCAACAAAAGCAATATAGTACATAAACAACAACAAAAATCATAAATAATCAAGGATAATCAAGGATAATCAAGGATAATCATGACTAGCTCACAACTGAATCGACCTAAATGTGTTCAATCATTGTTTGTTTGTTTTTGATCGACATTGACAATTTTTTCAACTTTTCGTCAAAGTTAATAACCATGTATATTGTTTTCAATGATATTACATTTCATTAGAACCACGCAGCATTAAAAGAAAACTATTATTGTTGCCATTTTGAAGAACAAAATGTGATCAATTTAGCCCTTGAATAATTCCCGTCACGAAAGGATTAATGTTAGCGCCATGCTTATAATGCAGTTACAACCACGATCTAATGTCTGTTTTTAATATAGTTCGCTCGTGATAATAAATACTAACCAAGGATGATAAGATCGCTATCTTGTCACGTTTGGTTTAGAGCAGGCTACCATTTTCCTAATTAGCTGTGTTATGATGTTAAAACCGAGGGGCTTTGAGTTATGTAACGACCTAGGCCCGTATTCTTGAAAGTGGCCTAGGTTAAGCCTGGCTTAACTTAGGCCTCTCATTTATGGAAGGCCATTCGTCAACCCCTAAGTCCCGTATAAATTACCATATTTATGTAACAAAACAAAGAAACAAAATTATTTTCTGACATGAAATAAGCATCAGAAATCAATTCTATCGTGATTTTGTACTTGTATTTAGTCCCAGAACTATGGTGATTTTGTAGGATTAAAATAGGGTGACATTCGGCTCTCCATATTTCGGTATAGCCTAAATCTACACACTATAAGCGGGGGCTTAAATCAGGTGCCTTTCGAGAATACGGGCCCTAGTGTTTTACAAGACAGGGACAACTTTGCAGATCGGTAATGAAAAGGTTTTTCCATGTTTCCACTACACATAAATTGAAAGCAACTGACTTTTATCATGTCTGTAAGTGCATGTACACATGTACTATATATATCAACATTTGGAGGGGAAATTATGGTATTCAGAAGATCCTGTCCACTGTTTACATTATTACATGAAGTCATGTTAATGTACATTTCAACAAGAAAATGAGATATTTATTAGCTACCACAATCAACATTACAGCAGGACATGAACACAGACAGAAGCCAACTCGTCTGACAGAGAAACGTTATCTAAAAAATATATTAAACGTTCAAATCATTTCAAACAAACAATATATATCAATAAAAATCTTAAAGTAAACACATTACAGTGTCTAGTATTCTCGTATATAAGCAAAAACATTTAAATCTGGAAAATAGTTCGAGGTGATATGAAACTTCTGCCATGTCTGTAGAAAAAGGATGCTTATTTTAAACTTGAGAGGAATGATGAATATGAGGAGATGGGTAGTTATATGGGTTCATTGACATGATGTTCACAAAATTCTCCGAAACATGAATACACGCATACCGACTCCCGAGTACATCACCATAGAATAGTAACAATATCGTTGGTCGGTTATTCTACCTATTGCATTGCCATGATTATAATAAAAGAGACAAGAAATCTAGGAGGAAATTGGATCTGAAACCACCGCAACAAGAAAGATTAATAATAGCCTGTTGGCTGCTGTTTCCTTGGTTTAGCTTCAGCCGAGCGTTCAGCTGAACACATTAATCTCAACAACAGTAACTTATGTCGCATGCAGGTTATGTTCGGATATACCGATCAATTTATGTTGGAAATGTGGCTAAATGTGTAGCCTTCCCATTAGTGAGCTTGCTTATACCGTGCGTTTACGAACATTAAATGCAATTACTTGGAAATTGAGCACGTACGTTTTATTCCCACTTAGAGTAAGCTCGTCATATAATTTGGTTTTCATTGAAAGAAGTAATAATATGCAGTATTATGACCCTGGGTAATGGTGACATATACAAAGAACGTGAAGAAATTTCCAATTGTGTAAAAACTGGTTCAAGAATCATGCGAATATGTCCAGGGGAAAGGAAATTACCACAGAGAGAAAGGGAAAGAGAGAGATGAAAGAGAAAGAGAGAGGATGGGACGAGGGAGAGAGAGAGAGAGAGAGAGAGAGAGAGAGAGAGAGAGAGCAGGGGCAGAGACTGGCAAACAGAAAGCTAGAATGAGAGAAGAAAACGAGAAAACGAGAAATGCATGTCAGAACGGTGTACAAGAAAACAAAAGAGAGGGAGAGCGACAAAGAGTGTTAACAAAAATAGTAGGGAACAAAATGGAGATCAATCATTATATAAGGAGAGAAAGAAAATTGAGAGGGGTAAAATGAGAGAAGAAATAGCTGGAGAAAGAGAGTGAGATAGAACAAAAATGGAGAAAGACAAAGAGAGATCAAGAGAGAGATCAAGAGAGAGAGAGAAAGATACACTCAGACAGTGGCGCAAATCCGTTCTGAAATTGGGGGGGGGGGGTGGGACATTCGCCTCCAAAATCCTCTGACAAGCAAAAAAAAAAAAAAGGTTATTCAACAAGGTGGGTGGGGGGACATTCGCCTCCAAAATTCTCTGACAAGCAAAAAAAAAAAAAGGTTATTCATAAAGGTGGGGGGGGGGGGATGTCCCCCTGTCCCCCCTGGATTTGCGCCCATGCACTCAGAGAGTACGATTATAATGCGAAGCAGATTAAATGAACAGAAAGTTACGAAAAAATAGAATGACATTTTCACAAATATCCATCTGAGACAATACCGTATAGTTAAGACCTATATATTCATATCACTGGTGACTCTGCATGTCCACTGCTTAATGAATCTTGCCTACGGGGACCATAATGGACACCAATTAGTCTCTCTCTTAGAGATAAGAGGAACAACAATAACCATGATAGAAGTCCAGATGCGTGCATTTTCTATCAAACCATCTATTAGGGGATTCTTCGGAACGATGACTCGTCCACATAGCCGCAGTTCATGCTAGTCATAACCAGAGCTAGAATGAATCCTATCTCTTATAAATAACGCCGTTCTGACTCTACGAAGACGTGCGATCACTTAAAATAATATGCAAGCGTATCCAACGTAATATTGTATTGTATTAATTAATCATTAAACATCATCGATGTACATGAATATTCTATTCATACATATGAAAGCGACTCATGGTTTAACGCCACCTTCCATAATTATATTCCAACGGATAGCATCCTTATTTTCGGTGCCGTATACATTGGTATAATTCCTTTTGTCGATATCACATCAGTAAAACTTACACGAATGAAAGAAAGGATCGGCAGGGGGGGGGGGGGGGGGAGAAGTAAATGTCAAATAGTTTGGCCCACTTGCATGTTGCATTGAATTAGGCTATCAATTGTATTAAATAAATATCTAAACACCTCGTTACATGCATAATGTACAATACTAAAAACAATTCAACTTGCGACCACTTATTAATTTTCCTGTATTATCATGATTATCTCCCTATATAGGCGTATCTTTGTTTTTCTTTTTCCCCATCTATCGTACTGCATCTTCTCTCCTACTCTCAATTTGCTAACTTAGATGCAAAGAAACAATCAAACAAATTTCATATGATGTTCTTACAGTAAATTTACTTGCTCCTGGCGTTGTCAACACGAGAAATAGAATTAATGTGAACTGCAAATCAATTAATCAATGACAAAATAATGTCAGTTGTGACGTGTGATAGTTGAACGCTGCAAATTCTATGATTTGATAACATTTTTGACGTTATGATAAAACCACATCCACATGTCACCGCGTTGGAGCGGGTTCCAACTCATTTTACTGCCGTGTTTGGGTTTCAGCACAGGTTTGCTGATTTTTCTCCAAACATTACGGTTTTGAAAGAATCATTCTCGACGACTGATGGTGTAATCATCGGTCAATCGGCTTTTACCTGATTGCTATATCCGTCAATCAATTTCCATTTCCAAAATAAGTTATGCAAGTTGGCGATAGCTTGGGACGCCTATGAAAAAAAAAGAAGAAAAAAAAAAGAAGAATGGAAATGGAACCCCCCTCCCCCGATCTAGAAATTATTCAATTTCCGTTTCCTATTTTGGACCGTATACATCACACCCAGTTGCATAAAATTTGTCTCTAGTCTCTCTCTCTCTCTCTCTCTTTTTTTTTTTTTTTTTTTTTTTATAAACTATTCATTTTCTTTGCGTATGATTGTTCCACGCTGAAGGACGTTTGTGGCTTTCATGCCTTATAAATTATGTATGATCATTGCATTTAATTATTCATGAGTCAACCGGATACTTTTGAAAATGTGTTACATGAATTTGCAAAATTGTGTAGTATCTAAAGATTGTTTATTGTTATTTTTGTACTTACTTACCTTCCATTCGACATATTTTATACTATATTTTTGTTATACATTGTATACATGAAAATACTCTGGTATGTGTTTATGAACAGAATATTTTTCATTGTAATATTTCTGTACTTGCCTTCCATTTGACATATGTTGTACTTCTGTTGTACACTCTAAATATTTGTATTTGTTATAAATAAATGTTTGATAATACTTTGTTACATGTTTATGAACAGAATTTTGATGTAAATCAATGATGTTTAATGAAATTCTATTCAATTCATGTACAAAAACCTTTACTCTTCTTTTTATCCCTTTCCATTTCTCTTTGCAAAATAGCATCTCTTTATTATGTAACTTTCTTGTTATCTTCATTTCTCTTTCTTCTCTCGATCTTACTCCACAAGTCTCTATTTTCTTCTTTTTTATGTCACTCTAATTCTCATTTTCTCCTCACATTCCTCTCATTCAGTCTTTCTGTCTCATGCTCTGTATCATCCCCACTCTCTCTCTCTTTCTCATTTTCACCCCACACCCATCTTCCTCCTTCTCTTTATCTCATTTTCTCTGTCACCTATTATATCATTTTTTTTCCTCAACACCACTCTTCCTCTTTCTCTCTATCTCATTCTCTCTGTCACCCATCACACTAACTTTCTCCTCCACACATCCTCTCTTCCTCCCCCCCCCCTCTCTCTCTCTCTCTCATTCCATTCATCTCATCAATTCGAATCACGTGCCTTACCCATTATCTCATCATATTTCTAGATGAATACACTTGCTGCATCTCAAAATAGGGTCCAAAAATCAATTCGCGCCGTCGAAAAAATCGTATTAAAAGTTCTCATGTGGCTCCCCTACAAGCCAACATGATAGTGATTTTGAGACTGCAGTATACTCAAGGGGGCAATACTTCGACTCATATTTTGATTATTGCACTTTGGTTTCATACGGGGTTATAGTAATAGGATTGATTGGAAATCCCCGATGATTCTCTAAATCACCTCGTTGGCCATACAAATATACCTGGAACACGATGAATAACATTTATGCACAACATAACCAAAACTATTTTTGTTATCAAACACATGGATACTTTAAAAATGGCTCTGAAGGGACTACGTCAACCATATAACCTTGATTGTCTTTTTTTGCATACCTTGCTATGTGGGAGTTTTCCATCTGCTACCTAGTTGTAATTTTTTTTTTAATGAGTGACAGGAGAGGTGTTTTAACAACGGAATAATAACCCAGAAAATATCATAGCTGCGGTGTTCACTGATGTCTTGATAATAATCATTAAATGAATAATAGTAGCCACACCGTTTCAAAAGGCATAATTATGCGCCATATATGGGTACAGTTGACTATGATTTTGGATAATTTCTTTGTGCAATAATTGTGTAAAAGCGCCCCAGACCTACATCACTCATTGTTTACGCTAAAACTTATACCGCCTGGCAGTTTCATCTGAAATGTACACGTATGCACACACCACTGTTTACATACGCTGTCATTATTTTAAAAGAATTCTTTCCTGTTGCCATCTTTTCCAAAACTTTTTCATAAAAAACAATAGCCAAGAGAAAATGGTCATGGTCGTAGGGGCACCTTTTCGCCTAGATGTGGGGTGGGGGAGAGGGGGGGGGGGCGTTAAACCGGATCTGTATTCATCTGATTTCACTCGCTGATTTCAATCACATTTGTTTGTTTTTTTGTTTGTGTGTGTGTGTGTGTTTTTGTCGGGGGATAAAGAATCGCTAACCCTTCGAAGCGGTGTCACTGGGAAAATTTTCATGCTATCAGCATCAAAATGATGTCGAGGATGGTGACATCTACGACCGATATGATGAATCGCTGCCTCCAACTATCCATTCTTCCGTTTCTTGTTATGAGGTGTTTAATTATTTGTGGAGTTGTCTTCTCTGGGCCCTAGGTCAGTGGTTTGATTTGATTGAAGGTTCCCGTTAGGATACGGCTATGCCTGCGGCTAAAATCTCGATGGGAGTTATGCTAACAAACATGAGAAAAACTGTCTGGCGGATATGGAGAAGATGAAAATAAGATGGAGGGATGGAGGAGGTAGGTATAAAAAAAGAAGCGAACGTTCGTTTATACTAGAATAGTGAAGACAAACTCTAAAAACTAAAGCGTTAAATCACCATTTAAAAGGGCCGAGGAGTGACCACTTTTTCAAAATGGTAGATTAACAATTTAAACATGCTGGATGCGAAACTATGAAGGATGAATCAAGCATGTTAAAAGTGTTAATCTACCATTCTGAAAAAAAGTGGTCACCCCTCCGCCCTTTTAAATGGTGATTTAAAAAGAAGATAAACATGACAAAAGAAAGTCTGGAGAAGGCCATGACGCCAGTTATGGCGGTATTGCGGAAATCGTCTGATTTAATTCAATAGGTTTTTTTTTTCAGAAATGTTAGTCAGTTTGTTGATACAATTTTTGTCGTGGTCAATTGATATTTGCTTGAGAAACAAAAATGAATTAAATACGTAACAACTACACAAAAATGGGCATAAATCACGTGGGATGACATAAATCACATGAAATAAATTCTCGCAGTGGATCTTAATTTTCTCTCTGTACTTTACAAAATATTTCCTTTTTTCTGGGTCACCACATCGTTGGATGACCACTTTTCCCACAAGGGACTGTGTTGCAAAAACACTGTTAAACAAATACGTTGACGCTGAACTAGACGGTTAAAAATATCAACTTAAAAGAAATGGAATTTGTTTTTTAAAAGTGTGTGCCTAAATTTGATATTTTTGTTTTTAAATTAGGACATAAAGCAGCTTACATAATATCCTTTATTATCTTGAACACGAATGTCTGCTGTGCAAAATTAGTTTGTCATAATGCTCATGGGATATTTTGGGGAGCACAGGCATATCATGTTATGTGTTTGCTTTTTCGACATCCTTCGCGACTTACTGACATCCAAAGCGTGAATGGAGTCAGGGGCGTATCCAAGATTAATTTTGGGGAGAGGCACTTTGTACCCACTTTACAGGAGGAGGGGCGCAAGTATTAAAGTAAAGCAAAATTTGTCAGGTCAGGGTTAGTTCCTTGCGCTGCCCCCGGATCCGCGACTGTGAGGAGATCTGTACAATATATTGCGTTGTCCTATTCTTTAACATTTTGACCCCCCCCCCCCCCCCCCCGTTCGACATAACATGGTGCTCCTTCATATCCTATTAACTGGTTCATATATTCTCATGAAAGATGATATTTTAATTTCATTAAGAACTTGTTAGGAGACATCAACTCTCAAATGGAAACGAGCAGATGGGAATCAAACGATTCATCTGCGAGATCTTTCTTAGCGTGTAATCGAGTCGTAAGGGTTATCAAAGACATATCAAAAGAAGCAGATGGTGACGACATACGATGTTTCTTTTCAGTAGTTTAGAATTAAAAATTGCTTTCCGTGAAATTGATTTGTTATTTCCTACCTTTCGGTCTTTTCAATCGCCCCGCTCTTACAGGTTATTTATTAAAAATCTCTCTCTTTCTCTCTCTCTCTTTCTTTCTCTCTCTCTCCATATCTCTCTCTCTCTCTCTCTCTCTCTCTCTCTCTCTCTCTCTAACTCCTTCTTTTACCACTTTTGAAAGTGAAAGTTGGATTGGCCAGAGGCATCCGTGGTATCAGTTAATTATGTCGCATTGTTCAGCCCACAACACTTATCCTTTCAAAGAATTCGCGCCATAAATGGTGCCTTCTCCTTTTTGTAATAGCTCCCCAGTCGAAATGTTTAGAATTTCGAAATCGAACTGGCGGAAACACATTTCCTACACATTCAAATAATATAGACTGTGCCATATCATTTACGTACTATTCATAAAACTCGCATTTATTATACTGCAATTAGTCAGAAGTGGTTAATAAATCAGAAAATAGTCGCGCATTCATTCTTGTCACGTCGGATGTAAATCGCAATGTGCATTTTGTCGAATGTACACCACAGAATAATATGAGACTAAGTGGGGCGATAAAGGGAGGACTGCAGAGAGGTAGGGAGAGAGAGGGAAAGAGAGAAAGAGAGAGAGAGAGAGAGAGAGAGGGACGGGAAGCAAAGTATGAAAATAATGAGATCAATGAGGGCTATTATATAAATAGGTTAGGCTCAATTCATTAGTATTGTCATGTATGACAGTGTTTTGTAAAGACTACCACCCCCATGGTGGCATGGGGGTGGGGGTAAGATCGCTTTACATATTGCATATTTAAAATCTTTGTATTTCTGTAATTAACACATGAATGGTAAATTTCAGCATGGCAGTCACATAGCCATACTTAACAATTAATTATGTCTTATCAAACAGGTGAAGATGGGCAATGGGTGTGTTCACATAATCCTGACAATACCATTTGACTACTTTTGAGAAAGCAATACAATTTTCACAATTTAATAACTTATTACTGAAATGATCATTTGACACCAAATTGTACCCCAAGAAAGTTACAATACTCAAGATTGTACTAGGTAAATATGAACTGAATTGAATAACACGCATTGGAGTTATTAAGATTATAATGAAAAAAAAAAAGGGGGGGTTCTACATCAAGAGCATTTTGGGCAGCAAAGCTTGGTTAAGGGGCAATTTGGTGTTTGTTTTGTTTTTGTTTTGTTTTTTCAGGGGCGTGTCACACCTCCTTCCCGATGGAAATTTTTGTCAGTTTTACATTTTTGTAAAGTACACCCATACCTCTTCTTTCTGACAAAATTTGGTCCACTGGCCTTAAGGGGAAAATATTCCCCAATTTTTAGGGGCGGTCTGACAGCCCATCCCGACGGAACATTTTGTCAGTTTTTGTTTTTTGGTAATGTTATAGTCATACACCTTCCTTCTGACAAAGTTTGGCGCATATGTTAGATGGGGAGAAATTCTTCTTGGGGGCTCTGGGGGCCAAACCCGGCGGCTTCGTTCGAGCTGACAAGCTTTTTGTGAATGACATGGATGGTCTAAGTAACTTTAAGGGGTCAAATCTCATTACGTAAAATGGGGTGACTATTTCGGGACAGGCTCCCAAACTAATAGATGCATTAAGAGTAATTGAGGTGGTTCCAATAATACGTCTTTCAGTCACATACATGTAGCTACATCATTCTATAAGATCCAGTTGATTTGAACGGCAAACATCCCATATTTGGGATATAAAGGAAATTAAGATGAAATGCTTTCTGGCAAAGTTTACTTCAAAACCTTTCAAGTGAATGACTTCCGAAACGAAAGTAATGAGTTTTGATTTTTTCTCTCTAAATTTAAGAAATTTATATACGTATAAAAGAAAATGGCTATAACAGGCTGGAGATAAAGTCGTAGCTGCTCGCCTAATGGTACATTTCGACATTTTATTGACAAACTGATATTTGGTGAATGCATTTCCAACCATCAGAAGAATGACGTGTCACGTTGAATTTGATATATGATTTCATAACAAGTAAAGAATAATCAATTTCAAAGTATAAAATACTTCTTACAATTCAATTGATGCTTTTTGATGGTCAGGACGCAATGAAATTGTTGGAAATTTATGGCAGGTGAAGATCATATCCAAAGCCAAGTATGATACTTCAACTAAAGGCTCAATTAAATCTGCACTAATGATATTGAAATTAATCACGGAATAGGTCGGAAATAAATCAAAACAACGCACAATGCGTCAAAGCTCCAGGGCATATTGTGCAATACGGCACGGTATAAAAGAGGTGATGAACGTATCCAAAGCCAAGTAAATACTTTAACTAAAGGATTAATTAAATCTGCACTAATAATATTGAAATTAATTATGGAATAGGTCGGAAATAAATCAAAAGAACGCACCATGCGTCTCAGCTCGATGGCAGATTGTGCAATACGGCATGGTATAAAAGAGGTGATGAATTATTACGGCGAATTTGATTTGGCGTTAAAAGTGAATTCGATTGACCTTCGATCATAAACACTCGAGCCCTCAAGTAGCAGGATGTGCACCGCAGGAAATTCATATTTGCAGGGGCAGGGGAAATAAAAGAATGGGGACACAAACAAGGGAATATGGGAAAGAGGTTTCAGAATGTAAAAGGGATAGGGGCTCTCTCAGCAAAGGGGGAGGGGTAGCAGGATGTCCACCGCAGTAAATTCATTTTGCAGGGATAGGGGAAAAATAAAAGAATTTGGACACTCACGGGAATATAGGCATGATAAGAAAGGGGTTTCAGAATGTAAAGGGGATAGGGGATCGCTCAGTACCTGGGAGGGGGGGGGGGGGGGTGGGGGGTGGTTGTCGACCTGTAAGAGAAACGATACTGCTGCTTTTTGAGACAAACATTATAGTCTCGATATATAAGATGGAAAAGTACGAAAGACCGATGGGTCGATTTTTGATGACTGCGGATTTTAATTTCCGCTTTTTAGTCAGATGGATGCATTTCTGTTGGTTTTACCTGTCGTACATATATCTCTATCTGTATCAAACTTCCGTAATCACTTCAAGATACACTGCAACCTTTCGCTCTCTCTCTCTGCCTTCACTATCTTTGTTATTGTTTTTATCTTTATCCTCCACCTTTTGTTGCTATTATCATTCTGTGCGTACATGTGTTTTACAAGGACATAACCAAAGGCTTTTTTGGGAAAGGCCACGTTGGTTCAACCTGAAATAATTACTGTCAAAATGTGTCGACTGTCATTGAATGCAATGAAGATGCACTTAACTGTTAGATCCATGTACCCCTAAAGTATAATACGATTAATGTTTTCTGCTCATTATTTTCCTATTTCACTCGACAACTACATTTTGCCCGGGTTCGTGTTCCCAACATAGCAAAAATGACACTTTTTGTGTAAACCTTGCCAGTTGCCATCTTTACATAACCTTTGGAAAATGAAGGTGAACAAACATCATCCTCCATGTTTAATATCGAGGGAACATGATCCCACCGTGCTTACTCAAATAGGTATTCTCTATCGTTTTATTTGTCGATATGCCTTGCTCCACTTAATGCCTTCTCCTCCTCCTCAATAGACCTATATTTCGTGATAAAAAAAGAGAGTTGTATTGACATGGAGTGTAATACCTCATCCTCCATGTCTTTACTCGTCATCAATTTCCTCCAATTCAATTTTCTCGAAGGGCATTTTGGCCCCTTTTTCCTTGAAATGAAATATTATCCCCGCGGCCCCGTCGGGCGGATATGAGAAACGGGAGCGCGAGAGTGTCTTCCGGCGAGACTACTAGTACTTCGCAAGAAAAAGAGGAAGGTCAAAGTAAGGATATTAAATATGTCACGCCTGTTTTTGTGGTGCATTATTGGTTTTGATAATCGTAATTCTTAGCTGAATCGTGTATTTAAGACGTGATCCAATTTTTCGAATACACATTTTTGTCTTTGTTTTGTTGTGTTACCTATTGTGATAATGTACTGTTCTACAATTATTGTTTAAAATTGTATTTGAATTGTTTTATGCAATAATTGTTTAATGTTATAACGTTTTATTGTTTAATGTAATAATCAAAAGAGACTACCCTGTATAAAGAACACATAATGAAGAAGTAAATAAATAATTGTTCGAAGGAGGCTGTGGTATCCCCCTCCCTCCCCACTTTTATCCCAATTACGTATCGAAGGGAATAGGTAAATAACCTTCTATATGTCATACTGAAAGCAAACTAGTCAGAAATATGAGATTTCGATTTTTAAAAATATTTACTTGGGTTTTTTATTTTTTTTTTGTTGTTTTTTTTTTTGGGGGGGGGGGGCCAATGGGGGGTACAATGTATATGAATTACGGGATGGGAGAGATTAAGAGAAAAACGCATGCGTATGTGTGAGTACGTGTGTACGTGTGTGGGTGTGGTAGAAAGATTGGGTGTGTGTGTGCGTGTGTGCGTGTGTGTGTGTCTGTTTTTGTATGTGTGACAGAGACAGAGAAAGAGAAAGAGAGAGAGGGGGGGGGGGAGGGAGAAAGAGAAAGTGGGATAGAGGATAGGGGATAGAAATAGGGAAAAGGAAAGATGGAGAACGTGATGGAAGCTCGGAGCATGCAAACTCGAGTTTCTTCCTCAGCGTGCGAAGGAACGGAAGTGAATTTGAATGGCGCGAGAGTTGGACATAGCCCCACAGGGGAATCATTAGTGGATGACTGCTTCACCCACCCACGTATGAGTGCCAGGATGCATGTAGAGCAGGAATAATGGGCTTATGGGCGTATGGGGGAATAGGGTGAGACAAAAAGAAAAAAGAATGAGAAGACTAAAGAAATGGGTTGTATGCGCAGTGATTCATTGTTTACAATACCCATTATCGGCCGCCATGTTTGTTTTATTAATTTGTTATATATATATATATATATATATATATATATATATATATATATATATATATATATATACGTACACACATACACACACACACACACACACCCATACCTGTGCGCGCATATTAACCGATGACATCTTTTACAACCTAGAATTTGACCGCATAACCGATGACCTGTGTGTGTAGAATTCAACCGCATAACCGATGACCCGTCTGAAATTTTACTATACAACCGACGACTTGTTAGTGTAACACTAACTGATGACCTACCCCTATATGCAAAAGCATGTAATTTGGGTCTAACTGCGCAGGTCTGCCAACCGATGACGTCATCGGTTCGCTGTGTGTCATCGGTCCGAATGTAAAGTTCATGCATATGTCATCGCTTTAAATGGGCGCACATACACACACACACACACACACACACACACACACACACACACACACACACATATATAATGTTATTTTTTTGTTGCTCCATTACTGGTAAACTATCAATTATCGTTTCGTTTTGTTTCTTCAATATTGATGATTCAATACGAGTAATATTTGTCCTATTTGTGTATAATATAGGCATGTTACGTAGGCGCCGCACAATGTCCCGTCTTCGAAAGCACGTTTTTATGTGGATTTGTTTACAAGAAAGCATGAATTTGGAGTGATGTTTCAGTCATCTCTTCGTCTTTTTCTGTCTCTATCACCGTTCTCCATTCCCTTTATCATGTTTATCTGATTAGTTTGCAAGCATACCTCCTATTACCATGGTAACTGTCGTAAACTTGATCGATTTTGTGGGATTTCACAAACTGGTGCGTCTTTTATGTCAAGTTGTACCAATTTCATTTCTCTCTTTAGACTTTAATTTAATCATTGAAAAATTACAGAAATAATACAAACATTTAGTTTGAACTTAAAGATACCGGTGCCAAATTCGCATCATTCTCCCCGTCTGTCTCTTTCTGTCTCTCTCTCTCAATCTCCATGTTCTCTGTCTCTCTCAACAGCCTGAAGCTGGATATAGGCTGCACTTTTATATATGACTCGATAGATATACATACATTTAGAAAATGCTAGAAACTTTGCCAAACTCCCTTTATTTTATTTTCTAATTTTATATTATTATTTCAATTTCTATTTATTTATTTAATTATTTTTATTATTATGTATTTATTTATTATTATTATCTTTTTTTTTTTTTTTTTTTTTTTTTTGGGGGGGGGGGGGGGGTTCCCAGACAACTGAGTCTATGTCCATGAAGCGGATTTTAAAGATAAAGTTGTAATATTGTCCTCCAATTAAATTGTGAAAGAAATTGTCTGGAAGCAAGTGGGGAAAGGTTGATTATGTAGTACATATTGAATTGGTGTATATACTGTGAGGTTGTGGAATCATTGAAATGATAAGAAACATAAATTGACCTCATACACACACAATAACGCATGAGAGTATTAGTTCAATCTTTTTAGCTATTTCTCGTGATATTTCAAATATGAGGGCATTTGAGGAGCAATCCTTTTCAGGGGACAAAATTACCTTCTATGACATTCTTCCGTACTGAGATGAAAAAAATGAGAAAGTTCACAAATAATAATGTTTCACCTTTACCAGAACGCTAAACTCCTCTTGATAAATCACGTTGCATTAATAACGATCTACGGTGTCATATCTCACACTGTGACCACGTTTCTTAGCACGATATCTCACATAGTATGGTCAGCCAAATGTCACGTCAGTTCGCTGCCAATAAGGTCGGAGGTATCTTGTTGCGCCAACAAACTAACGCGGCTTGAGATCTCAAATCATGTGACGTGGACAATGAAATGTGATTAAAATGATGTCTAATCGCACCGTACAAGGTATAATAACATGATTGTATTAGGTTATCGATGGCAAATTTCTTACTGACGTTCACTTTGCACTACCTTCAGAACATCCCGCTGTTACAGTTGACGTTGCATTTCAACTATGTCACATAATGGAACTATTGTCATGGCATATAGTAATCCATTTTTTTGTATACCTGGTGGGCATTTCTTGTCATGCCTACCTGGAATTACTCTCCCTACAGGTACCAGTAACAAATAAAAAATAAATAAGCCAGCTTTGGATCGAGAATGTGGGGTTTTTCCCCGGCTGGAGAACAAATAATGTATTATGTTCTAAGGGCACCCTCGCCCCAAGCTTTTGCTTTTAGAGGTGAGTCCTCCAACTTTGTATGTACCACATTAATGTATATTTTGTCATTATTTTTGCTCATTTATCACTTTATATATTGAAAAGTTGGAAATAAATGTCTTTAAATTGAATTGAATTGAATTGAAAAAATATTAATGATAATGGTTAAGTGCCCTTTTCCTAAGTACTGGGAGCATGATCTCTTGTATTGAATCGGTTGACATTCGCAGATACCCTCATTCGAAACAGGAGTGAAGGCATTGTCGTGGTCGTGGTCTAGTGGATACGTCACCGGACTGTGGATCTCATGGTTCGCGGTTCGAGTCCCGCTGCGGCACTAATGTCCTTTGGCAAGACATTAATCTACATTTTGCCACACTCCACCCAGGTGTAGTAAATGGGTACCTGATAGGAATTTATTCTTTGAATGCTTTCAGCGCCTTAGGGCAGCTGGGCTAAAGCCAGGGTAATAAGTACTTTGTAGGCGCCTTGAGCATCCTCTGGGATGGATACGTGCGCGGTATAAATGTAGCTATTATTATTATTATTATTATTATTATTATTGTCGGAACGAAATCTAACAAAGACATTGAATGTCAAATCTATCGCAGGACACATACCCTAAAAAAACCTTATGGTACAAATGTCTTTCTTTATTTATTCTAATTAATATTTCTTGTAAAATTAAAAAAAAAAAACCCGAGGCTTCACATTTTAACAATAACATTTTTCGTCATAAAAGTTGTTTCATCACGATTTATTAAATAAGATAATAATCAACCACAGTATCAAAGAAAGTTAGATGTGAAATTGTCATCAGAAAATAAGATGATTCTATTTCCACGGAACATGGGGAATGTTCACAAACTTCAATAGATTATTAAATGTACGATTCTTGTATGATCGTGATGTGAAAGTGTCAAAAAATATATCGAAATAAGGCCCTGACCACAAATTATAAGAAATGCAGTAATGATGACCAAAACTGATAATGCCAATGATTATGATGATGATGACAATGACGATAATAATAATGATAATACTACTACTACTACTACTACTACTACTACTACTACTACTACTACTACTACTACTACTAATAATAATAATAATAATAATGATAATAATAATAATAATAATAATAATAATAATAATAATAATGATGATGATAATAATAATAACGATAATAATAATAACAACAATAATAATAATAATCATCATAAAAACAACAAAACAATGCCTTTTTCTCTAATGGAATTCAGGCAAGGATTAGAAATAATTTAAATTCCTATATCTAGTTCCTATTTAAATGTTTTCGTCAGGCGCTGCACTACGATTTTAAAAGTGAGAGTGCTCATATTTAAAAGGGGCCACAGAGATTTCTTGAAGTGTGTGTGGGTGTAGGGGTCGGTGGGGGCTGAGCATTCGAGCGAGCATAATCAAGTCTACTACATAAAGCATTATGAAACGTATGTACTCAAAAAGTGGGGAGCAGGGGGGGGGGGCTGCAGCAGCACCCTCCCCCCTCCGCCCCGGCCCCTGCATAAAAAAGAACAAGCGCCCAAAAGGGCGTAAGATCCATGCATTAAATGGGTGGCGATCTGGTAAAAAATGTGGGGTTCTTGAGCTTCGGCTCTGTGCCCCTTCTCCCCTGGCCCTGTAAATTCGACTGAACCACAAAAAGACAAAATAACAACGCTTACAATTAAACAAAAAATCAAACTATGGAGAAGTTCCGAAGAAAAGGTACAAAATAAAATTTCTTTGTGATTATGCACAAATTTAAAAGGTAGGCATTATACATTTAGACCCTAGATCAAGGTGTAAACTTTTTGTCAGTAGTTCACATAATTTTTATTATTTCATCTTTATTATAAAAACATTTAACAATCACATAAAGATAGCATACAGCACATAACAAATGGAGGAAAATTACAGTTTAAGTATAAAGTTACAATACGTTGCAGACATGTCAAATAAATAAAAATATTTTGATCTTTAAATTTGTAGGAATATCATGATCTATTTAAATATATCATGTTATATGGTTGAATATGATTGATAATGAACACTTCACACTGATTTAAAATACTAGAAATTCACAGGATTGTCATTCCTGTTGACTGTTATCATAATTATTGGCGAGACTTTGTCTTTGGCTTATGGCTACATGTGCTTGCCTGTTTTCCTTTAAAACTCATGCCCACGTTAGGAGATGCTCACACGATATACATCGCTGTCAACATGTAAAAAGAATCGAAATAGAGCATGAAAAACAACAATATTTCTTACCGTGACAAGTGCTTGTTTACTTGACGATGCGAAAAAATAAGTGGTGCTTGTCGCTTGACACTCCCCCGTGATCTTTGGCAGGATTGTCGTCGAGCTCCCGTTAGCTCGCCCCCTGCTTCTTCAAGCTCCTTATTTTCAACACCACAGATATCCCTCCTTTACTCTCCCTTCTTATTACCAACGCACAAGCTGTATAAATCGATGAAGCCACGTCCAAATCACTGAGGCACAATTCTCGAGAGTAACCTGTGGATCGAAAAGAAAATGACAAATCGAAGAAGTAAGGAAAGAAAATCCAAGCGGCGGAAATCGGATCGGAGGCAACCAAGTTATCGAAAAAAATAAATAAAAAATAACCAACAGGTATCGTCTCACCAACACATTCGATAAAGAATAGACAGAACCTTGGGACGTGACGGTTAGCTCAGGTTTAACACGGCAGGTGACACGGTCTCAGCTTCAGCCCTAATCGATTTAGGAGATAAAATTCAACTCCCTACCCTTTCCTAATCTTGGAAACGCACGTATTACTTGGTAGTCCAATCTCTTCTCACTTTTTTTTCTTTTCTGTAACCAACCACCGCTTGCTTGTGCTATGACTGCCGTCTGCAATTAGAATGAACGGGAAGATTGTTGAGCGCGGTGCGGTGCACCTCGTGTCACACAGTTTAACACACACTAAATGCTAGCATGTGTGCTATCTTGCACTGATGTGGACTTAGTGGTTCTCATATGCGGGGTATCGGTGACCGTAAATGTGCAACCGTACACGCAGCGGTCCCACATAATATGCCTAGCGGCGTTATACGAGCAAGTGAATAAGAAATTCAACATGGGCGAGTTCACTTTTAATCAACACTTGTCTCTTCCTCTCTCATACTCTTACTACTTGAAAATGCATTTTGGGACTGAGTAATTGGCGCAAACATGAAAAAGATGCCGTTGGCTTGTAGAGGGCTAAATATAATATAAAGTAGGTTAATTTTTCTCTTGTAAGGAAAGTTGCATGAACAGAAAAAAAATCCAAATATTATTTTTAAAAAAATAAAAAAATCAATGAATGAAGGACACTTTATAATAGAGTTATTTTCATTAAGATTTTATCAGTGACCATTGCCATGATCGCAGAGCGTGGAATAATAAAATTAATCGCTTTGTAAGGCTCGCTTTACCTATTTATTCAGCCCTTTAATCCAAACTATAGCATAATTATTATACCTTAAAGGTACAGTAAAGGCAAAAAAAAAAAAAATAATAATAAAATAAAACAAAACTAAAAAGGTTATGTATTATACGTTCAGAGATTATTGATCCTACGACCCTAAAAAGCAACAGATCAGGTTTAGATATCAAACGTGTTGAACCTCAACTCCAGAAAATAGAAGCAAGAGAGAGAGAGAGAGAGAGGGGGGGGGGGGAGGACTGGGAGGGGGAGTCCATGGAGGGAGGGAGGGAGAGAGAAGGCATATATATATATATATATATATATATGTATAGTGTGGGGTGAGGGTGTGTAAACATGTACATGGTTTTTCTCTTTACATGTCCAAGTAACAACTTTAGCATCATGCTTTGCAGTTTTGTAGTATGATTTGAATATTGAGAGCACGAGCGAAGCGAGCGAGCAAACAATATTCAAAATTTGTGAGATCGCAATTACATTGTAATATAAAAACGGGGAAACACAATTCTGATGGGGTTTTATTTGCAAAATTTCATGAAAATTTATTTAACAAGATATCATTTTAATACGAGAGAGCGTAGCGAGCGAACATTTGGGAACATTGGCTCTAAGTCACTTTGGATTAGGGTCACATGTTATGGAAAAGGGAAACGTGGTAATTATCACGGGAAAAGGACATGATTTATCAGTCTTCAATAAGTCTCACTCGGGGGGCCGGAAGGGGTAATACAGATTGGGGATATGGAACATATTTTTAATCAAGGTAATTCAGCTTTTTTCTTAGTTTGAGAATGTGGGGGGGGGGGGGTGCAACTTTGTTTAGCCAAAATTTTACGTCTGCCTACATGGAGATTTATACCGAGCGATGAGGTTTTCCTGAAGGGGGTCGTTGGTATAACACTATAGCAAAATTTCCCGTTTTAAAGGTATTATTCTGTTGAAAAGTGTAAAAAAAGAAAAAAAGAAAAACAATGAGTGTATGTGTGTGTGTGTGTGTGTGTGTGAGAGAGAGAGAGAGAAAGAGAGAGAGAGAGAGAGAGAGAGAGAGATAGAGAGAGGGAGATGCAACTGAGTAAGTGCAAAAAGTTGCATCCATGAGATATTGAGCACACAGATTGCACCCGAATCCCTCGGGATATGAATTAAACATTTTGATGACAATCTGAGAACAATCGCACATTTATCAAGACCAAATTCAGTTGTCGGTATCTATGACATCAAGAAGGGCGAGAGAATTTATGCGCAAGTTGCCGTTATGAAATCACAGTCAAATTCATTGGGGTTGTTGACAGATCTAATGTCTTTAATGAATAATGGAGAAAGTATATTCTTTCTTGTGAGGGTGAGAATGAATAAAAGACTTCATTAAACTACATAAGAAGACTGATTAAGAACATAGAAATGAGAATAATAAAATATGAACAAACAGTTTTTGGAACTCATTAAAGCGAAAAGATCAGTCCTTATTAAAGTGATATGGAAAAAAAAAACCATCCTCGTCCCTGCAGATTAACCGGTCAATTATAACAGAGATATGAAAGATGGTGGATAGATGAAAACTTTATTATAAATACTTGAGAAGAAAGGGATGAAGAACAAGAACATCCATGTGTGCAAAAAAAACTTCGATTATTCATTAGACTTCACTAATATTTTTTTTCTAAATCATTGATGGCCATGTGCAAGTAAATCTTGATGGAATAAAAATGCTGCTGTATATACCAATCAGCTACCAATCAGCCAAGGATGACCTTGAGTTTTAGATGATTAGTGTGAAAAATATTAATATATCGTCATCATGTCTTTTCCCTTAACAAAGCCTGAAATCTCGTCGCTATTTACACGGTAGCATTACACTAACATTCTTTTACCCATTGGATACTCGAACCAATATTGAGAGTTTGCATTTGTATAATAAATTGGCAATGGGTGAAATCAGAGATGAGCGATAGCTTCGACTTTGAAGTTCCTTTTAGACATTTACATTGCAATTTACTGAAATTCCTTTAAAAAAACACCGAAATACCTGGCACATTTATTTTAATTACAAGTGCACTAATGTCATTTGATATTCAGTGCTTTTCATTCCGATCTCCTTCTCACTATACCACAGCTAAATATTATCTTTACCATCGTCAGGAAAGAAAGAAAAAAATCGGTAGATACGCTTTTATCTTCATTCTCACTCGTTCACGTGATTATGGTGACTACGGAACAGTAGCACCCGGGTAATGTTTTTTAAAAGAGTATCTCAAAGATAAACACAGGTAAACAATTTTACCGGTCCTGTGTACTTTTCTTAATTTATTTTGAGAGTTTGCATTTGTATAATAAATTGCAAGTCTCATTATGCGCATGTTTAGATATGACGTTGAATGTTGAAGGCAATGACGCACACAGTCCTGTTTACTTGAAATTAAAATGTGTTGATGCTGTGTTAACAAACATTGAGTTAATTTATTACGAAAAAAGGGGGGTGATGGATGGTTACTAAGGAAACGGCCGTCTATTTTCCGTAATTGATAATATCGCAGGAATTGCTTTTTATGATTATCATGAGTGTTTGTTCTTTAATATTCATGACAAACATCTACTCCTAAAGTGTATTCACTTGTCATCTTCTATCAACAAGTGATACTGGAAGGGGGTAGGGGGCATTGTCCTAACACCCACCCCCTTAGCAAGTGGCAAATGTTTTTATTTCTGATGGATCGGAATTGTGGGTATTTTCTTCTTTCTTTTATTTGTTTGTTGTTGCTTTTTCTCCAATCAACCACACTGAAGAATATTTTTGAAAGCTAGTAAAATTTCCAGGTTTTCTGCATTCATCATTCTTCAGTTCTGTGGACTGTCCCCAAAGGCTCTGCCCCCTCACACTAATAATTTTGATTTTTTTTTCATATTTATATAATTCGGGAGTTTGCTATCGAGTTAAGCACACAATTAGCAAATATATCAAATTCAGCTTTTGAATTTTGAATTTTTCCTCGAATGTGGAAATATGCTGAGATTATACCGGTGCCAAAGTCTTATCCACCTGCAATTATTGAGTTAAGATCAATCGCATTAACTTCATATTCTGCGAAGATTGCGGAATCATTCATTGCAAAATGGCTGTAGGAGGATATTTCTAACAAAATAGATAAAAATCAGTTTGGAAATAGACGAAACCTATCTACATGTCATTATTTGATTGGATTACTACATGCTTTATAGTAATTCTGACAAACCTAAGTCAATAACCACAATTATTCTGACTGACTTTTCGAAAGCATTCGATCGAATAAACCATAATTCACTTGCTACTAATTTATTCATATTGCATGTCCGACCCTGTGTAATTTCATTAATAGTGGACTTACTTAATAATACAATAGGCAGCAAACTGTGAAGTATAAAGGTCAACTTTCTCCATCGAAATTCAATGCTGTAGGAGTACCTCAAGGCACCAAGCTGGAGCCTATTTTGTTTCTCGTAATGATTAACGATGCCTGTAAAAACCCCTTTTTAAATCATATTTTAAATATGTAAATGATTTAAGATAGTGGAGTGCAGAACAAATACACAATTATCCCAGCTACAAAGCCAAGTTCAATCTATTGAGTCATAGACTTCTCTAAATAATATGAAATTAAATGCACTAAAATGTTTCGATGTCATTTTCATTTTCTAAGCAACCTGTACAACCACCTTTGCTTTATATCAATAACACACCATTACTTTCTGTAAATAAGGTGAAGATTCTTGGTGTTACAATATAAAGTGACCTTAAATGGAACTGTCATGTGACTGAAATGATAAAGAAAAGTAATAGAAAATTATTTATGCTACGCAGATTGAAAGCTTACAACCTACCTGAGTGTGACCTGTTTACAGTGTATATTGCATAATTATGTAAGACCAATATTGTGTACTTATTTTTTCTTCAAGTTGACGATTAATCAGATTAATGGTATAGGAAGCATACAATAGAGAGCATGTGGAATAATCCTCGGATCTAACTATATTTCATATGAAAATGCTTTAAAAAGACTGAAATTGCCAACCCAGTCATCTCGTAGAGAAAAATTGACCAAAGATTTTGCTATTGCATTGGAAAAAAATATATTGTGTCACTCGTGGTAACCGCCAAAGAAAACCAACAAATTCAACTTACGAAATATGAAAAGTACCAAGAATTTACTTGTAGAACTAAGAGGTTTCAGAACAGTGCTCTTCCTAATCTCACACGTATACTCAATTATAATTATGCAAATGTAAATTTTTTGATAAACATCCTCATTACTGTGACACTCAATATCTGTATCAAAATTTTAGTTGTATATTATTGCTACTGAACCACTACCATCTACGTTCTATGTTTACTATACTGTACATGACATTTTGTATGAATAATCTTTATCCAATTCTCCAGCAACTTCTATCTTTATTTCTTTCTATTTGTATTTCTTCTTCAATCTTTTTCTTTCAAATCTTTCTCTCTCTTTCTTTTTCTCTCTTTTCTCTATTGTCAACAATACTTACCTTCTCCAGAAATGCACTTCTTCTTTCTCCTTGACCTCTTACCTTTTCATTATTTAGTAAGGTGCAATATTAATCAATAAGTAGTGAAGTAACCAAATTTTACTTACCGCATATATAATTACACACACACACACACACACACGCTTATATATATATATATATATATATATATATATATATATATATATACAATAATAATGCTTTTTACACTATTATTATTTTTTTTTTTTGGTATATGTAATGAATTTCATTGGATTTCTTTTGTTTTCGTATAATTCTTATAATACTCAAGTTTGGCAACCGCTTGTACCAACTACAGAATGAAAATTTCTGTCATCACCTTCAGATGGAAAATGTTTATCATATCTCATTCTATTTCTCCCTTTTTTGCCATCCCATTGTCAAAAATGTTTAGGAATGATATGAGTTATAGTTCAAAATGTTATTGAATAGTAAGTCAAAAATATGTTTTGTTACAGAGAAGGGTGCTAGGTTTATCACAGTCACTGTATTGATATCGTCATCAAATTCAAGGAAACCCGTCTCCTCCTAATTGGTGTTATTGCTCTTGGGAATGACATGAATGACGTCATATTTCGCTCTCCCTATATCATAAATTGTCGGCGATACAGAAGTCTGAAGAGCTTCAGAGGATAGAGAGGGGCACATACATAATAGAGCAAGAGATAGAGAAAGGGAGGGAGAGAAAGAGGGGGAGGAGAGATGAAGAGAAAAAACAGAGGGGAGGGAGATGAAGAAGAAGAAGGAAAAAAAAAGAAAAAGAAGGAAGAGAGAGAAGTAGAGGAGAAAAAGAGAGAGAGAGAGAGATGAGAGAGAAGGGGGGGGGGGGAGAGGAAGATGATGGCTGGCAGAAATGACAGGTGCAACACACAATGGCAGTTGTTGTCTTATGAATTAATTACGCACAGATCTTGTGTTCTTGGTTTTTCAAAAAGTGAAAAATCTAATCATGCTAATTAAATATTCAGAGCAATATTTTTAAAAATGTATTCAGAGAAATGTCATAAAACTTACACCCAATAAACTTTACACCCGATAAACTTTACACCCTTAAACGTTACAATGTAAAAACCTCAATTTTATACAAGGTACAATGTTGAGTTATTAACAATCAAAAGTATCAACACTTTTTTTTAAACAAGACATAGTAGCACATAAGTAAAGGCAGGGATTGAGAGATGAGGATGGATAAATAAGTAAGATCTGAACAGATAAACATGACGAAGGACGAATCAGAGAATAAGAAAGAATAAGAATAAGAGAGAGAGAGAGAGAGAGAGAGAGAGAGAGAGAGAAGGGAGCAGTTGAGAATTATATCACACCAATTGTTGAGCCGTTTGATTTATGTGCGCTTGACATCAGTGCGTGCCGGTACTTCAGGCTCAGTCATCGAGACTCGACTTGAATAAACCCCCCCCCCCCAAAAAAAAAAAAAAAAAAAAAAACCAGCAGATACGTGAACATCAACGCAATCAGATCCAAAGCGTCCGTGTCTTTTCAGTAGATCCGAGCGAGGATTATGATTTAATAATACAAATAGCCCCATTACCCATGCATGAAACTAAGCTTGCATTGCAGCGTAACCTTTTCGACGGAAAACCCGGCGAATTAAGTAGGATTGAAGAATATCAAAATTAAAGATGATGTCAAGGAGAGAGAAAAAGAGAGCAAAAGAGCCAGAGAGGGGGAAAGGGGGGGGGGGGGGGAGGAGAAAGAGTTATTTGATGCCTATATTGTTACGAATCTAAGACAGACGTGCAGATGTTTGTGCATGACCTTTTCCAAGTGGAATAAAAGATGACTTAATCCAGCCCCATTTTTGTTAGATTCTGTCAATTAACCTGCGATTCTGAAAGGTAAATGAACTGCTCTGGGCCAGATAGTACACTGGTAGCATCATTTTGGAATTGCTGCCTTGTTTATTGCTAAGTGAAATGATTGCGGTATATTATCAGCGCTTTGTAAGGTCCTGATATTTTTCTAGAATTCTTTCTGCATCTAGGCATTTTTAAGGCTTGAATGTTGTGAAATAGGCAAGTTCGATGTTGGATTCAGAGTTCATGTCAGGGGCGGATCGAGAGGGGGGGGGGCGAATCGGCAGCTGCCCCCCCCCCTTTTGAAACCCAATTGGCATACTTTAAGTACACATTAAAAAAAAATTGCCTCATTAATTGTGTACTTTTTTTACTCCGGCCCCCTCTTTTACAAAATCCTGGATCCGCCCCTGTATGTGCACTACTGACAAGAGCTACAGTCTTTCAAATATAGACATTTTTTTTTCAGAAAGCAGTTACCTAAAAAATCCACAATGAATTAATAAAGGAAAGGAAATACATTTTTGAATGTGATTTTCATATCAAGACCTTCAAGAATATACATTGTTTTTATGTCTAAATCGACTTTACAGAAGACTTACAGAAATAAAACAAATCGCCACATCTTAGAATTTTGAGCCCCTCGCTATTCACCTGATAAGGTCAGAGAAATCTGGCAACCATTTTTTTTTAAATTCATGTATCTGTTTGTTTATTATTAATTTATGGTGGGCAGGGGCTTACCAAAACTGAACTTGAGCACATGTAACTACATGTGTACAACTGATATAGAACTGATATGTGCCTTCACAAATTAGAGATTTTTTGCTCACATTTTTGAAGTTTGTGCACTAATTTTTGTAATTTATCCCTTTCCTATCATTTAATAATCTGCAGATGTACTCATTCTTTCACCTGAACTCTTTCATACCCCACACTTTTCGCTTACATTAAATATATTCTGGTATATATACCGTGGTAACCGAATTACCAGAAAATGGTGGCATTTTTAAATCTCTCATTTCCATGCAATATCCTCTGAAATGTACAAGCCTATTATTTCAGATTAATGTTTGATTCAGCTTACTGTTTATTCTACTTAATTGTGATAGGAAGAGATTGAAACATAACATGACAGATATGCAGTATTTGCTATTTTTCCTAGATAAGTCATCGGTAACGGAATTACATCTGAAATTTACTAAGAAAGCTAAAGGTTCTTCAATCTCCTGTAAACTTAAATGCTGATAAATTTATTAGCAATCTCAAGTGAATAAAACATTGGAATGAGTACCATAAGGCCAATATGAAAAGGTATCTGTGAATATACTGTAAATGGGTAAGATTACAAAGTTTTAGTTGAGGTAAGCAGCAACTGCTTGGTATATTTGTATTTAATTTTGTCATTTGAGTTGCAGGAGTTTAATCATCAGCGTAAATAAACATGATTATTAAAACAATATTCCATATTGCAAATTGGCATAATAGCTATGGTAACGGAATTACGTAATATTTGAACTCAATACTAACTCAATCATTCATAGGCTATTCTTCGCATATGAAGATTTGTGTAAGTGTTCCTCTATTGATTAAAATCCCTTAAAAAAGATAGACTTGCAGTTTGTAACCTAA
Source organism: Heliocidaris tuberculata (assembly GCA_025618425.1). NCBI lineage: Eukaryota > Metazoa > Echinodermata > Echinoidea > Camarodonta > Echinometridae > Heliocidaris > Heliocidaris tuberculata. Next base: position 11,821,424 of record CM046837.1, read on the forward strand.
TCTCTCTAAACCATCAAAAGGAGACCCTTTGAAGTGACATTAAACTGGTAAAACTTGAACAGCGCCATCTTATAATGACTGCTAAATTGAGATAATAATTTGAAAATTAATTGCATTTTATTTTGAATTTTGACAAACAGCTTGTTTGGATAAGAGGCACATTTTATATTTCACTTTACAAATGTGGAAAATTGCCTACAGGTACATTCTAAGCTTCCACAAGCTAGAATGGGGCATGATGGGAAAATGAGAGGCACAGATACTTTTCAAATCCTGTTGAAAGATGGCGCCTTTAGGAGCTTCAGTTTACTGTCACTTTAAAGGCACTGTGAAGGATTGACATGCAAAAGCAAAACTGCAAACAGGTGTGATTGAGTGATAGTATGGTAAATTGCATTTTATATCTTACATGTACATGATGTATGTGAAAATCACATGGCAAGCCTAATTGTCTGTAAAGCTAAAACCAGCTCTTTTTAAAATGTTTATTTTGTATTAATGTCTGCCAGAATAAAAATTAAAGAAAATTCAAAAGAGTTTGGATTTTTGACAGGAACTCTAATGACAGAATAATAAGTAAATGAATGGTAGGTGAATATTCAAACCGATATACATGTATACCAAGAACAACAAAACAACAAAACAACCAAACCAACAAACAAACAAACCAAAAAAGTGTTTTATAATAAATTGGGCTCTTTTTAATATAATCGAAATAGTCTAAAACTGAAATATCCTTCCTTTCTGTAACCATATGTAAAGTAATGTAAACATACGCATTTATTATTCATACTAGATTCTTTGCTTCTTTTTTGCAATTAATAACACGTCAGCATGGTCAGAGCTACTTCACATAGGATGTATGCACAAAACACATGTTCCAACTTCTCAATCACATTAACCTTTTATGTATTATGGTAATTCTGTTACCACAAATTTGGCCGAACAGGAAAAGATATTCAAATAAGTGTTATCGTAAGTTTTAAGTACAAGTTGAAATCACAGAATTTTCAGTTTCCCCAAAAAATATTCACCCTTAAAGCTAGGAGGAAAACTTTCCCCCATTTATGGTAACGGAATTACCCCCATATTGTAGTAGATTTTAAACACCCTTCCTGACAATACTGGTTTGATATATGTCCCTTATTTTGGAACACATGTTGCGTACACATACACGATTATAATGAAAGTGAATGTATGAGACACAACGTATTTCAATGTATTTATTTCATCATAATGCATTACATTGCCCAAAATGTTTAGTAAACATGTAATTTCAAACATGCATTCTGAATGAGATCGGGAAAAGGTTTTTTCAGTTCCTTTTAATTTAACGGTTTGGCTATTTGGAACAATTAAAGCGATCGTTATTATATAAATCTAAAATTAGCTGATTTTGCCCTTCTCATGTGGAAGTGCCCTTAAGGTTTATACCAATGGTATTTAGGGATTTCGGTCGATCAATTTTGTTCAGTATCCGGGGGCTCGAGCCATTGAATGTCGTAGAAATATAAATGTAGTATAAATCTAAAATTAGCTGATTTTGCCCTTCTCATGAAGAAGTGCCCTTAAGGTTTATACCAATGGTATTTGGGGATTTCGGTCGATCAATTTTGTTCAGTATCCGGGAGCTCGAGCCATTGAATGTCGACAGTCTTTCCCTAAATCCTATTTCTTGTGATCTCCGTTTCCATTTCTAGGTTAAGTGAATTTCATGAGGAAAAATGAAATTGGAATGAAACAACATAAATGCGGTTATGTATCTATCGTTCCATGTGTATCATGGTATATTTCGTAAGATAATTCTACATTCTGTTCACTTCTTTTCATCCCGAGCCCACCGCACGCTATTTACGATCTGACTGCGATCCGATTTTCGCAGAAATGGCAATGACGTTGGATGTGGAATTAAACAACTACAATCTGAATGAGATTCTAAATGATGATATGAATACTAAAATCAAAATCTTGATCCATTGCAAGTCTTCTAGTTGAAGTATAAGCGGAAAATCGGCCTCAAATCGTATTCAAATCTATTCTCAACCTCACTCGAGCACTTAGATTTGACATGTTTAAATGTTCCTGTGAAATGTTATTGCAAATTCTTCCAAACTCGGATCGCAGCCAGATCGCAGCCTATCATAGTGAGCGGTGGGCTTTAGTTTTTCTAAAGGAAATCAGCAACAGACATCAAATCTGAGTTGTCCGCTTAGCTATCTCACTGAGCGACATAGTCATGTATGTACGTTCACTTGAAAAGGGGACATGAGTAGGGGCGTCCATTATTGTCCTGCATATCAGGGGCATATCATATGTGCAAAATCATAATGTGAAAAATAGATAAAATTTGAGGGGCAGTTCCAGCAATGTAAGGAGGGAAAGGATAAGATATAAGTTATTATTTTTTGTTATTAATTACAAACAAAATAATGTGATAACCTCATGTTTATTATGTTTTGCTTGTCAGAGTTTTTTCTCTCGGGATTTTGACTCCCCTCACAAAACCCGGATCCAACCCAAATTGAGGGGTGCCCCTCCATGGCCCCCAGCGTAACGCCACTCATCATTTTCAAAGGTTACAGGGCAATGTACCCAATAACATAGTTCTCAAATGTCCTTGCAAAACATGCAAAAGAAGTTCACTGAATCATGGTCGATTTCCTGGGGCACCCGTCAATTAATTATTGTTCAAATATGATACGCAAGTCAACAACCCTTGCTTAACCCTCTCTCTCTCTCTCTCTCTCGCTCTCTCTCACCATGCTCACCCTCTCTCTCTCTCTCTGTCCTGAGCCCCTCTCTTTCCCTTTCTACCTTTACCACCCTCTCTTTCTATCTTTCTCCCTTTCTTTCTCTTTCTCTCTTCCCATCTTTCTCTTTCGCTTTCTCTTTCTTTTTTCTTTCTCTCTCTATCTGTCTCTGTCTCTCTTTCTCTCTTAGATACCATGTAGAAACAACAAACGAGCCTTTAAAAGGGTATTGGTGGGTGGTGGGCACTTTCTTTCTGCACCTCTGCCCTTTAAAGCTCGTGTACAGTTTCGCCGGGTACCAAAAAGGAAGTTGGAAAGAAACGTGTTAAACATAGTCTCATGTTGTTTTCCATGTATCAAAAGATGTTTGTGCGAGATCATTTGGTATTCCATCAATGATTTCCGGTGAATTTTACCGTAAATATATAAAAGGAACGCTAGATCACGGCAATATACTGCCCTACACTAGAACCTTTCCACCCCGCACAACAATCTCGAGGCTTAAAACGGAGATAGTATGTGTGTCATTGTGTCTAGGTTTTGAACGAGTGTATGGTGTATAGTGCACGTTGAAGTTGGGAGTTCATATCCCTAAATTATTTTTTGCCTCTCACTTGTTTAATATGCCTCTTCAGGACGTGAAGTCTTGGACGTTAAGTCTTGACAGCATCTTTGTATTGCTAGTATCTTGCTATCTGTCAACAAAAATCCAATAAATCTGACGAAAAGTTTTTGAGGGCTCACCAAAACTAAGCATTGCCTTCAAGCGTTTCTATGTTTTGTTTTGTTTAGTCCTGTTTTTGTTGTTGTTATCATTTTTTTTATTTTATTTTATTTTATTTTTTTTTTTTTTTGGGGGGGGGAGGTAGGGTTGGACCTGTTTTGCTAGATGAGAACTTTAAAGCTAAAGTTAAAGTCCATTGTTGGAGATCTTTTAATCGTTCCTTGTTTGTAGAAATCATTGTCTCTGTTCATTTATGTTCCATTCATCAAGTTCATTGCATCATCTTTTTAATAGTTTGTTTATTTTTTCATCAAACAAATATATCCCTGTTACGTTAGTAAGAACAAATTTTTGTAAAGTGTGTTTTCATCGAAAGAATAAAAATTCCCTTAAGCATTTTTTTTTTGTCTTAATAAAATTGACTTTCCCTCCGTTCTCGTTGTTTTTCGCTGTCTTTCATTTCACTGTAACTCTTCAACGTCTTTTGGAGCAGATGGGATCGATACCGGGGAGTGAGATCGAATTTTCGTTGGGATCACAGCAGTGCATAGAACTCTACTGTTAAGTGGACTCCCGCGAAATTCGTGATAGCTCGCAATCAATCTGTCAGAGGACGGATATATTATTTTTGTTCCTCCGTATGGGGACGATCATCTGGATTTAAAAGAAATCGAATCGATTGGCCGTCTCGTCTTTCCTCCCGTTCTCCCACGTATATATGTCTGAATTGTCAATGGATTATTGCTGAAATCACTGACGTGTTCAGACGAAGAGTTTCCCGGCAAAGTGGTTACAAATGCAGCAACTGACATAGTATGGACAAATGTAGTAATCAAGTATTTCGTTGTCTTGACGATGTGAGATAACTAGACGAAATCGCCGCCTTACAAGTATTCTCACTCAATCACTATCTCTCTCTCCCTCTCTCTCTCTCTTGTTCGATTTCTCTCTCTATTTTTCTCTCATTTCATGCTGTCCATCTTTCTTTTATTCAAATATTACCATCTCGCTTTCAATACAGTCTCGTCCCTAGCACCTCCCTACCCCCTTTCTCTATCTCTATCTCTCTCTTTCTCCATCTCTCAGTTTTTCCTGAACTCTCTTAGTCTGTCATTCTGTATGTTGCCATCTCGCTCTCACTCTTCCCATCCCACACATCCATCTCACCCCCCCCCCCACACACACACACCGTGACACACACTCATTTTCTTCTGATTATCTCTTGCAAGGAAATGTACATTATGACCCTCATTTTTTTCAGGTTCAAGGTCTCTTTCCATATCATTTTTAACGTTGACGTCAATGGTTTTCAAGTTCTCCATCTCCCCGACATTACTATAATCCGACGTCTTTCATGTTTATCTTTAGGCTTTTCCTTTTTTCTGTTCAACCACTCAGTTAAATCGGCAGAAACGTCAAGAAATCGCTTTATTTCTACACAGTAAAAAGGGCTGGGATTAAACCTAATCAATAAAACTATATACATGTGTACCTCGAGCAAAATGTCTAAAAGCTTTTTAATCTGAACTGCATTCCCCGAAAAGTGCTAACGGAGGTATGTGCAAATTTGACGAGAGACAAGACTTATCATTCTTGAGACCCAATCTTCTCATGCTTTCTTCCTTTTTACTCATTAATCATGCACTGTCTAGTAAATTTGCTTGGCCAATATCCTTTGTTTTACTGAGAGAGAAATTTCTTAGAATCCAAAAAAGCTTTTCATTAGCTCAGCTATATAACCTTCGGACAACATGGGTCAGTGGCGTACCTACTGGCGAGCACATGGGGCACTTGCCCCAATCAAACAGAGAGAAAACAATACAAATAAAATGAGGGAGAGAGACAGAGAGAGAAAGAGAGAGAGAGAGAGAAAAAGAGGAAGTAAGAGATAGGGAGGTGGGAAGAAGACGCTATATATACGACCCTATATCCAACAGCCAAGTAATTCTGCCTTTCATCCACTAAGTGAGACAGGTGTCCCCCCCCCCCCTCCGGATACCAGTGCCCCCTTAATGTCTGAACCCACGCTGAGCCACGGAGACTACTTATTCTTTATTGACGCAGACGACGTTTTAAAGATAATTATTTTTGCCTTCTGATATTGTAAACTAATGTTTTTCAAGTTGAAATGTACTTTGTAAGAAGTTTTTTATTTTGTATTTAAGTAACAAAGTTGTAGTCTAAATAAATGTCGTCTGGATTGGTTTTCCTCCAATATTTCTAATGCATTCTTGTTTGCATTCGATATTTTTGATATCAACAAATCAGTTAGTTCAAATTAACTTGAAAAGCATTGTTTTTTATTCATGAGAATGTTTTTTTTTGGACAGAGTAATCTTGGATGAAAACAAGACTTTTAGTTTTATAGCATCTTTTTTCTTTATTCTTCCCATCATCCTTAATTCCTATTTCAATTTTTTGTTAGTCCTTCTGTCAATATTAATAGACAAAATCCCTTCAGTACTGACTCCAGCTTTCTCCCATTCTGTCTTGAATATGTCTCCGCTCTCTCTCTCTCTCTCTCTCTCTCATAGCCCCCCTGCCCCTCTCTTGTTTCCCTCTCCACCTCTCCAAACCATCTCTCTCCTTTCATTGAGCCCCTTTTTTCCCTCATATACACATTTCTCTGGAGGTAGATAATAAAGTAACACCTTGTTTAACTGATTACTAGTATGTCAGAACCATGGTAATATACAATGCAGTCTGCATGCATGTGCTTAATTCTTTACCTTTTCCAGTTTTGGCGTATTAAAACTCTATACAGCGTATCGTGGGGCGACTGCTAATCCTACCGTCCCGCATGATAGAGCAATTTATTATTTTTGACGCCCAAACCAATTGCTACTTTACCATCATAAAAGTTCATCTGTATATTGGTCATAATATGTTTAAGCATTGAACTTTTGATCTCAACACAAAAATCTTTTCCTTCGAAATTTTTAGCTGTTCTGCTACAACCTTCGTCAGCGATGCGACCCGATTTGACCATATACTGATGTAATTGTCGGCAACCGGGTCATAGACATTTGGAAGTTTGTAGCTTCTTTATACATGTTATATCTCTGTTGTCGTACCGTTCATTTGATCTCAATCGTATTGAAATTGACAAGAGAATATGAACGACGTTTCGGCCTAGATTTATCTTAAATTGGCTTTATTACTTTAGTAGTAATTGTTGCAAGTAATTATTGTCATATTAACATCGATTCTTCTTTTTCCTAACTCCGTCGACAATTCTTGCTCTCTTTCTCTCACTCTCTCTCTTTCTCACGCGCCAGTCTGTCTGATAGTATGTCTGTCTTTCTCAACTCATTATTTCATGTAGGCCTGCCATATGGAAAATGTAATGCAATGTATTATACAACGTACAATTTCCATAAATGAAAATGACATGACGCAGATATTAGTCTCTCTCTCTTGGACAGCAGATTTACAAAGGTAAAAACATGAAACACAAAAAGATGACGTGAAAATATTTTCCTTAAAAATGCAGATAAAAATCTATATGGCGATTTCTACGCCACTAATTTGATATGATTTTGCCAAAAAGATATAGTAAAGAAAAAAAATATTTTGCTGGTTGGGAAATGTGATGTTTGCGGGACACTTTCGAATACACAAGGGCTCAATAATTCCTCCTTAGTTTACACAAATATTTACCAAATATTTCAAGATGAAGAAACGCCTAAACCCAGACTTTTTTTCCTTATGAAACTATTTATCAAAACCATATCAACTTTTCAGGAGCGCAGCGGTAGTGTGATAGAAATCCTTATTTTTCAGATGTTGCCCAATCGAGAAAAGTAAGGAATAGTTTTTTCGCTGGATTTTATTATTATTTTTAAAAATTATTATCATTATCCTTTTTTCCCCCCTATAACTTCCCTGTGAGAAGGTAAGAAAAAAATTTGACCCCCTGCCCCTTGGCAATCCTGGATCCGCCTCTGTTTAATCCTGCCTTATTAATCATTTGAATTATTTTCAATACCATACAGGCTTTTTCCCTTCTCTACATTAAAATGCAATACATTTTTTTTTTGTCTAAAGGATACATGTATCTGTATACCACTGCGATGGTGAGTACTCAACATGGTCTATCCCGACAATGATCATGCGCCCCCATGCACTGATTCGACTCCAACGACAGGTGTGCCATTATTTCGATGTTATTTTCATTATTAAAGTTATATATTGTTGTACTTTATTTTGTACATGCGAGTATAGCAGAATGAGCGTCATGCGTGACTGACCTAAGCGCTTAATAAGAAGCCACCATTATTATTATAATAATAATAATTATTATTATAATAATAATAATAATAATAATAATTATTATTATTATTATTATTATTATTATTATTATTATTATTAATATTATTATTATTATTATTATTTATTATTATTATTATTATTATCATTATTATTATTATTATTATTATCATTATTATTATTATTATTATTATTATTATTATTATTATTATCATTATTATTATTATTATTATTATTATTATTATCATTATTATTATTATTATTATTATTATTATTATTATTATTACTATTATTATTATTCTTAGTATTATCATTATTATTATTATTATTATTATTATTATTATGATTATTATTATTGTTGTTATTATTATGATTATGATTATTCTGATTATTATCATTATTATTATTGTCATTATTATTATTGTTATTATTACTATTATTATTATTATTATTATCATTATTTTCATTATTATTGTTGTTAATATCACCTACTGTTTTCATGTACCTACCGCAATGTATTTAGATTCATAACAGCGACCATCAACTAATACATACATGTAGACCTAAAGTGTTTTGTATCCGAAGAGTGACTTTTCGGGTAGAACCGATGAGATTTCTGCTTCGTTGCTGATAAAAAATAATACTCTGTAAACGAATAGAAATATTCGATAGTCGCCTGCTAATGAATTATGTGGGTCAAAGTGAATAATGACTGAAACGCCATGATATGAGTTTGGAACCTTTTCCTCACCCGACATCGAATGCCTAATGTGTTTGCTTTCGTAAATGTACATGCATGTATCCATTAGCATGTTTGTCACATGCCAGTAAAAAAAAAAAAAAAAAAGCCTCATTCTCTAATTCGTAACTCCATAAATAGTGTGAAGTACGCTGAATGAAAGTGCTTACTTGTCTTTCAGAATCAAAGAAAAGGTTGAGTTATTGGAAAAGTAAAATAAATATGTGAGCTTTCTCATTTCTTTTATGTCAGTTTGGAAGAACATCATAGTAGAAATGTCCCCTCAAAAGAATTGCCTTTTAAATGCCCTCATGCATCACCAATTCTTATGCAGACATGGTCAACATTTCCCAATTGCTTTGAGACAGTTTCTTCCACAATGTAATCGCATGACCAGAACTCAACTTCATATTTAATATTTTAAAAAGGGGGGAAAATAACTGGGATGTGCAAGCTAAGATTGCTCATATGCCTGTATAGGGTCAGAGTTATCTATGCAAAAAGATTGGCCAAACTTTTTGGTGATGTAACAGCAGCTGCACAGCGCATGTATTGTTTTTGCCATGCAATGTTCGATTCTTTCATCGCCTGCGCTAATCAAGCCTGTGCAATAAGGAAGTAATTCAAAGAAACGTTTGCAGTGTTCATTTCCCACTCACTTCTTGTATTATACATCACTCTGTCTATGCATCACTCTCACGTGGTGCGTCAAAGGCCCCGTCAGTCGTTGACGCAGTCCTGCATCAGTCACGTGACATCTCGTGCGCAATAAAATCATGTTGACCGACTCAGAAGTTCAGTAATTACTGAACTTCTGAGTCGGTCAACATGATTTTATGATGGTAGCGTTTAAACAAAATCATTCAGTGAAATTGCCGTTTTTTCCCCCTTTGAAAATACATTGGGCCGTATCTATAAAACTAGCAAAAACTTATCAAATGTTAGCAAACAAGATGGAACACGGTTTTTTTGTTTCAATTAAATGCTTCTATGAAACTAGCAAAAGCTTATCAAATATTAGCAAACAAGAGGAGCGACGTTTTTCTTTCAATAAAATGCTTCCTTTGACTAACAAATGAGAATTCGGTTTCATCATCCAGTATTTGCTGGATAGTAGCTTGGCATCAAGTTTACTTGACCTTTATTTATCAGAATATAAGCCGTTATTCTTACTGTTTCATTTTCTCTTTGAGTCTTTTCGAAAGATATTACTTTACTGCACCTACAGGATTAAAAAAATTATTCAATTAAATCAATGATAAACTTTTTTGTCACATTTAACAGCAGCATTATCAAATCACTCAATTCGGAAAGTGCACGGGATGTAAAACCTTTTCGACTGTATGGACGCCTCAGAGTAGAAGCAATTATTGTTCAACTTCCCCCACATAACATGATGAATAGCTCTATTATTTTCAAGTGAGCATTTGCTAGAGCTTCATTTTGTTTTGTAGTGCCTTGAATGCTAAATCAGTTTCTTCTGGTTAAGATGGTTGAAAAAAGAAGGCCTGATTTGAGTGAAGGCTGTCTTTCTTTGGCTTCAGTGAGAAGAGTCTGTGGTTAGCGCGCGTGTAACAAGAAGAAGTGCCCAGCTTCAGGACATTGCTTTCAAGGCTTTGGCTTTATACTTTCTACTCTATATTGAGAACAAAAGAATGCTATTTTGCAAATAAAAGGTGAAATTCATTTGTAATACCTGGGCCCTCTTGCATAAAAAGTTGCGTTTAATCGCAACTCAAAAAATTAAACGTAACTTGATTTTCAGCCAATCAGGATCGTATATTTGGGACTTGCGTTTAATTTTTTGAGTTGCGATTAAACGCAACTTTTTATGCAAGAGGGCCCAGGCCACACTGGATTTTATTCCTTTTCTTTTCCAGCCAGAGGCGTCGATTCCATGGTGGTAGAGGGACGGAAGGGGGCGGGGGGGGGCAGTTATACAATACATGATCACGTTTCGCGATAAATTCCATTAGATATTCTTTGTAATCAGAGAGTATTATATAAAGTTGATTCTGTTGTAAAATTTCAGGCTGAAGATGGAGTTTGCATGACCCCGAAACTTGTACCGTTCCTTAAAATGCAATGTTTTCTTTGTTGTTTTTATTTTGAAATTGTTATCGTGTCGTTTTCTTGGACAGTCCATTATAGCTATACATTCCATTGCGAAATGTACCCCATTATACATGATTATATTTCGCAATGGAGTGTATATATACCAAATGGACTTTATCATTGTGATTAATAAGTTTGGCCCCCGCCCTCGCCCCCCTCCCTAAGATAATATAATTGGACAGAAGATTCAGGGGACTGAAGGCACAGAAAACAGAAGAAAAGGAAAAAAAAAAAAAAAAAAAGAAGCAGTTATGAAATATGGAGCAGAAAGTTTACATGACAACTTCATGGTTTGAATTATTCGTTTACTTTACACTTTATGTTCAACAATAATGAATCTGGAAAAATACTCAGAGATAGTTCACGGTGTTCATAAAAACTGAGATGTTTTGAACCGGGACACTAATATCTCAATAGGATGTTCCCTTACGTGACCAATTCTTTAGATTAACCCCATTAACATAAGAACCCGGTAGATATTTTGCTACCCTGAGGGAGTGAACTCTGTTTAAAGTGGGTGTTTAATGAAGATGGATACTCACTTGTATGCAAGAAGATAGTCTGGATTTTTAATCTGGAGCAAGCACTGTAAACGAGACCAGTTCGGTAAATATTTGAAGGGGATAAGAGTCGAAGGAAACACTATATGACCTGTCTTCAAAATGTCTTGAATCTTTAAAGCGAACTTTCACCTTTTAGTCATTTATCATGCCTTTATGGATAGGCTCACACGGCGTCAGTATTTGACTTATTTGCAGGTTCAGTTATGTTTGATTTTTAAAAAATATTTTGTTCTTCATTTGTAAAATTAAACATCGATGTACAATTCAGAATAGGACATAAAGACATTTACACGAATATATAATTTTCAGCAAGTTATCTATTTTTGATAACATTTTATTGAATTAAGCAACCCATTGCACTTTTTAAGACAAACTTTTCTTTAACTTAAACAGTTTCATCACCTTAACTCAAGATTAACTTTAAACAATATCATCATTGTTCTAACAGATCAGAATACATTTTGAGCATCGCAGTAACATTCAGCTCTGTGGAATTCAATACCAGCACGAATCGAATGCAAATCCCATATCCTGATGACAGACAGATAAAAGGTCAAAGGTCATACACCAAATCATGGCATGTGTAAAGCATGGTAGATTACGCAGCTGTCTCGTCGCCTTGCCGGGTAATTAGGCCTCTTGGTAACATTTGTGAAACTCGTTTGACATTATATTTGTTTGTCTAGTCGTCCGGCTTACTGATTACAGTTGAACACGGGGTAATTTTTTGCACACTAGCTTGCATTCAGTGGCATAACTACGAGGGTGGGTGGGGGGGGGGGGGGGGAATTGCTCCAAAATCGAGGCGAATGGCGATAGATAAGAGAGACAGAGAGAGAGGGGGGGGGGGGGGTGGAGCGTGAAAAGAAGATGATAGGCCACTTTCACACCTTCCTCTAATCGGTGACCTTAATAATGCGCATTTAATCCACCTTATGAAAAAGGTGCCCCCCCCTCCCCACATGATACCAGTGCCCCTTCAAATGGCTTGACCCACTCGACGCCACTGTTTGCATTAACCGAGCTCCTTAGCAATAACGTGACTCAGGGGCGGCGCCAGGGTATTTTGATAGGAGGGGCAAGACGACCTAAAGATGACGTCATATTTTTTTCTCCATTAAATAACAGGGGTAATATAGAGTTATATGTTTAAGACCCCACTTTTTAATACTCCTCTTTCTTCTTTCTTCCCTTTTCTTCCCTTTTCTTCTTCCTTTTCTTCTTTTTTCTTCTTTTTTTTTTCTTTTTTCACTACTTGAAAAATCATAGGGGGGGCGGTCGCCCCCTCTGCCCCCCCTGTAGCGCCGCCCCTGACGTGACTCATGCAGACACATGTTGAAACAAAAAATACATATTCCCTATAAAAAATTCACACTCTCCAGACATGAATCTACTTTTTGTATCCTTCTTGAATGGGGGACTCCAAAGGCGTAACCAAGCTCGACTTTTATGATTTATGTAATATTAACAATGGGCTAAATTTGATTCGTCACATTAGTGTTGAAGTGCATAATTCAATCTATGATGTGTATTCAGGGGCGTCGCTAGAACATTTTGAATGGGGGGGGGGGGGTGTAACACCCAAATTTGCAGACAAAAATGCTGCAGCCCATTGCCGGGGACGCCTTTTGCCGTAATATTAACTTTCCAATTCTTCCTTCTTTTTCTTTCCTTCCCTTTTCCTTTCTTTCTTTTCTTTATGTTTTTGTTTTCCTTTCCTTTCCCTTTCTTTCTCCTTTTTTCCCCCTTCTCCTTTCTCCTTTCTATTTTCTCCTTTTCCTCTTCCTCTTCCCCTTCCCTCTTTCCCACTCCCTCTAGCGACGCCGCTGTGTGTATATCTGAAGCTAGAAGCTGCAGCAGACATGATGTGTTGGAATTAACATCAGTCAGCGGGGAATAGTGGATATCCGGTAAAATTATCATGGGTAGATGTGAATGTATTTTTAAAGATATGAATCTTTGACTACACGGGCCCATGCACGTCATGACGTATTTACGAATAGGTATTATATTTCTGTTGTTTAATTTCGGGTTTTGTAATGTGATGACGATGAAGATGATAACTATGTTTATTATGATAAAGAAAGAAGCAACGGTAACTATGTTAATAATGATAATGACACACGTTTAAAAGCTACTTGTTTTTCTAATAATAATGATTGTAATGATGATGATGACAATAATGATGTGCGAAGGAAAATTATTATTTCATTTTTTATGGGATGATGATGAAGATGATATATTAATTTATAAGACAGCAATGGTTACCATGATAAAAATAGATGACAAAGTTTTAAAGCTACTTATTTTCTGATGATAATGATTGTAATATTGATGATGATGATATAATAATGATAATAGTAATAATAATAATAACAATAATAATGATAATAATAATAATAATAATAATAATAATAATAATAATAATAAAAAAAATAATGATAATAATAATAATAATGATAATGATAATAATAATAATAATATTAATAATGATAATAACAGTAATGCTTATAATATAAATTACAATAGAAATAATAATGATACTAATAAGGAGGATAATATTATCTGGACTTTACTATGGTTTCAAACCTGTTTTGCCTTTGTCTTGTGTATCCCTGTTGCAGTACCCCCTTGTCTATTAACGATTGCACGTCTGTGTTTGTCTCTGTCAGTCTAGCCGCTTGAACGTCATCAGTCAAAACCTGCAAATTGGCAACACACCCACTAATCATTTGATACAAGGATTGATATTTAAAGTAGACAGCATTACACCCGTATAAAAACAGGCAGGAGGGGGGGGGGGGAGAATCACATTTTATGGGGGTCCAGAATTCTATGACAAGCACCCCCCAAAAAAAAGTCTAAAAAGGGGGAAAATTTATTTTGTTCTGTAAAAGTTGTCGGGGGGGGGGGGGCACTCTGCCCCCTGCACCCCTTGGGTACGCTAGTGATAATACATATCCCGTAAATAACAAGGATCAAATTCAAATAAGTCATTAAAAAAACAACGCAAAAGGGATAATATTACGAAAACAATTGCAAAATCAAAACTTGTCAAATCTTGATGAGCAAGACTGTTTTATTCAGTAACTTGCATACTAATTATTGGAGCGGATGTTTTCTACTGCTTCCAATTTTTTTCTCTCTGTCTAATCGTTCTTCCTTCTCGGTAGCCTTCGACAGTTAACTTTTCATCACGAACTTCTTCTCTTGCTTCTTCTTCGGAGTATATGAGAAGTGCAGTCCATCAAAGGTTAATAATTAGTTCGGATACTGAATTTGCTTCAAAGCAATCAACTTTATAAAAATGTTACGTTTCAACATGATGAAGAATTAGGAAGTTCACTTAGATCACTACAAACTATTCTGCCAGTCATTTTGGAGGCGAGTAATGGGTGATTCTTTTATAAATTTTCGGTTTTAATTATAAGAACATGAGTTCAGTGATCAAAAGTTGAGTTCAACTACACAGTCCATATCCGATGTAAACTCAACCAGCTTGGCAAGAGTTTATATGGCGTTCTTAGCATTCCAACCGTTCCAGTGCCGAGCGTATACAGCTCGTATAGTAGCATATTAAACGCCACACCAAAGCCTCTATGGAAATAGACTGAAAGTCATGTAGCAAAGCGAGTGAGTCGATCAGCGAATACGCCAATGACCCAGTTCTTTTCCCTTCTTGTTTTACTTCTTTTTGTATTCTCTTGAAGAGGTTTACAGGCATCCTTTCATTTACGCGGGGAAAAATGGCCAAAAATCCGTAAGTAAGGCGAAGACGCCATTGTTCTTCCTTAAGAAGCACGGAGGTGATCGGTCGTCTGCTGTTTACGTGTGTATGTGTTTTTTTTACTTGATATGTGGATCGTTTAATATTTAGGATGAAAGACTAAACGTATGTTTTCTTGAAGCTTAATGACGAAGAAGGAATCTTGTGGTAATTATGTCTTCGTGTATTTTGTTGGGGGTGTATTAACTAGCCTACACGATCGCAATTACGAGCGTTGTAATTCCCGAAGGATGCTTGTTATGACAAGGCTTGCTGAAAGCACGTGTAGTGACAACCGATGTGATATATTGCTATTGATACTGTAATGTGCACTCGTCATTACAAAGAATCCCGTCCAAACCAATTCAAATTTGTGAGTATATATCTTGCGTTGTTTCTTTTTAATATCACTCTTTGAGACACTTTCATTTTAAAGCATTATTTCACTTCCTTCTTTGATATTGTTTGGTGTTTTTTGTGCGAGTAAGATGGGGGACAAGAATGCTGTTTCCAGTAATTCAGCTGGCCTGTTCAGATATGGACAAATGTTGCAAAGAAACAAGTATTCAACATTTGTACCTTAAACAAAATAGTGTGGGGTAAGTGTGAAGGGGTGTGTGTAGGTGTGGGTGGTGTGTGGGTGTGTGTGGTGTGCGCGCCCGCATGTGCGTCCAAACCTGTCCAAATTCAACAATACATGTGTATTGATGTATTTTGAATGAAATCTCTAATAAAAATTATGGGGGGAAAAAAGTGTTTATAGAAGATTTTACATGATAATATGCTTTATATGTTATACACATTCATTGAAATGTTGATTTGTGATTCATGTATTATTGTCGAATAAAAATCAAGATAAAGATCATTGAAAAAAAAGTAGTGTGTGCTCTCGCTGGGATCACAATGCTAGAAAGGTTATGATGAGGTCGTATTGAAGGAGGGATGTAACTGAGCAAAGCGTAGACATAAGGATATAGACAGATAAATCAATCTTCTGTAGAATGTTGATTTTAAATTGTACCTACCCTTTTCATTAGCGGTTGACAAACAATATTTCTTTTCAGTCGGAAAAATGTTTTGGAACCAGATGGGTGCAATGAAAACACGAAGGCGAAGATGAAGAATAGGACAGGTTTATTAATAGAGGAGGTTGAGTTCTGGTGAGGGCAAAAAAAATACTACGTGAACTTTCTATTTCTTTTGATTTTTTAAAAAAATTTCCAGGTGGAAAAATATAATAGCAATGTCATATAAAAATGATTGCTCTTGAAATTTCATCATATTCCAGATAGCACCAGAAATAGTTTTATCCGTTGGATCAAATTTTGATGCCACATGTGTATGTAGTCGCATATACCCATATCTATGTGCAGTGCCGTTTTCTATCTGTGATTTTTCAGGAAGATTGGGTCAATTAGTGATCTTTCTTTTTTTTTTTTCCCAAACCTCACAATGCACATTTTTTGTACACATGGTAAACTGTTGTCAATAACTTTTTGAAAGTTTCTTTTACAATGTATTCGCATGGCCAGCGCACCCAACTTTATCAGCGAGAAAGATGAAATCAACTCGTTTGACCTATGTTCATCATCAGTTTATGACGGCGGCGTGGGTGTGTATTTGATTACACGATGTGCTTTGTATGTTCTTGGTACGTGCGGGAGCTAAACAACATCTTCCTAGAATCCTCCTAAGGCTCCTTCAACTGAAGACCTTTTGATTGAATGCTGGGTCGATGGGGGAACACCGTCGCCAAGCTTTCAGAGATTGAAGCCAATATCTCAGTAACCTCTACCTCATCATCATTATCAACATTATTATCACCATCATTATCATCATAGCATTATTGTCTTCATCATACTCATCGCCATCATTATCATCATCTCCATCATCATCATCATCGCTATCATTATCACCCTCATCACAGCATTATCACCGTCATCATCATCATCTTCATCATCATTGTTGTCGTCATCATCATTATCTACCCATGTGTCTTTCTCTATGTTTTTTTTTTTTTTTTTTTGGGGGGGGGGGGGTGTCTTATCGGTGTCATTATCTATCTAACTCTATCTGCAGCCAACTCTAGATTAATTGTTCTTCAGTGTTCATCAATTTTTATGCTGTCCATCTTTCTTTTCTTTGGTCGGCACCTCTCCCCTCAGCCTCGTAATTTGTTATTACAGTGTGACAGCGTTTTTAACAAGTATTCCCGCTCAGTGAAAAGCAATTCTTGAGTTCTGATCATGGGATTTCATTTCGAGATAATTTTTGTATTGTTTTTCATGCAGTAAATACAAGAGAGTGAAAGAGAAGGGGAGAAACGGAGAGAGAGAGAGAGAGAGAGAGAAAGAGATAAAGAGAAGGGGAGAGAGAATCCCCTACTGATACGTTATCCTAAGAATGATATCCTTCAAGGCTGTTCAGGGTGCTACTCATAGCTAAAGCTAGATGCAAAATAAGTGAGCACAGCCAATAACCTTATCAAACTAAGACTAACAAATGTAACCTGGCAGATGCACCCGACGACAGATAAAGAAATTCACTTAAAGTCACCACGGGAAGGGTCTATTACATGAACCACCCCTTCCTCATATATACATGATGCTCTCTGAAATATGTCTTCCATAGTAGTGGAAGCTTTACATTGCATACACTTTCAAAGTAGCAGACATGACGCCATTATTACATGCGCCTCCAGTGAGTGAAGTGGTTTATGTCGTGCTCTTTCTTTGCATGAATATGAAATTTTCAAAACGTATCCTTCTAGTATATTTTACATACAAACTCTATACCACAAATTCCCCACGTTTTTGCTATAAGCTATAATAAGAGCACTTTCTTGATTGGATTGATTTCTTGATAGGATGCGGCAAAAGTTCTTGCTACATTAATCCTGATAACATGATCCTCCGTAAGATTCTCCTGTCTGTGATTTTCATTACAAGACAACTTTGAAGTTTGACTTATGTCAGGTTTGAACGATCCAGACGTTGACGTATTATTACGATGCAGGATTATTTTCTTAGTTTCCATGTTACGTAAAAGCTGCTTATCTGTTAATCCATATTTTTTCAACAGATCAAAATCTCATACACCAATGTGGCACCTTTAAAAACAAAGACTATGTGTAAACCGACATCAAGCTAGTAGTAGGTACTATGACTTTTGATACATTTTTTGCACATGCAAGATCCCAAACACTGGGTGTTACAGCAAAACAATCTTTCTTAAACTTTTCATAATTATGTCATTTATGATCTCAAAAAATAATGATTAATTTTAGTCATGTGAAGAAGGAAACAAAAGTGCATCAATGCCAAAGAGATGCAGTTCGCTGTTTGGAAGGCACCTGAATTATACCATCGTTTACACTGCGACTCTAGAATGACAATCGGCAGCTGCGAAAACGTTTTGATTATGACCCCTTATCTGCTCATGCCACTTAGACTTATCTCCTGACCGACTGAAATGAGAAAGAGCAATCCAATCACGTGGGATGTTTCATCACATCTTATCTCATCTGTCATATTTTTGTCGCCTGAGATACATCAAAGTCCATGATTTATAATGGGGGTAGTGAACTGAAACGTATCGAACTGTTTGACATGATGATGCATAGAGTGGCATAGGCTACATCAAGAACATCACTATAATTATGATAATTGATACAGTTCATTGCACATAATTATTTGAAATATTATTTTTTTACAATTTGAATTTTACGAGTGATTATTTCTTTCCATGGAGGACATCAAAATTTGTTACTCGGAATATAATTATCTTAAGCACTTCCAGGCATAATTTCTGATCAGTGATTTTATGTACCATAATAATAGAAATGTTACTTTCTTGGATAAAGTAAAAATGTATTAAATACCAGAGGTGATTATCATGTTCCTGTTTCTGCATAATTTGATATATAAATTCACATATTTCACATTTTATATACATGTATAAATTTCATACATATCCTCATTATGATGTCCCAGCGGATCCTTTCGACTGATGAATTATGTTTTTTCCCCGATAGAGTAATGAATTTTGCCTTTTAAAAGAAAGATAATGACTAAGCTTAAGGCCATAGTATGATCTTACTTGTATATTGAAAATTCTGATCATACACGCGATGGTAAAAATGGCAATATTTTGATTAATTTTCGATGCTATGTTCTAATGGAAGTAATATATGTATACTACGTTAAACATGCCTGACCAAAAGGAACTGAACATCTTATGGAAACTATATTTTGTAATAATCAGAGATATATGTTGGAACGTTGGTTTTAGTTATGGTACAAGGTTGTATTTTTGTTCATTTTTTTTTTCTTTTTTTTTTGCAATTTGTGAAGAACTGCCTCTGGAAATTTTGAGCTTTTTCATTTCTTTAGATGACTGCATATAAATTCAAGTGCTGAATTAGACAGAGGCAGTAAGCGCTAGGGTGAATTTTTACATCATTAACTAAGTGATCGGAAAGGGATGCAATTATGCACTTTTATGAAAGTCAATGAGGAATCGGATGCAATTAAAGCAGTCACAATCCCTGATTTCTCAGGTTTGATAAGACTTTTCCTGAGTGCAAATTGGATAACATGCTTCAGCCCTAGAGAGGTCCTGTGTCCTAACGGGTTCTCTTTGTTTTCTATTTTATCCTTAGGTTGGAGCCCTTATGAAACAGAAAAAGACAACTTCGGGAATGAATCGGATGTCGTTCTAAAGCTCTACCTACTACCACGTGTGTATTACCAGCGGTTTTTATCTGTTGACTGAGAATCACAAAATGGCGTCTCCGACTTTAACGCCGTCTGGCAATCCGTTCTTGGCCTCCATCCCGCCTTCAGAGGATATTCCGACGTCGCTTCCACCTCCATCGAGTTCGTCGTCGTGCCCACCATGGGAGACGGCCCAGAGCATCGTTTTCCAACTGGCCTCGCTCGTTCTCCTTCTCGCCTTCGCCGCGCCTTCCACTAACGGCACTGCCAAGTTGGTCACACACGCGCTCTTGGTGGTGGGCTTCATTGTCATGGCAGCGTGGGCGTGGCACTACATCTGCGCGCACGACATCTTCGGCTGGTGCCTTGTTTTCGCTGTTCTCAATCTATGCCACTCCATCTACCTATCATGGACCATGCGCCCGGTAAACCTGACCCCGGAGCAGCGAGATCTTTATAACAAAGTATTCAAATCGTTTAAAGTGCCAAGACATGTCTTCAAGAAACTGTGCTACTATGGAAAAATCACCTCACTTAAAATCGGAGAACATTATTCCGAGGAAGGCAAATCGCAATGCGTTCGCCTGTCAATGCTTTTAATGGGAAAGTGAGTTGGTACATATTGTTTTTTTTAATCAGTACCAGCATTGTAGTTTCATGAATAAAATTAATTTAACTAATATCTACACAAATTTTTTTTGGCCAAAATCTATCATAAATTCACTTTCAGGTGATGTACCCATATCTTTATCACACTTTTCTATCGTGTTATGAGAAAATTGAAAAAAAAACCCATTGTGATACAGCTAAAGAAAAAAAAATCAAGTCTATATAAACGCAGAGTTGCTATGAATACTCCACATATAAGAACCACAGGAAACTTCAATTTGGTTCTCGACCGATCAAATCGTGAAAAATCAATTCATTATCACGATTATAGATATTATAGAGATGCTTGTCACGCATGGACATTTAACAAAAATTGAAAGGCCTTCTAAAAAAAAATAGAAGGCCTTTAATAAAGTAATGAATTCTAGTGAGCTGTATTATGTTACATTTCAAAGGATAACTTTAAAAGGAATTGAAATTTGATAAATTCCAATCAATGAGATGTCCAGTGTCACAGACGGATCATGAAATGCTAACACTTTACAGATTAGGCTGTTATCTAGAGTGTTCTCAAATGCCACAAAATGCGAAAATATTTTGCTGAGAGCTTTTTGTATTTCACATTGATATAATTTTTTTAACAGACAGTATCATTCATGTTTACTTCTAAACAGGGTAAAAGTCTTCTGTGAAGGCGAGTTTTTACACCATATTGAAGAAAGGCAATTCTTAGATTCACCAGAATGGGATTCATGTGAAAAGAGCGACAAAGCGGAGGTCTTCCAGGTAAGTCCAAAAAAACAAACATAACAAAATAAACAAACAGCATAGTTATTTCACACAAAGCTTATTCTAACTGATGAAATACAGTAATTATAATTGTTCTATATAGAGAAAATAATTGTCCTTCACATTCAGGATTTCGTAAAGAAAAAAAAAAAAAAAAAAAAAAAAAAGATGGGGGGGGGGGGGGGGGACACAAATCCGGAAGATATTTGACAAGTCACATTTCACGTGCTTTTTGGGTCGAAATTTTGAAAAGAAAGTGGGGTACATTTTCGCGATTGTGTACTTCAAGTATACCAATAAAAAAAGGGGCAAGGGCAGTTTATGCCTCCTTGGAAAATTATCCTTCACCTGGATTATAAGTTATGATGGTAATACTCGGATTGAGGCCTGATAATTAAGTGGTAAGAGTGGAATCGTGACTGTGCGGTCACGAGTTCGAAACCAGTTAGATGTGCTAAGGTATTCATCAGGTAAATCCTCAATTCACAAGTCCCTCAGATATGACTTGTAGCCGTAGGTCCACTGCTGGCTTAATTCCAAGTATATCCTTGCTGTATTCGCAGTCATTTCTAAAAAAATAAACATTGAATATACATTAAGCTATATGACAAAGAGGAAATGATGATGCATTCATGCTGGTAACTACGCATCTAACTGAAAAAAAATTTGATCTAATTTCCTGTCTCTCCTTCCAAACTACAACTTGGGCCCTGTTTCATAAAACTTGTCATCAATGACAAGTTGCAAAAACTGTTATAAGCTATTGAAATCCTTGCTTCTGATTGGCTGAGAGCAAATTTGTCGGTAAAAATCACTGACAAGACACTTGATGAAACACCCCCTGTTTTCCACTCACTTACGTCGTATAACTTACTCCCTTTGCTCTTATGAAAGCAAATTTAAAATTCCAGCCTCCTTATTTTATCCTTTTCGATATCTCCTTTTCGATATCTCCTTTGATATCTACCTCATTCCTTTTCATCTTCACATATTTCCCTGTAATTTGAACATGCAAATTCAAACAACAATGATTTTTAAACATTTGCTTTGTAAACTGCTTACACTTTTGAGTCTTCTAATGGTGATAGTCCTCTCCTGTGTAATTTAATTATTTTGATAATGTTGTGATTCCTTTTCCATATTCGATTCAATATCATAAGTGAAGAAAAAAAAAATGAAAAAAAAAATCGTAAAGAGAGAGAATGAGAGAAAGAGAAAAAAGGGAGGGAGAAAATAAACAATCCGCGTATCTTTTGCTATCATAGAAGGAAATATAAAACGCATGAAAATTCTGAAAAATTATAATGCCGATGGCAAGCGTATTATTTGTGTATAAGGATTTATTGGAATAAGAAAAAAAATATGATTTTCCTAATATTGACCCTTTAATTTTTGAGTAGATGCTAGTTTAAAAGGAAAACACAACATAATTTTTTCTGTAAAATCTATTAGTTCAAGTAAACGGGATACCACTTTACAAACTCAAGGTTTTTACCATATTCATAGCATAATGAAAAGGATAAATGGTGACCTAGTTTATACGCGAACTAGATACGATTGGAAAGTCTGTATAGATCCTTTCAGATGACCTTCTTTCTTTCAAATGAATTATTTACCATCTTCCACTCTCTTTTTCAGTCATTTTTTCCTTCACTCTTCTGCATCACCAGGAACCTTTTGTATTGTATTTTTAAAGGGCTTGCATACAAAGAGTGAATTTCTTACTTATCTTCGGGCTCTTAGTGCTACGTTTGCTCTATGGATTTCGATTTATCCCTTTTTCCTTTTGATTCATTTGTGGGTCAATTATGTATGGATGTACGTTGTCATTGGGGGCATTGGGATGATACAAATTCTACCGGCAATTTTGCGTAAAATGTTCCAAGTGAATGTGGGGGAGGGGGAGATCTTTAGATTTTGAAATAAGCCCACCTGAGAGGTTCAGAAAACTTTTCTGACAAACATCAACAATAAATTCACCCGGTAACAATTATGAATTGTCCGACATAAAGTTTTCATTTAGAATGCATCATGCCACCCCATAGCCTTGGCTTCGAAGTGTTTCTACGTAATGAATTTCCCAAAAATTGAATATTTGCACCATTTCTTCAGACGAGACGATGACCTTTCCCCTACAATACCATTCATAGATAATTAATAAAATGATAATGGGATCAAAACATTGATTAAACATTGTTCTTTTGTTGCTCACATAGGTGACTCTAACAGCTTCAACCTACTGTCGATATATCACATGGCATCGCGATCAGCTGCATGACTTCTTAGAGAACGAACCCTACCTAAAGCAGGTCTTTACCAACCTCATCGGAAGCGATATCAGCAAGAAGCTTTTCATGTTGACTGAGCGAAACCTCAACCAAAAGGTAAGACGAAACCAAGTAGCAGAATTTCTCTAATGCCCACACTGTAAAAAATAACTGTAAAACTACACGTTCTTAAGCCCTTGAAATTACAAGTTATTGCCGTTATTTCGATTTTACAGTCTTTTCCTGTAAAACAACAGCAAGTTTGTTGGTTTACCGGAAATCAGCATATATTTACATAATTTTATTGTAAATATATGCTTATTTCCAGTAAAAAAAAAAAAACAAAACAAAACAAAAAACAAACTGTGGACAAACGGGCATTCCCGGCATCCTGACTGCCAGGAAATTCCCGTGAAAAAAACGGCAAAAATTTTTACGGTGCAATAAATCTGGTAAGGCAATGTAGTGTTTCAATAGCTTTGATTTTTATGTAACGCTAGCTATTATTCTCTAACAAAGACGCCCTGCAGTAAGGATTACGCTTTTTGAAATACACATGATGTCAATTTTTATCTTGTTCTAAACTATATAAAAGCACATTGTAGCTTAATCTTTTTCAATCGAAAGATTGTAACCTTTGCAATATCATAATATTCGACTTGCATGTATGTTGGTTTCCATGGGGACTGAAGTCTAAGGAACGGCAATATTAGCTGTGTGGAGGAAAGTGGCCCTTTTCAGTACGAACTCTTTGAAAAAGTTCCGACACTTAATACGGTCTCATGATAGAGAAGCACAATAATAATAACAGGAAGGCAAATGCATTATCCCCGCATATTCGTGTTTTGCCGATGGCGAAATGTGATTTCAGATTTGCCATGCCGCGTTTTGAAAATAAATCACGAAACAACCTCCGCATTTTGATTGGTTAAGCTCCCGTTTCAAAAGATGCGATGGTAGGGTTGACTTAGAGAGGATGTTTCTTTAGCATTAGGAAGAAGCAAGTACAACGCACGAGGTGCCGTAGAGATTTTGCAGGGTTTAGTGCCCCCGATAATGCCTATTCAAAAATATGAGCTAAACAATGAAGGTAATATTATATTCATTTCTTTTTTTCAAGTGTCTATTCTGTGTATAGTGAGTTCTTGGTAGGCCTATATGTGTTTAGATGGATTTATGCAATAATTATAACTATTTAAATCAAAATCCGACGAAACGTTTAAATGTCACTCATTAATGTCGTTTGTGCCATTGAATCTCGAATAGTATCATCAAAGATGAGTGCATATAAAGTATTGCTGATCTTGTAACTTCTAGCGTTTAGAAAAAGAAGTTATATACCACTAAACAGCTAAATACTTGAAGTACGAAGTACCTAGAAGAATAGTAAACTCTTTCCGAAAAAAAGCATTTCAAATTATTCAATTCAAATTAACATTTATTTTCTTCCATTGATTTTGACAACATTCAACATCTGTTCAAATAGTACAATTTACATGCATATCATGCATATGAAGTAGTATAAGTACAATCAAGAACTTGCAATACAAGGAATAAGGCGCGATCCCAATAAGTAGACGCTTGTAGCCTGTAATCCTGAATACACAAATACAATATGATTTGACGGTAAGATTAATGTTGCTATTTTAGGGTGAAACACCCTGCAACTAGTCTGATATGCTGTATAGAAACGAAATACTGTAACGTATAATGTTTGCCATAAAACGAAAAAAGTGATTGTATGAGCATGACTTTTTGGACTTAATGGAGTTAAAGACCATTTTTATCATTCAAGAATCTTTTTAAACTGTTACTCATCATGAGTGAGCTACCGTATAATATTTCTTTTTATTCGTCTTTGAGCTAAAATAAAATAAAAACAGTGTTTTGCGATTATACAGTGTTGTTATTGTTTCCAGATACATTGCGCCAAATTCATGTCTGGAGAGAATTTTGCCCCCCCCCCCCCCTCTCGCGTTAATCAATCTACGGATACACTCCTTCAATAACACAGTTTAATTTTTAATTAAGCACATTCATCAACGTGTTCATGGTGTTTCCAGGTATCTATTTGCGTTTATAGGAAGCTATGATTCTAAAATCTATTTTAAGAGCTTGTAATAACCTTTAACTGCATTCTGAGAGCTCGTAATAACCTTCAGTCGAATATGAGTTCTCATAACCAGGGGCAAAACACCGTCATCGAGACGGTAAATGAGCCTTATCGTCTCCTTGAAATACCTTGGTTTAATTTAAATGAATAACGCGTGTTTATTAATGAGTCTTAGGGTATAATAAGCCCCTCTTGACCAGCATCTATTATAAGCAGTTATAAGCACATTTATGTAAGCACATTTTATACGCACAGTTTATAAGCACATTTATATAAGAACACTTATATAAGCACATTTTGTAAGCACAGCTTATAAGCACATTCGTCAACCTCTTTCCAGGTATCAGTTGGCATACTAGTGGGAAGCAATAATAGTGAAATTTATTCCAGTAGTTCTTCATAACCTCCAGTCAACAAACATTTGTTATAAACGAAACACGGTCATCGAGGCGCTAAATGAACTCTATCGATTCCTTGAATAACCTTAGTGTAATCTAAATTAATCATGCGTGTTCATTAATGAAGCTGTGGGTTTGAATAATAAGCCCCTTCTGTCTTGGGTCAATAAACCTGTTTACTAATTTTATGCCTTCCTCTTGAAAAAAAAAAGTTTCTCCTGACGACTCAGAAGCTTACCAGAGGCTAGCCCGACATAGCAACAATAATGTATGCAAAATGGATTCCATCCATTGAGGTACCATTATGCATAGCAGGTGTACTTTTTAAATAGTTCGTCTGCTGAGAGCCCGAAGGGCACTAACTCTGTGTTACAGTATATGCCCTTCATCATCTCAGCAGACGAGTTGGTAACTTATGATTCTGGAGAGAGACACGCATGAATTGAAATACAAATTTATTCGGATATCATCACACTGATTTGGTTATTAACTAGCAGATATGCAAGTTACGGTTTCCCCATGAGTTTTAAAGAGATCCAAGGATTAGTGTTTAAAAACATCTTTATACGAATGATCACTCACGAATCCATTTAAAAAGCACGTTCCTTTCTTTTTATTATTTATTAATAGAAATGCCTGATTTGATTAAATCGCAATCTCTTTAAAAAATTGTCTGTGGCAAGTTAATCACAACTGCATTTATCTGTTGAAGAACATTGTGCATCAACTGTCCAGGGTTTGCAATCGACTTTTGTTATATAAAGATCAGATGCTGAAGTTATGATATAGCTGGGAAGACTTCAAACCCATATTCTGTGATTTAAAAACATGATTTCATACACACTCTTTTTAAAAATTTTATCTATCTCTTTATCTATTTTTCCAATTTATTGTAGTCGTTAAGGAAGGCTTTCTTTTTCACTTCTCCATCAAAGAGTAACTTCCTCCTAGCGGTCTAAAGCATTATAATGAACGTTGTATTAGGACTATCGTTCATTTAAAAAAAAAAAAAAAAAAAAAAAAAAAACTAAACCCTTGCGATTCTTGTACTACTCTGTATTCTCAAGTGTATACAGTTAAACAGAATCCACTTATCATACATGTAATTTTAAAAATGTATCCTTTTTTTCTTCACAATTTTCAATCTGGTGTATGATTTTAAAGTGTGTACTTGAAAAAAGGCGCCGTGGATGTATAGCTATTAATGCGCTTGAGTGGGCTCACATGGCCCCATAAAATCCCTCTCATAAATCTAAATGTGCATCAAATGTTCTTTATAGGCACTTATCATAACTGTAATATGAAACGGTTTGTAATATCATAATCATTGGCTTACACATAGCTAAAGAACGATAGGCCATTATGGATTTCAGGGAATTTAGGAAGCTATTAAAAAAGAAGGGTGAGTTCTGGAAATGTGAAAAACAATCTGTGAGCTTTCTCATTCCTTTTAAATGTCAATTTGGAAGAATATCATGGTAGAAAAAGTCCACTGAAAAGGATTGCTTTTCAAATGCCCTTATATTCGAAATATGAGGAGAAATAGCAGAAGTGTTCGGGCCCAACATTCATGCCACATGTGTGTGCTTTCCCATATACCCATTTCTATGTGCAGTGCAAGTGCTTTTCAGCGAGACTGGGTCAGTTAAAAAAAAAATCACTTTTATGATTAAAAAACCTCACAGTACACACCAATTCTTAGGTAGACATGCATGATCTACCTTTCCAAGTTGCTTTGAGACTGTTTCTTTCACAATGTTATCGCACAACCAGAACTGAACTTTATCTTTAATAAACACTCTTACCCCTTGTATGACCTCTTACAGATGAAATTGCCTTTTCATCGTGTCTTCAGATGATGTATGAAATTTGATTTCACAGGTGATAAATATCAATATTTTAGATGACACCCTTTCATATCCTTTATTAGAATTAATTCTGGGAAGATTTTTCAAACATTATCCTTAGGGTTATATCAAGGTCTTTTGGAGTAAGAACTAAATAAAATCGAACCAACCAATTTTGAAAAGCTTGTGTGAAGGCAGATACGGTCTTTCGGCGGATATTACCAAACCGACCTGTCATTTTGGGTGACGTTACGTCACCAAATTACAAACCATGAATAAATGTTGAAAGCTCCAAATATGCAGGCAGATTAAAAAAAAAAAAATTACATATTGCTTACAATATGTCAATGGCTGTAGAGAACACAATTTATTTAAAGGATTTGTAACAAATCTGAAGAAACAGTGGGCTCATACAACGGCTATGACCATTTAACATATTCATTACAAGCTACACATTTGATGGTTCAAAAAGTATTGTAGGGTTTGGGCGAAAGCAGCCAAGAGTTATAACGAGTCGAATGACAGTCAACTATGGTGCTTTAAAACAAATTTTTTTTTTATAACGATGACAGTCTATTTGAGCATGCGGATGTGATGATGGTTCCAAATCTGCCGAGTGGACCATATCTGCTGCTACACTAAACGTGAGGCTATATTACTTTTTCGCACAATAAAAGCGAAGACAAAGACAAATGCTATGCAAAGTGTGGATTGTTAGCGCAGGGAATGCCTGGTTTCCACGGCGTAACGTTGGCGGTCTACTCTCCAAGCAACAAAAAAAAAAAAAAAAAAAAAAAAAAAAAAAAAAAAAACCTCGCCAATCCTGTCACCTCGGTGAAAAGGAACGACAAGCAAATGATTAATCACCCGGCATTAGAGTAGCAATTATCACAGATAGACTCCCTCCTGCCGTTCTCATCTACGCAAACAAACCAGATGTTCTAAGCCATTGTCTATATACGGGCATCATTGGGTATGTAAATACCGTTACCCTGGCCGGGACCCGTCCGCGTGGTAGTGGGGGCTTACTGGGGCTGGGGAGCATCCCAGCATCATGCGAATGGTCGACAAACATATGGCATATGTCTCTTGATATAATTATCTATAACCGCTACCATCGCGATAGATATAACCATTACCACTGTATAACAATGTCTGCCTTTACTACGTATGGGTATATTTCTTTATCTAGTATCAGTTGCCCTGACTGAAGCCATGTTGGCCATTAAATTCCATTTTGAAGTGATTGATATTTAGCATAAATGTCGATTTGCTTTCATAGAAAGAAGGTTTTGATTTAACAAAAATGTTTTAGAAAATACTCTGTAATAATACTTAAACATTAATTTG
This sequence comes from Heliocidaris tuberculata, assembly GCA_025618425.1. Taxonomy (NCBI): domain Eukaryota; kingdom Metazoa; phylum Echinodermata; class Echinoidea; order Camarodonta; family Echinometridae; genus Heliocidaris; species Heliocidaris tuberculata. The sequence continues at coordinate 11,850,438 of CM046837.1, forward strand.
AAAATGAACACAAAAGTGATTTATTAAACATGAAGCAACTGACGATGTGGTGTAGAGGAGGTATGAACCACTGTAATGAGAGGTCTGGTAGGATGGAACCGGCGTGCCATCATCCTCTCCTTATTTTGATTGGGGGCAGAAATTATGGAAATTTAAGAAGTTGTGTTTGAATCCGGTTAAGATTCCGCCCCCTATTTATCAATTTCTGGATACGCAATTGCCCCATAATGTGTTCTACAAAAAAAAAAAAAAAAAAAAAAAATGGAAACTGATGCCGCATGGGCGTATACAATGAAACGGGGAATGAAATTATATATCTGCAAGCACTTCTCATTATCATGCGAACAAGGCGAACGAAGCGGGGGCTGGGGTCTCCCCCTCATGGAATTGTGAAATGACCAATATTCGCTCCACCTTCACGTCATATTGGAGCAGCGAATGGTCTATGTGTAATTGTTATAGCTCATTTGATATATTTTTTAATGATAAAAGTACAATTTCACTGGATTTAGCACATGTACATCTGATATTCAGGGAAGAAACTCCAGGCCATACTCCCTGCTGAAATGGTGCCCATATGCCGATTTTTGCATCGACATTAATAATTTCAGCACTACGCGATTCAGATCTATCATGGAGTGAAAGAAATGCCCCTTTCTGTTATTGAGTTTAACTGTAAGATCCAAAAATGGTGGCAGTTCATATTGTCACTTTAAAATTCAATTTTCCCCACGAGTTGCTTTGACATGATTTGTGTAATATATGACGCAAATCGCCGATCTTTCATGCGCCTTGTTCGATCATTTTTTTTTCTCTATATCATGATTCTTTTCACGATCGATTCCGCAATACGTTTAAGTTTTCAAACTCGGTTGCCTTTTACATGGCAATGTCGGTTTAATAATGGTTGAATCGAGACAAAGTGTTTGGTAGGCTGAACTGCCACTGCATGGGTAAAATGATTTCCTTATTTGTTTAAAATTCACATATCAACAAAAATTACGCTGCTCTTGAAATAATCTTAGCACAACCTTTATGTAGTTTATAAGTGGAGGTCTTTTTCTAACTATTGCCATCTGTTGCCATATGTGTTTATTAGGTCCATTTCTATGAACAATGCCTTTTCGTGTTTGCAATATTCAGAAAGGTATTAGTATCGAATAGACAATCAAATATTGATAATAACTTCGAGACATTTTCTTTGAAATGTCAATGCACTAACGTCATCAAACTATTACAATGTGATTAGTTTCCCTGAGGAATACGTATTAGGTCCTTATCGTATTCATGAATAATATAGGGAAGTGAACCGACACGCATTTTTCGAGTTTGTTTGTATGTCAGCCCATCAGACTGTTGTGCAACATGTTGATTTGGCATTTTCATAGTGATGTTTTCTGAAATCTACTTTGAATAGGTTTGAACTACGTATTTATTCTTCTATTCCCTATCTCATTCTCCATTATATTTCCTTATCTTCTCCTCTTAACTAACCCTTTCCCCCTTATTATGTGTTTCTGTATGTCGCTGTCTCTCCCCCTCTCTTTCCCTGCCCCATCTCTCTCTTTCTCACTAACGCTTTATGCCACTTCTCTCTGTGTCAGCCTGTCTGTCTGTCTGTCTCTCTGTCTCTGTCTCTCATAAAAAGCAGAGCTCTGATTCTGCCATAATTTGTGGATACAAAAGTTATGTAGATACAGACGTTCTGAATTTCTTGACGGACCCACACTTCTCATACGCACTGTTATACATGTATATATATATATATATATATATATATATATATATATATATATATATATATATATATATATATATATATATATATATATATATATATATATATATATATTAAACAAGAAATGTTTTAACGTTTCTTTTTTTTCCCCGGTTATCTTCCAGGGTGGGCGCGCGGATATTAGGCTACCAAGTGCGGGTCGACGTCCAGCCAATAACTACGACATGTCGGGCCACCTGACGGCGGGCACACGCGGGGCATGTGGGACAGGGATACCAGTTATCCACCGGACCAGTGCTGGTGATGATAGGCCCGGTGGCCGATCAGGAAGGGACATCGTACCAGGTATGTAGTTGTGTCTTACCACGTAGATTTGTTTCCAAGATTCAAACTACGGCTAATCAGAATCATGTAGCTGTGTATAAACTGTAGGCCACAATGTTATTATTTTCGTAGTTCTGATCACAGCTGATTTGTTTCATGCACGCTGTCCATTAAACCCTATCATACACAGTATATCCTAATGTTCTCACGTTGAAACTCCGACCAATATTTTTGCTGCCTACTAAAAAAGAAAGAAAGAAAGAAAAGGAAACAAAACAAAAGCAAGAGTCATATTAGGTGAAATAGCAATGCGAGGCAGATATAGCGGGTCAGCTAATCTCGAAAAATCGTCCCATGCCAGAAGTTATTTTTGTCTTCGGCCATCATAATATATTCTCTATAAGACTTTGAGTGCAGTCTGCTTAAGTCACAGCAGAATATAGTAGCAAAGCAGCAAGAGAGGATGGAGCATGAACACAGAATACGTTTTGTGGGAAATCAGTGCACGTGACATGGGAAGGTGCCAGAGTATGTGTTAAGTGGCACAGGTCTAGTAATGTCTGACAAGCAAAAACAAAAACGAAAACAAAAAACAAACAAAACAATTAGCATGTATGCTAAATCATAGGTGGACATAGTTTCGCAAAGGGGCTGACATGTTTTACCCGAACATTGATTTCCATTTTTTTCTTTCAATGAAAATTGTCTTCAGTCATTCTTTAAAACAATTAATGAATTAGTGTCATATAAGAATTACATGTATATCCAAGTCTGCATGCTTACCTTGTACTGAATTAGTCAGCATAAAAACTAGCCTGAGCCGGTGAATCTTAAATGTGGTACAATTTTGTCTTTTCCGTGACAATTAGAACCAATTGATGTTGTGACATATCGGTAAAAACAAACACGGTTCCATCAGTTGTACATGTCTCCATTTATATCTAGTAATGCAACAAATTTATTGCGTTTATTATAAAGAACAACATCAACTTCATAAAAAAGTTTTAGCACGTTCATAGAAGAATCTACGAAACATGTGTTCCCTTTTGCATTTCACAGAAAATATCACTGTCTTGCATAACATGACAAATTTAATGCTAATTATCATTTCCAACTTTTGTGGGCGAGCGAAGTGGCAATGTCATTTTTTCATAAAAATATTCTAGAAAAGATATAAGATTGACAAAATATATCACCTCGCTGCCTGAATGCGAGGGGACGATTGCCTTAACATTTTGAAGTTCGGGGGGGGGGGGGAGGGGAGGTACAACCCCCAGCCCCTAGCCTCATACACCCACAGATAGTCCTAAATTGTACGAAAAACGCACATTACTCAATCAAACGCGATTAGAATCATGTAAACCAATCTCCCGTCTTATCTTTTTCTTCCAGTTTAACGATGACAAAGGCGAGATCGATCTCTAACCTGGTGCTACGAAGACAATGATGACGATGGAGATACGATTGTAAGCCACCACTTCTTCCACGAGCCCGTTGAACATAGTGGCGATTTCTCAAGAGCGTTGAACATCGCGCGCTGTGCGAAGAGACAAAGATTTAGCATTGTCGGTGTCGGGAGGTCACTGAATTGTCAAAGCAACATGCGGTGTATCATTGAAGACATGTATGCAACAGAAATAAATTCAAAGCTCACTCGAGAAATGTCGTACTGATCTCAATCATATGATCCTCTAATTCATACAGATTTACTTACATTTCACCCATAATTATGAATAACTTCTCCAAAATCTATCTTATTTGAGATCATTATATTAAAAAAGATAATAATTGCAAAATTAAAGACTTCTACCTGAAAAAAAAAAGTATTAACCAGTCCGATAAAACTATGTACCCTCCATTATGAGAAGGGGTGAATACATACCGTTATTTTGACAAGCCTCAATTCTGCAGTAAAGATCAGATAAACACTTAATTACATGTCTAAATTACCAATGGTATTTTGATGAAATTCCCCATTAGATGTACTGCTCCCTTCTTAAGCCGTTATGTTTCATCCGTGTTTTCCAACCATGCCATTTCTTCCTCAAGTAATTCATTAAAGGCCTTTGATTTCACGAGTACAATATTAAATCTTCACTTCGTGCTTACCGTAGCTCTTAATTTCTTTCTTGCTTCTTTCTCTTTTTCAAATGTCATCGTCTGAGCAGGGTCATAAACAAACACTTTGCTTTTCTCCTTTTGAATTTTCAATGACATTAATTCAATTTTGTCGGCTGTTGGATACAGTACTCTGTATATTTTCACATCACAACGATTGTGCCTATTTTAATCATGATTTGAAGTGTTTGTTTGCTTTGATTTAAACTTAAGCATCTCATATGATGTGTATGAGCTTTATTAGGTATATATTTTTTTAAAATTCCAAATGACGACAAGCGTGACAAAATCGGCTGAAAACCGTAACGAATGTAATAACTCGTTAACTTCTTGCTGGAGTTTAAGTCCATCTGACTATCTCAGTAAGCGATATATGCTTTATTTACAGACTGGATAGTGTGAGCTTTCTCAAGTATTATAGACACAAAGTATATTTCGTCGCGCACCGCTTGTAACTTTGTGTAGAGTGTTTTTTAAAATCATATTTTCACACTTTGTTATTCTGTGTCATCTGGTTTGCTCAGTGTTTGCATGAATGCAAAGAACGTAATCCGCACATGATTTATTTTCCTTGGAGTTTCACCCTTTTCTTTTATTATTTTCTTCTGATGCAAATGGAAAAAATATAAAGAAAAACATTTTTCGGGACCTCATTTAGATGTAAATGATAAATATACACTTGGCGTATCATGATTTATTGATATCGAAAGTGGCACCCATATTTTAAAAATCTCTTTTATATAATTTAATGCAATCAGAGTATTTTAAGTTCCGCGTTGATTGGGTTTTTTGAGGATTTGTCATTGTAGTTGTTTTAGCAGAAAGGAGGATATAGCATTAAAAGAAATGAATAAGACAAAGTATATGTAGTAATAATAGTTGCTATGAAACAAATTGTTGTTTTTCATTGATATTGATACTTATTGGCAGCAAGTATTATAAACTAAATCCTTGTCTAAGATATGCATACGTTATTAGAAATTTCACATCTTTGTTTCAGTAATGATAAAGGGTAAGTGATAATAACTGATTTATGTCACTTAGCAGAGTAGAATGAATACAGAACATGAAGTGACATAGAAAATATTTAAAGATGGCCTAACTCACACGGCACGTTTTCTATTGCGCAGTGCGCCGCTGTGTGAATGTCAATGTTGCTTTAAATTTAAAGGCTTTGAATTTAAAGTCCTGGTCAGACCACAACGTTTTGTGCCAATGAGCCTCCCTTAAAGACTTTATCGTCTCGGTGGGATCGCTCGGCCACTGAATTTTGAGGACACACCTCAACGATAAAATCTGTGATCCAATAATTGTACTCCTTCGATGCGACGTCAGCGACAGAAGGGATGCAGGCAGTGTCCATATTGTTTGATTGACATAACCAATAGACCGCTTCACTAATGTATTCAAATTTTATGCATATACCTTTCAAACAAAGGTTGTTCTTGACAACCTGAAAGCTTGCCCGAGGCTTGCCGGACATAGCAACAAGTCAGGGGCGGATCTAGCTTTTTTCCAAGGGGGGGGGGGTTGAGGGGCTGAGCTGGGTATTGCGAGGGAGCGTAGCGACCGAGCCCGAGCGAACGAAGCGAGCGAGGGGGGAGGGTGTGGGAGGGGGGATACCCCCCTCCCACAGTAGGGAGATTTTTCATTTTTAGGGTTGCCAGCTTGCGATTTTAAGCATACTTGCATGCTCTATTTTTTCTCTTTTTTGTTTTCCTATGCACATTAAATGTTTACTTGGCAGCCCAAGGGGGGGGGGGGGGGTTTAAACCCCCTAACCCCCCCCCCCCCCCGTAGATCCGCCACTGCAAGTAATGTATGCAAACTGGATTCCAAGCACTGAGGCTCATTTATAAAATGCAGGTGAATGGGATAGCTCGTCACTAGGTGCTTACAGAAGAAATGTGCATGAATTTGAATACATACAGAACCGGTCTATTGGCAGTGCCAATCTGAATCCACGTGAATAAGAAAATGATAGAATTCCTTTCAAACGACCTACCCAGACCAAAGAATTCCTTTCGATGTACCTACCCAGATTTATAATAAATTGACCTTTGTGAGGCGATCAAGTAACGCTCAAACCCAGCTCTTTGCAGATGTCCCATTGTTCATTTAACATTCAGCTCAATTCATGAGAGCAGGCTCTGTATACAATGTGAGTAAAAAAAAAAAAAGAAGAAAAGAAACAAATATGATTACAACGATATTTGTTGTTCAGTCTGGCTTTCCTTTTTTTTTTTTTACTCACACTGTACAGATAAACACTCGCGGGGTCACATTCACGTAGGAGTTAATGTAGTGTTCATATCAATTGCAACAGGTGCTAGCATTTCCGAAAAACCTAAGTATAGCAAGCAAATCTGTTTGGTATCAACTAACGTCTATTCATCGCAAGGCGAATGCTTACATTGTATGATTGAATCGATACAACAATAGAATCGTTTCTACGTGTAGCCATCGGGGATGCTGCCACATTCGTTTTCAAATGACGAAGAAAGCGAGATTCAGTTAAATTCAAAATCTATTTCCTTTGTCTATAAAAGATACAAAATACGAATTAATAAATTGGTAATATTCATGATCTTTATTAATAGGTGAAAAAAACTTTTTGTTTTATCATCGCTCAACAATCGGCCATAAATGGCACATGCAAATATGATTACAATATGCTAACAATTTGTTCATATTGGTAAATTTTGGGTATACACGTTTGGAAAATAATTCATCTTAGTGAAATTGTGACTGTTTTTGTTAAAGCCTAATTTCTTTTTCAAATAAATATGTCTTGAGTAATCATTGCTATACCATAGGTAAAATATTACGTTAGTAACTTTTAAGGACTCCTTATAAATCATAACTACAGGAATAGTAAGTTTTTGCAGACACCCCTCTGGAACAAGTATGGGCATCGATGAAATCACACTTTGAATTCACAACATTCTTTGTATAAGATTCAAGATGTTAACCATCTGTCTGTAAGTCGCCTCTAAACATAGTCTCCAAAGATCAAAGTATTCCTTAATAGCAATAACGACTGCGTGCCTTTAAATTTAGTGGGACCTACGTCCCAAAATCTCATAATAGGGAGTTTTCGTTCAGCAACGTACGCAGGATTTGAGGACGAAGATTACCAATTGCACATGACAAAGGACGCCTAGGCATTCTTTGTCGAAAATGAAAGAACCGGAACGGCAATACCGTGCTAGATCAAGAGCGCACGATAAATTGCAAATGCATCATTCGCTCTGAACCTAGGACGAAACTACTGTTCTGGTTCTTCAATTTTCCACAAAAACTTTAAGACGGGCGTCCTTTGTCATGTGCAATTGTTAATCTCCGTCCTCGTTGCTGAACGAAAACTCCCTAATGTAGGATCTGCGAGTGCTTGCCGTGCTTTTTTGCAGCTTAGAATTGAAAGGCTGGCCCACATTCATATACCTTTATCCATGTCAGTTGTTCTTATCATGATTTTAACGTAATGTTCGTACAAAACTAGGTTATGCAAGGGAACTGTAACCACCCCCATTACGTTATTAAAGATGTAGAACAGAGATTAAATAGATTCTATTCTGCCGTCTTATTATTAACCGTCGTAATATCTATGTGAAATGTAGGAATACGCTTTTTAAGGGAAAGATGAAACTTCTTTTGGACGTTCAGGTTTCGCTTTTGAAGATTTGGCGAAGATCATTCATCACCTAAAGTCCGTCAAATCAAGCGACAAATAATCGCCTTCACGCTACCGTCGTATCAGGCGGCTAGCTGCAAATATGGGATTATGAGAAAGATGATCGCTGCTCCTGAAGAAGTCAGTGGCGGTATGCAGTGTTCGGTGTAAGGTCGTTTCATATCTGAAAGTGAATCGCAAGTGCATGATGCATGAAGCATTGCTTCAGAATAAATCTAAAAATGACAGATGAATATGTTATTTCAATAGCAATCCATGACTTCGTAAAGCCAGTTGTACATGAGAGGTCACTTTGATCGCATTATTACCTCAGTAATCAAGCTGTGAAGGAAATTTAGCCATACGCATTGAATGAATCACACCGTTTGCACTCTTCATTTTTGCAACCACGAATTCTGCGATATCACGCTTACAAGGATCGTCAAAGACCGCATCAGTTATTGTCAGGCAAATGATGCACCATGTGCAACTGGCGTAAGTCAAATCAGTAATTCATTGTGTAATGAGTACATTGTAACAAGTTATAGTCTTGGAGTCGCTCATTTAGAATGGCTGTACATATTTCAAGATGAATGTCAATCCCCAGGTCTGATGTCGCAATTCTGGGTAATTATTATCAAAACCATAATGCGTTTAATTTAGAAATATCACCATTTTGATTGCTTATGTAAAAATATGCACTTTGCACCGTAGATGTTAGGTCGATATGAACTCGGTTATGCAGATATTAATTGTCTAGTTAACAGTGTGAAACCTGCTTATTTTGTTGGATTAGTGTATCATCTTTAACATGTGAAAAGGGTTCCTTACGAAGCAGAGTAAAATTCCCTCGTATTTGCGAGAAATCGCACGTCCAGTAAATATTGAGGAGATCGGGTACCGCCACCGCGTGATTAGCTTAAATCGCCTGCTCAGTTGGCCGGAAAAAAAAAGAAAGAAAAAAATGTCGATTTATTCTTTATGATTTTGTGAGGTGATATATATTATTTTTCAAATTTTACTTGCTTTTCCTTTTATTCTTTTTCTATGATTTACCAGTGCATATTCATAATAACTATTGCAGTATGATCATTTACTTTTCAGTGTTAAAGTGGCATTGTCATTAGTTTGTGATAAATTTGCTGAAATTTCATTTAAAACTCAGGATTGGGAACATTTTTTAATGGATCCGATTTTTTTATGTTGTTTGAATATCTCTACCATTTGCTCATAATTCAACTTGGAAAATTTATTCCATTCATTAACTTTTACTGTCGAATATAACGCGGAGTTAACTTTTCAACAGGGCATGAATATTTCGTGAACTCTATACTGTTATCAAAAGACGTCAATATTTCTGTCAAGTGCCATTCCAGTAATATAGAAAATATAATTTTCTTAGTACAAACCACAATCCTTAGCTCAGAACATTGGAGTAGCATCTCAGACTCTAGAGTCGTCATAACACCCCATACCACAGTGCAGAGATGATTTACAACACCCTTATAGTGTACACAGTGTGGACATACACTGTGTTCACATTGTTTTCAAGCTGTGTCATACACTGTGGCCAGAGAAAGCATTGCAGCGTGTATGCATTATCTTTTGTTAGTTTGGACGATATAAGCTTACTGTGTTCACATTATTTGCAAATTGTGTGTATAACTGTGGGAGAGAGATAAATGCAGTGTGTATTCTTTTGCTTTTAGACGATGTAAGCTGGGGAAATTACCTTGTGTATGCATTAGTTTTATAGTCTAGTCGACCTAAACATACTGTCTTTATATCGTCTTCACTCTGTGTATCAATATGGTGGTTAAAGAAATAATTAGTGTGTGTAGATGATGTAAACATACTAGCCAGTATTCTGAACTCCGGTTTAACTTAAACTCCAGTCTGGTGTGGTTTAACTTTGTACATAAATTTAGACTGAATTTGCGCTTAAGTTGGGTTTAGTTAAACTCTGGTTTAACTTAGAATGGAGTTTAAATTTAATCGGAGTTAAGAATACGAGCCACTGTGTTCGCACTGTGCATAGGTTTTTTTCTGTTTTTGTTCTGTTGTTTTTTTACGTATGGAGACGTCATGTGTAAACACCCATGTTACTAGAACTATGTATAAGTAAGACTGCACTATTTCAATTTTAAAATGCTTATAGCATATTGTATGACGACGTGTTTGATAAAATATAGCATAGTTTTACTTTTCATTTCTTTTGTTCCTTTCTACTAACACGATATTCTTAATTTGATTTTATTATTCTCTTTCAGTTATGTTTGCAATATAAATGAATGTATGTTTTGATAACACTTGATTTTTTATCATCGGGTTGAAAATGTGGTTTATATGACAATAAAACAATGAGAATAATCACAGAGCATTTCGTATTCTGGATTTAGCTTATTGTCTATTTATTTCTGTATGCGGCATCTTAAGTAAGATCGTATTAAGAAAAAAAAAGAATGAGTAAACAATGATTTGATATTTATTATGTGAACGTAAACTTCAGCTCATTTTCCCTCAAAATATGTATTTAAGTTCTCTTTCCCCATTTCTCTCACTCTCTACCTCACACTCTCTTTTTAATTCTCCTTTTCATTCTTCTTGTATCTGCTTATTATCATAGCCTATTTCTTCGTCAGGCCTAATCCTCTGTTCATATTTTCCTTCCTTGGACCTACTCCAAAGTTTCCCTCGGTGTCTCTCACTACAAAGACCTACGCTCTTTCTCTTATAAACATTTCTTCACACACTCTCTCTCTGTCTCACACACACTCTTTCCCTTTGTCTCTATCACACACCCACATACCCACACACTTTTTCTCTTTCCCTCACACACACACACACACACATACACGCACGCACACACATTCTCTTTCTATCACACACCCACATACCCACACATTTTTTCTCTCTCCCTCACACACACACACACACGCACGCACGCACGCACATTCTCTTTCTCTCTATCACACACCCACATACCCACACATTTTTTCTCTCTCCCTCACACACACACACACGCACGCACACACATTCTCTTTCTCTCTATCACACACCCACATACCCACACACTTTTTTTCTCTCCCTCACACACCCACACACCCACACACACTCTCTCCCCCTCTCCTCCTACCTCTCTATCCGTCCCAGGAGATTGAACATTACTCTACTTAGCGGAATCCCTGCAGATTTCTGGAATAAGTAAACAAATTAGACCGCTAACAAGCACTAAGGCCTTCCAGTGGGCCAGTTTCCACAGAGACATCATCACTCGCATCCCTTAAAACATCGGATGCATTTGAGAAGATTGGTAGGAGTTAATAGGGGAGGGGCGGACACACAATCGTGTCTGGGGGGTACTAAAACCGTATAAATGAAAGTAGATGTTGAGCAACTGTCGGCGTAACAGCTTCATTAAAGGTGGGGATGATTCACTCATTTTGACAAAAACGGTTTCATAAGTAAGTTCTATAAAAAAAATTCCAGTGCCCAATTTTCCTTAGGAGCAAACAGAATATCAATAACAGATTTATGGAAATGGTAAGAACTTATACTTAAGTTAATTTGACACAACGACAAAGGATATAAACCAAAGGTTACCCCCCCCCCCCTCCTCCCCCAACATAATACTGTAGTACATAATATTCTGGGGCAGTAGAAATTGCAATCTTTGTACTACCCTTCTTTAAGAGTACAAGGTGCTTCCCCCAACCTATATTAGATTGAATTCTGGAAGGACTGGGGGACTGGGGTCGTAAATGCGCTACGGCTTCCAGTAAAACATTCGTAAATCTTCCGCCTTTGCCATGTCTGATGATCTCTCCGCTTACTCATATTTGTTTATGCACAATCTGGCCAGCAGTTTTGAACGCTGACGTTTCGTGTGCTTTTGATTCAAACTGGGTGATTGTTATTATTGCTTCAGATGAATCGAAATTCATTAGCATACTGCAGATGCCACCGTTTTCAGCAAATATCAACTATGCTTCTATGAAATTCATTTGTAATACATTATCAAAAAATATTCAAGAGATCTTATTTCTCACTTTAAACAAGTATAACTATGTAGTAAATCATATACATACATACATATATATATATATATACATAGTAAGTCGTTTGGACCAGCAGAATGTAAACATAAAAAACGATTTACTAAAACACCAACACGATTATCCACGTATGGGACAAGTTATTGTATTGTAGTCCCGACATATAAATTATCTTTATCTTTCTTTGTTTATTTTTCAGCTATAAACATTTTCTATTTCATCTGAATTTGCAGTCAATTTTTTGTTGTAAAATTCAATATTAATTTCGTTGGATCATTTGGAATTTCTATTTTCGTTTATCAAGTTACCAAATTCAAGATTATCTATAAATCCGAATGTGTTTTGACCAAAGGGACACTTAAGAAAATCAAACTGCCGTCGTTCTAGATTTTATTCTGTCCGGATTTTGTCACAAAGATTTGTACTACTATCAATTACTTCGTATAACTTCGTAATACTTCGGATCCAAAGTTGTCAGAAGGGGCGGGGGGTAGGGGATAGAAGGATGAAATGTTTGAAAAAAAAGGTAAAAGTCCACGATCCCTGAGAAGCGATACATACAGCGCCTTTCAAACTTTTTCTTTCAAAAGGGAGATGCAATTTTTTCTTCTTTAAGTCACATTCATTTCCCCCAAATAAAAGATTAAAATGATGGAACCTGGCCACCACCAAGAATTTTGTTAGAGCTTTACCATTTCTGACAGTGGGTTTCCATTACATTTCAGCGAAGTTGACTATATTTCATTAAAAAAATGAGATCCCATGGTAAAAATTCTTATTATTTTGACTCTTGTACATAACTTGTTCTGAAATCCCCAAGCGTTGATTTTAGATTTAGATTCAAATTTGGAATCATTTCGTAAAATTTCCAAATTAAACAGCAGACATGAGGAGTGATACATTTTGAAATATTTCCGAAGGGAGGATATTCATTACTTAGAAAGCTCTTAATCTCATCATATGATTTCTCATGCATAAACTGAGCATTTAGCCGATTGCAGTCTTAATGCATAATTGCGAATCTCTCATATTTAAAATAGATGATTGTGGGACGATAAAATAGCAATGAGAAACTAATGGCAATTTTTACAAAATCCTTTGAGCAGAATGTTACAACATCTCCCTCTCTCTCTCTCCCTCTTTCTCTTTCCTATTTCTCTCTCTCTCTCCCTCTCTCTCTCTCTTCCTATCACTCTCTTACATATGTACAACCTTTACAAGAAATCCCCTTCTACTTGTGTAAATATACGGCCATACTAGCTGCAATGCACACATCAAAATACGTCTGTAACTTTTATTCCTTGCTTTCCACTATACCACCCTTCGCTCTGTTCTCATATTTCAAAGTAATACCCCGTATACCAATCAGCGCTCGGCCATTAGACTACAGTCAGTCTAGAGGCGACTCCGCAAAAGCAGATACATTTTCTAACTTCGGGAGTTGGAGAAAGCCCCAGGGTAAAACAAAATATGAACAAACATGCCCCTTGTATGCTCCGGGAAACAACAGCCGAGAGAGCTAGAGGAAATAATGGAATTGGAAGAAAAGAACACGAGACTAGTCAAATATGGTGAAGTCACTTGCTCAGAAATGGCCAGCTTGACTTACGTAACGAAGAAAGAAAGGGCGACGCACTTTCTTGAAAGCGGGGACATGGCACGCGTCTCCCGCCGCTTTTCCCGCCCTTAGTTTTTGGCGATCGTCTGCGGGATAAGGGTTCTATGTTTACATCACGGCCACGAATGTTCTGAACAGGCGCCTTCGAAGTTAAAGGTAAACGAATCCGTTACGGTACCTGAACGCTTTATAGGAGAGACGGATGTGATTTCTTAAACCAAGGAGTTCTGTGATAACTCCTTGCTTAAACAACGAGAGTGACGGTTTCCAGGGTACGGGGCACGTGCACCACCATGAAACCTACAAGGATACGTTAAATACACAATATAGAAAATGTATCCCAAATCGTGCTCTTGGGACCAAGTTTAAACCAAACAAGGTACCTGGAAATGTGATAACTTTTAGAAGACAACAAATGAACAGTTTTGCCACAGAGCAGAGCCCTTGTAATGTCTTGTTCTTGTTATTCGTCTGCAAGAGCAAGAAGGGCATTGATGTAATGCATCTCACTTTGAATGAATGTCCTTCTGGCTCCCATCAGACGGCATCATCAGTGATATTTTTATTCATTTTGGGGGGGGGGGGGTAAAAAATCGTTCACGGTTTGTGAGCCGAATTGCAGATTTTATTATTTTTTTTTTACAACATAAGGTAACACAACATTAGTCATAAACAAAGAAACATAATTATATGGAACTATGATAATACATCCAACAGAAACAGAATATACATACACAGCTTTGTAATGATATTGCCGCCTATTTTGCCGTCTGTGGTAATAGTTACAGTGGTAGATCTAGGATGAATCATTCAATGTGTGCAAAATATTTCACATGCAAATTCAAAGGTGTAAGTCTATCGAGGGGGGGGGGATGGGTCATTAATCATTAAAAAAAAATGTATCTGACAACACTTCAATAACAGCAACAACAACAACAAAAGACACCCGTTTGTATTAAGGTGTCTAAGACTGGCCGGGAGGCACTTGCCTGCTACCCCTTACGGATCCTCAACGGAACAAAGTAACAGTGATATAATTATGCTGATGATCAAAGTAATGGTACAGTATTGTAAACTACATGTAATAATCATGGCAATCTGAAATGGTCGACTTAACCATTGGGGAATTAGCGTCTTAAATGTCAAGGCATAAAGGAGGAGATAATTATGACAACGACGACGATGACGACGAGGAAGATGATGATGGTAATGACGATGTTAATTATGATGGAGATGATGACTTAATAAAAATACATTTTAAAAAATGTTATCATGACCTGATTTCTTTTTGAGACTTAATTGAAATAGAATCTTGGGCTGATTTATATTACATGGCGAAAATAAATCACGATTTCCGTAATCCTAGAATCATCTCGAGTATTAAATTTGTAATACGATCATTTCTCTCTTGCTGGTCTAAATATAAACCTGACATGTCTCCGTTTAAGAATTTCGATCGGAGAAAGGATATCAGGTTTACAAAGTCTTAAGATTAAATTTCTCTCATGAGTACCCAGTAAGTTTTGAAGGTATTGCTTCTTCTATAAACGGAATCTTTGGAAACAATGATGAGTCCACTTTAATCCGAAACTTTGGCAAAAGTTCGAACTGAAAGATTGGTATTATTCAAGATGCATCGTATAGCATGTAAAAAGCAAGTGCTGATATTCAATCAGAGTTAACATTCCATTCCATTTAAAGCTGATTTACAGTATTGGTAGCAAAAAGGAAATTGAAAAGAAACATGTTAAATATAGTCTCATTTTGTTCTCCTTGTATCAAAAGATGTCTGTAAGAGATCATTTGGTATTCCATCTATGATTTCTGGTGAATTTCAGTGTAAATATCTGTCAGGAATGCTTGATCACTGCCATTATGCTAGGACCCTTCCACCCCGACGGCTCCCCGCACAGCAATCTTGGGGCTTGGCATAGAGACAGCGTGTGTGCACTGTGTGTAGCTACTCATTATTGGTTTTACACGTGTGTGTACAGTGTATAGCACATGCTGCCTTTGTTGGGATTTTACGTGCCTGTCCCGGCACATAAATTAGTTTTTGCCTCTTATTTGTTTAATAATCAACTTTAGGAGGCGAAATCTTCACAGTGTCTTAGTATTGCTAGTATCTTGCTATTTATCAACAAAAATTGAAGAAATCTGACGAACAGTTTTTGAGGGCTTACCAAAACTTTACATGACCTTTAACTGTTTACATATCGGGGAGCCCCACACGGTTCGCAAGTGTACACACACTCATAATTGGGTATAAGTGTTATATCTTGATACGATTATTTTTTTTTATTGAATAAAATAATCCCGAGAAACAAATCAATTATCAGAAAGATTAACACCACCACAGCTTGCAGCAGCTCTAAGAAAGAACAGACAATAAAGAGACATGAGCCAAATCACATGAGTTACCTTTAAAGGGGAGGTTCACCCCGAAGATTACTTGAGTTTAAAAAATGCAGAAAAAATAAAGAAAAATATTGGCGAAAGTTTGGACAAAATCCGTTAAAGAATAACGGAGTTATGGACTTTTGAAGTTTTGATTTTGTGACGTCACATGCGAGCAGCTCCTCCATTATGTAATGTGATAAATATTCCATAAAATACAGTTTTCTCAGAAAATTTAGAATATTTTCGTCTGTGCATTTGATATATTGTCAGAAATGTTATTCAATACTAGATTCTGAAAAGAAGCAATATTAATTTATCGTGGAACGTAAAAAAAAAATGTGAATATATGGAATATTTATTACATGACCAATGGGCAGCTGCTCGCATGTGACGTCACGAATCCAAAACTTTAAATAGTCATAACTCTTTTATTATTTGACCGATTTTCATCAAACCTTCGCCAATATTTTTCTTTATTTTTTCTGCATTTTTTAAACTCAAGTAATCTTCGGGGTGAACTTCCCCTTTAAATGAAACATTAAATGATAATCTGCTCTACCGCGTGCATGATATTAATATACTTCCACACTCTGGAAATGTTAACATCTACGTTAGATATAATGTTGCAGTGTCTATTCATCAATCATTGTCAATGGTGGATCTGGGGGAAGTGGTAGGGAGGAGGGTGCACTGGGGGACTGGGGCACATCCCCCCCCCCCCCCAGGGCTGGCAAGTCCAAATTTGCATGCCTTAAATATAGAGAATAATTTATATAATATTACCCCCGGTAGCAATTTGTTTCTTTTGTTTGTTAGAGATATTTCCGAATTGCCAGCCCCCCCCCCCCCTCCTGCAGTAGAATTATGGATCCGCATCTGCTCATCCAACGCTCTACAGGAAGTTAAGCGTCTCGATTTACCCACGCTCATCTGTATTTTTTCTGCCTGATAGCCAGTGGCATATCCACAGACTGATATACAGGGGCAGGATCCCTGGGGAGGGGCGAAATGTATCTGTGATGGCAGTGTGATGGCAGTTAGCTCGCCCCCCCCCCCCCGTCATACTCCTGTAGACCAATTACAATTATATAAAAAACAAAATCTTTTCTGCTCTGAGCCAAGAATGAGTTAGGCCTATGGGATAGCTGTTAAAGTATATCATCATTAGTGATTTCAAGCCAACATACAGTGTTGGTAAGCCAAGTAAAAAATATACTGATTTTTGTTTACAACATGCAACATATTTTAAAGTCACTTTTAAATGAAGCAAGTGAGAAAAGTTAAAGTGTACCAATCACCTGAGAAAAAAAAAATATGTGTACAACTAGGTAGAATAAAATCAACCTCAAAGAACTTTATCTGTCATATATAGATCAACAGTTAAGGAGTATGATGGAAATAAAGGATAAGATGAAAATGCTCGCGCGGAACCGAACTCCGAGTTTCGTTCCGCGCGATCTCTGATCTTGGCGTGCGCGTAGTGGTGCGGTAGTGGTGTAGTGGTGCCATAGAGTTACATACGCGGTGCGTAGTGGTGAGTCTGTTTTACGCTTACAGAATAAAACACACAAATTTAAAAAAAAAAAAAAAAAAAAAATTGAAGCCCATATTTTGAATATAGTATAACGACATGGAACCTCTAACATACAGAGCAAAATTTATTTGAAGCCCATATTTTGAATATTGTATAACGATATGGAATCTCTAACATAGAGAGCAAAATATTTTTTGGTGATTGGTACCCTTTAAGTGTTCGCTGCGTTGGCTTTTGTATTCGAAACTTTGTAAATCCAATCAAATGATTACTAAGTTGATTTCAATTATATGTAAATGGCTTTTTAGAAGATGAATACTTTGTATTGATTATGACACTGCTGATGAACTTACATTGCAAGAAAATGAGAAGTCAAGATCTACTTCTTTACAACGACATCTTAATTTTTGTTTTTCCTTATTAGTTGTTGCTTATATTCATTTATATTTCTTCATACATTATCATTCATGATTCTATTGTTGCCTTTACAAGGTACACGTATGTTCCTATTGATATCATATAGGCCTATACATAATTATATATATATATATATATATATATATATAATTATGTATATATATATATATATATATATATATATATATATATATATATAATTATGTATATATATATATATATATATATATATATATATATATATATAACGCCTGACCATAACATCGGACACTTCCGAGTTAGTATCCTGAAAAGTGACTTTCATTCTGATGCGGCCAGGAAGGAGAGAGAGGAACGTCTCATCCACTACCTCGGCTCTCTCCAACCTGGTGGAATTAATGTATCTTTTTACTCCTTTCCTGTCGTGTAATTTCTACTTCTCTCTCTCTTTCTCTCATTCTCTCTTTCCTTTTCTTTTTCTTTTTCTGTTTCTCTCTTTCTTATTTCCTCCCCCTTTCTCCCTCCTTTTCCTTTTTGCTTTGCGCTTCCTTTCCTTTTCTTTCTTTCTTTCTTTCTTTTCTTTGTGACGTTTTTTACGTCACTCTCTCTCTCTCTCTCTCCTCTTAGCGTTTTTTGTCATTGGATACGCTAGTTTCCATGATACTTTTTCCCTTTTTTGCGCTTCTTCCTCTTCTCTTTTCTTTGTGACGTTTTTTTTTTTGTTTTTTTTGTTTTGTTTTGTTTTTTCTTTGTGACGTTTTTATCTCCTCTCTCTCTCTCTCTCTCTCTCTCTCCTCTCCTTTCCTTTCCTTCTTCTCATTGGTTGCGCATGTATCCTTGGAGATTTTGTGTTTTTATGCGCGTCATGCTCCTTGGATGTTTAATAAAATTTCATCATTCCTGATGAAGGCCTATGGCCGAAAATTTGACTTCTTTTATTATCTCTACGGTTGTTTTCATTTATTGTGAACTTTTGTTATTTTTCATCAACCGACGCAGGACTAATTATTTTACTTTATATATATATATATATATATAATATATTACACGACATGTATTTACGATTTATATTCAAATTACGAAATGATTGTACCCTATATATGCGTGCTTGACACATCGAAGAAAATATTCACAAACAATCAGATCAAAATACCCGAAGAAAAGAAGCAAATTAAATGAATTCAGAGTCTGGGGTATAATGCTTCACCTGCCTCCGGAGTGCATTTATTTTTAGCTTTTGCAAACGTACAAAAAATTTCGCGATATACAGTCATGTTGAATATGACGGATGTGTTGTATAGAGATGTAATGATATGTAACGTATTGCTATTGTTTGACATAATAGGACCTATACTGATGATCTCAGATGGAAATATTTAGAAAATTTTAGATCAATGATCACGATTTCATTTGAATAATTATCTTTAATATAAAGTATATTTATGGAAAGAAAAGGATATAGACCTAATAGCTTCATCTTACCTCATTACGCTTGTAATTGACATGTCTTATTCGACAACCATGTTAACAAGCGTTTGGCTTGTTAACAGTGCTCATAAAACCATCCCGAAATAACAATTTCATCCATTTGCCCAAAAGTGCAGAATGATTGTGTATAAATTACAGATGGCAAACTACAAGGGATTGCAAGTACGTCACGAGCATTCTCTTTACACGGAATAAGCGGTGCGGGCTTATCACCACACTCACAATCCTCTCACAATAGATACTCCTTGCATAGCGCGCATTCTTCGAGTGCCTTGCAGGCCGAATAGAAAACTATAACCCAGCGCGGGGTTTTATGTCGTCTGCAACGCCAAGCTATTACATGGACATACGAATGTACATGTGTTTATTGCGTGGATGTTTAATACCTGGATTTCTAGAGGTTTATTCGCGCCTTTCTAGCAACATAAAGTATGTAAAAGTAAATACTTGCTAATTCGCATCGTTGAATGGGAATAAATTGGTGAAAAGTACACGTTTCTCTGCTGAAATACGACGGAGTAGTTTTTAAACGCCGTGTATTATCGCTTATACTGTGATGCCGTGTTGAGTAAGTATACCATTATACCGTGGTGTAGTAATTGTTTTCATATAGTCGTACTAAGTTAGTCGTAAGCAAAAAAATAATTGAATTGCTGTATATCTACAGTTATTCGTGTTGAAAACTTGAAATCAAAACAAATTTCTTCAATAGGGTATATGTGTAAGTGTGTGGTTAGATCTAGCAAATAATGCCCAAGTTTCCTATCTTTTTAGGGTTTCCTGTATACTGTTCCGACATTGACAATTGTCAGCTGCGTAAATGTTTATGTGTGTGATTTGTGTGTGTATTATACAGTGTAATTAATACAAGTTATGTAGGCTTGAATAATATGAAAGTATAAGTATGGCGCATACCGACTGAATAACTTTGCAGTTGTGCTCAAAATTATCATACCCTTTGAATATCGCAGATTTTAGCATTTTTCCTAAAAATGAAAGGGAAACTGGAGTTACGTGCACATCACTTGAGTACATCTAGTTTTAAACTACAAAATGAATGCTGATTTCTGTTCCATCTCATTTGCATAACAATAGAAAAAAAGTGAATTCAAATCCAAATTTTATGATATTCAAACTTATTCATACCCTTGGTGATTCATTGACTTTGTCGATCAATATGAATCTAATCCTTGTGATTAAAACTTGTAAGACTTCACATACACTGCCACAGGACTACTGGGATATCAGGCCAATAAATGGTATCCAACGGCTTAATCTTCTTGAGAATGCTGTCCAGGCATGCCTTCACCTGGGGTTCCTTGGATTTAAGGCAGGTTTTGTGTCTACAGGTGCTGTAGTTACAGACTTAATGATGACAGGACTATATGATATTGATATTTTCATCTATTTTGCAATGCATTTTGTTGAAAATTCTTAATCTAAAATAAAGCAAAGCACTCTACCTGGAGATACCTTCATTGGAGACATTCGCTGTTGACCTGTCTGAGGGAAGGTATTCCGTCTTACTTTTGGTCCATTATCATTAAGAACAGGCGCGCCGGAAGCAGTTTGGGATTGGGGGGGGGGGGGGGGGGGCAAACATTATAGGGGGCTCACCTTTCAAGGGCTCATGTCTTCTCACCCCTAAAAAAACACACACGCTTTCCCATACACCTTTCAGAATATTTCGCTATTAAACACGTCTAATTCAAAACCTCCACTACGTTAAAGTTTAAAGTTTGAATGCTTTATCTGTCTTCAGTGATCTCCATGAATACGAAAAATGAATACAAAGGCTTACAATTACGTACTAAAGCAATCGAGCTTTTAATATACACACGATTTATACTCCTTTACTACTGATTTTTTTTTTTTTATGGGGGGGGCTTTTTTTTTTTGGGGGGGGGGGCGAAAATGCATTTTGCCACCCCCACTTTTTCGTTTGGGGGGGGGGGGGGGTGACCGCCCCCTGCCCCCCCCCCCCACTTCCGGCGCCTATGATTAAGAATGTTTAGGAAGGCCATAGTAGTGATCTAAATACTAAAGGTTAGTTGGTGCCATTTCTGTCAGTTTGTTCAGTTATACTAATTGATACACTTTGAGTCTGGACATCTGCCATATATAAGTTATTGCATGACTTTTTTTTTTAATAGAAAAGTTCACATAAAATATAGATTCTTCTTCCCCATAACCCTGTAGGGACGAGGTATGTAAATTCATTACTATGAGTAGTATTGCAAGATTCAGAATACATTTTGTTGTTATGTTGGTGAAACTTCTTGCAAGCATCACGTCGTCTCCAGTAAGAATTGGTTCAGAGGCATGTGCCGGTTTTATATCCATTTGAGAATTGGTCAATTTTAGAAACATTCAGAGAGCTGAGAATTGTAATAAATTAGCATAATGGAGCAGTGATGCAATTCATTTTCACAGCACAATTCGGTTTGTTATTGTCTTTTCCTTCTAAACATCGAATGATAAGTGTAAGTCGAGCGGGGGGGGGGGTGGTAATAGGACCACTGCCCCCTCCCCCTTAATGTTTTTTAAAACCATTTTTTTTTGTTCGGGCTAATACGAGGCTCTAAATTGATAATCTCTATTATTATTTATTGCGTGTGACATTCCGTTTTACCGGCATATATCGAATCTCAGTGGCATAGGGGAGAGGGAGGGGGGGGGGGGGCATTGGGGACACGTGCTCCCAATAGAATGACCAACAAAATAATGAGGAAGCTAGAACTCGAAAGAAAGGGAGAGGTGAATGAAGACGTGAAGGCAACGTGAAACACACACACACACACGCACACACACACACACACACACACACACGCACACACACACACACACACACACACACACACACACACACACACACACACAAAAAACACCGTTGATATGACTCCTTCCAACTCCCTCCTCGGTCAACGGCCTTCTTCGGACCTTTCGTATTCCATCCACCTACAAAGATCTCAATGGCTGGATCCACATTACGCCACTATCTCAAGCCCTTGTCTCGTTTGTAAATAAAATATCAGACTTGATCAAGTGACAACACAACTTATTCGACAGAAGCCTTTGGCAATGACAAGGCCCATATGTCATCATGAATTAGTGATTTTAATACATACAATTAATCGCAAAGAACTTCTCGCGGCATAATACATAAAATAGCTCTGTAATTTCTTCATTTTTTGATGCGGTGCATCATTATCCCTTCTTAATTCTTCTGCATTAATCTTAGATTAGCATTAGACAGGGGCGGCGCTACAGGGGGCAGAGGGGGCCACCGCCCCCCTATGATTTTTCAAGTAGTGAAAAAAGAAAAAAAAAAAGAAGAAAAAAGAAGAAAAGGAGGAAGAAAAGGGAAGAAAAGGGAAGAAAGAAGAAAGAGGAGTATTAAAAAGAGAGGTCTTAAACATATAACTCTATATTCCCCCTGTTATTTAATGGAGAAAAAATATGACGTCATCTTTAGGTCGTCTTGCCCCTCCTATCAAAATAACCTGGCGCCGCCCCTGGCATTAGACCTTAGGTTTTACCTCCTAGTTGAGAATTTAAAAATGAATAGATATATAATCCTGCATGTACATGGTGGAGGGAACTATATCGACACATCCGAAGGATTTTGGGGTACAATAACTCTACCAATGTCAGTATATTTTTGAGTCGTTAATTTTGCTCCTTGATTCTGACTACTTTTTGGCAAAGCCTATAGATGACAGTCGCAGGTTTCCAAAAATATTTTCTAGGTATTTCATCTATGATCCCATAGACCTACTTTTCAGTTAATCATGATAAATAAAATAAGCAACTTAATTGTCATAATGAGCATTTAGTATTTAAGGATCGAGGCGTTCCATCAATGACGAGGCGTTCCCAACTTGTCAAAAAACAAAAACAAATACATGCGTAAAGATTCTTCATTTATAGAATTACTTTTCAAATTATTATCTGAGTTGTGATTCTTATGAAAGGGAAAATTTACTTCATCTGGTCCTTATGTTTAGATGAAACCACCTTTCAAGGTTTCATGGCCAAACCTACGGTCTTTTCAGATTGCAATAAACTAATATTGACATCCTTCCCTTCCACCATCGCCTTCCTCATCCACAACCCAGAGGTGCATCCTATACATCATTTTACGATGACAGGTCTGTCGTCTGACATAAACAGTCATAACGTGAGAACCTGCATTATTTTCATACCCGTATAAATGTCACCTACCTTGCATCTTGTACAGACTTCATGTTCAGTCTTTACAATCTCCAAAGACTTACATGCCCTTTACTCGTGAGTACTCATGGCGCTGCTCCTCATGTCTGATACTATGTGAAAGAATAGTCTTTCCAGGATTTGGTCTTATGACTTAGTGATCCTACAAAGTAGTCCTGCTACTTCGTGTTCAACATCCCATTGGCCCAACGTTCGATCTATTTCTTAGTGGTCCTACGTGTTCGTAGAACCACTTTCAAGTGGCCCTGCATCCCAGTTTCCTACATCAAAGCGGACCCAGTTTTTAGAGGTGGCCCAATGTCCTGGTGGCCTTATCACATTAGCCATATACACCAGTGGCCGTATACAAGTGGCCCAATGTCCCAGTCGCATTATCTCCCAAATGGCCCGTCATCTCATTGTTCCTGCATCCCAGCTATCCTACGCCCTCGTGGTCCTTCTGCCCTCCATTCCAGTGGCCCTATATCTTAGAGGTCTTTATATATGTCCCAGTGGCCCTATAATTATAGTGGTCCTAGTTCCAGTGGCCTTAATCCCAGTGGCCCTTCGTATCAGTGGCCTTATATAATTAGTGGCCTCACATTATATTAGCTCTACATTCAAGTGGATCTATATCTCATTGGCCCTATTTCCCAATGGTCCTATTTCCCATTGATCCTATACCCACTGTACGACTCATGTGACTTCGAGTTATGCAAGGTAAACTGCACTTTATTCTCTCTTAACCCGGCCAGAAATAAAACAATTTTACTCATTCCATTTCAATTGAATTCTTAAGTCACACAAAACAGTTATAATAATATATTACATTTATATGGTGCATTATGTGAATGCTTCAGTGCACTTTACAATGTGTTTTTATTTTTTATTTTTTTACTATAACCCCTGGTCATTGGATTTCAAGCCCGCACACAATTGTGCACCATCTCCACTCCTTAGGGAGCATTCCTACCAGTTTGCCCCTTTCACATGCACGCATGTAGGGCAATAGCAAAAACAGTCACAATGATATTCGGCAATCCCCACACATTATATCCTGGGAAAGCAGTGGCACAAATCCATTTTTAAATTCGGGGGGGGGGGGGGGGACATTCGCCTCCAAAATTCTCTGACAAGTAAAAAAAAAAAAAAAAAAAAAAAAGGTTATTCAACAAGGTGGGGGGGGGGGGAACATTCGCCTATCTTCAAAAAGGTGGGGGGGGGGACGTGTCCCCTTGTCCCCCTGGATTTGCGCCCATGTGGGAAAGAGTGGCAATGTAGATTAATGTCTTGCCAAAGGACGTTAGTGCCACGACGGGACTTGAACCGCGAACCATGTGATACACAGTCTGGTGACGTATCCACTTGACCACGACACCTCTATATGATTGACCACACCCAGGCCATTCACTTTCATCTAGTCTATGTGAGAATAACTTTACACCTTGAATATCAAGAAACAAACATGAAGTAAACTATTCAAACCTTATATTGCAATAATGAAATTACATGTAATGCCGGGTAGTTTCGAGCTTGATAAAAAAAATCGATTTGTCAAACAGACATGCTATCTAAGAGTGACATGCAAGCATTATGGTAACCAAGATAAAAGGTTAATCCCCCCCCCCCCATAATGCGTAATTTAACTGGTGACGCTAATAAGTGCAATTCGATATCAGATTATAAGAAGTTCCCTTGACAAATTCCAAAATGCTTTTATTTTAATCTTAAAAGCAGATTTTATCCACAGGAGATGACTACTAAAACGGACGCATAGAAAGGAGTCTACTTTTATCACCCTCTCCCCCCGCAATAGAGAGCAACAGGCTTTTAAAGAAAACGGTAGCTCTACTTTTGTAATATCAAATGCTCCTTCATCATGTTTCCTCGTTCAGAATTCTCAGGACACGTGATTTCAACAAACACTCTGCACTCTAAATGCATCGCTCGCTTTCTCAATTTTTCCTCAATTGACAACCCTGAAAAATAGAGATTTCATAAAGTGTCGCTTTGCCCTGGATACGCGTTCTGCCTCCGGTCCTATTTCCCCTTTCTTCCGAGGCGGCAAAATTACGGGGAAGAAATTGAGAAGAACTCCCACTAATAGAGTGAAGAAGGCGGGAGCAAAACGCATTAGGAAATATGATTTAGGTTAGAGTACGGTATAGTCACGGCAAACACGACGTGTGGATATGATATATTTGATCTTAACATGATAGAACTACAGAGGTGCTGTTTTCGACGATACCTTGTTTTATCTAGTTTTCTTCATGTTTTCTCTACCCAGATATTACTCTTTTCTTGCCATTTACATAGTGGTAGCTCTCTCCCTCTCTTACTCTCTTTTTCCATCTCCGCCTCTATCCGATTATTATCTTTTATCCCTTCGTACAGCGTGCTTATATTTTCTGTTTCTGTATCTTTTTCTCTTTGACATTTGGGCATAGCATACTTAACAATTCGATCTGTTTTGTTTGGATGATACACAAGCAAAATAAGTCGTTTCCTTGTCTAATTATTACTATCATGATGATGATGAAAATGATGATGATGATGATGATGATGATGATGATGATGATGATGATAATGATGATGATGATGATGATAATGATAATGATGATGATGATGATGATGATGATGATGATGATAATAATAATATAGATGATGATAATGACAATAATAATAATAATGATAATAACAATAATATAATAATAATAATATTTTGTTTAACGAATTAGGCTCCTTCTCAATCTAATGAATATTGTAGTTATTCTACATTACCCTCATGGTTTTAATTTCACTTGTTCTAAACTTTGAAACGTATTATGGTTGATAAGGATCAGTATAATTCTGTGACAATTATTGAAATAACATTTGAAACAAATTTTATCTAAATATATTTAATTATGTGGCAGACTGGTACAGTCGAGGTCTTCTATCAAATAAGTGTGAAAGAGCACAAAAGCTGGTATAAAAGGGACAGATTTTTTTTTTTTTTTTTTTTTTTTTGGGGTGGGGGGGGGGGGGGGGGGTAATTACCCAAAAACTCTGACTAGCAAAAAGATAAAACAAATGCAAACATTCAGTGTTTTTTCAGTCTTCAATGTGAAAAGGGGGCACAAGTACGCAATTAGGGAGAGAATATTTTTCTTTGGTGTACATGTACTATGTCATTTGGGTTTTAAAGGGGGCAGGACGAGTTTTGCTCTAATAAAAATAGGGAAGCATATATCAAATACAACAATAACTTCAAAAACCCTGCTTTTACCGTGCCTAAACGTGATTCGCGCTGTACATCCGATATCCCAGTAGATATACCAAGTGATATATCCTGATGAGAAAACATCAGTTGGCTTCTGATGGAGCTTCTCATGGCTGGCTATTTCCAGCTGTTTGGTGGCTTGGTAAAGCGATGGGCTTGATGACCCCAGGCGCACGTGGGCGATATGGGCTGAGCCTACCTTCATTAACGAGTCTCTTGTAAGGCGTGCTTTTTTTCCCCCGGTGTGATTTAGTGTATGGAGGATTCATTATCGTACAGTAAATATCGAAAGGTTCCGCAAATATAGCCACATTGGCCTGCATGTGTGTCCCTTTCTTTCGTAACTTGATAGGAAGTTGCACATAAATGTTACACGATCTGCATTAGCCTATATGTATTTTCACTTGCATGATTTTGCCTGTTCACTCTCCCCCGCAGGCCATGCACGCCTTCGTTATTTCTTGCAGGGATATATACTGCAGAATGATGTTAGAATGAGAAGGGGAAAAGTCAACACGATAACGGCATGATAATATCACTTTTTCCTCACTACGCATCATAAATGTTGTGTTTATTCATTATATAGTTGGATGTGTACGGGGTGCACTGAGTGTGTATATATTCATGGAAGATAATACGTAACAATTCGACACCGAAGTTCAAATTCATTTTAGCCATATATAGACAAGCAAATATTATGCTTCACACAAAGGTAATCGACGAATTAATTTAAAAATAGTTCACCTTCTATAATACATGTTCTAAGCCCTAAGTCAGCACACCGTGTATAAACTGTCAACTATCAAATCATCTGGTTCAAGTTCAAATTCAAATTCGTATATATTTAATTTCCAACCGAAAGAAAAACAGTGGCATTACAGGTAGTATTACAGAAAATATGAAAAAAATATATTACATATTCATTTTTTTTCTTGATAAGTGAAAAAATACACTATACACATAAATAAATAATTCAAAGAAATTATTAAAAGAAATTCTTAATTTCTGAGCCAGAAGGGCGTTAACTCTGTGTTAAAGTATATGAGTTAACGCCCTTCTGGCTCTCAACAGATGATATATGTTTTCTTATTATCACGTGAAACGATTATCAAATTCTATATTTCAGGCTGAAATAATTATAAACAGAAATAGATTTGAAGAAAACATGCACTCTTGGGCAACCACTAGTTGGTTAAAGATTAGGCTAACCAATTTCTGAGCTACATTTGACCAAATCAGCTAAAGTAAGCTCGACCAATTTGTAGCAATTTTCTATACCTAATGATCGGGCATATATTTACCAACAGTGCTTGATATATTAAGGTTGGGAAAAAGTTTCTCAATTTTTAAACTACTTTTATCAAGTTGGTTAAAGTTTGTTGGGCAAGTAATAATTGTTGGTCATATTTTTTTTTTCAGACAATGAAGGAGAAATTTTACCCAATCTGATGCAGGGTCGAATAAAAAACCCAAACATTAGATAAAGATAGGTCGGTCCGTTGGTCGGTCGGACATCACTACTACCAATATCAACACTCTAAAATATTGGGTAAATTAAGTTGGGTAATAAATGACTAGTTGGTAAAAGAATTACCAAATGCTAGGCTATTTTTTAAACCAATAATCGTAGCTTGCTCTCTGGTTTCTGATATCAAGTATAGAAGACATAAACTTGTTATAACAAGTAGAATTATTTCCTTATGGTTATTATTATTTTCATATATTTCGCAGGAAGTCCAAAGTGCGGAAAGCTTGACATCCGGAATCGTCGCCATGTGCCTCTATAACTCCTTGGGATTCCATATATGAGACAACCTCTTCCTTTAGGTGAAAGCCTTCAGCATTTCTGTCCATTACCAGTCACATTAGCGCCTTACATCACCAGCCAACATGCAGAACAACGGGTCGGACCGAGGACTTGATCCAGCCACTGGATGCGACGAAATGTTCCTACCCCAGCACTCGGTCTACCAGCTCGGATCGTTCATTCTTTTCAACGGGTTCCTGGTCCCACCCAATGTCGGTCTAGCCCAGGCCCTGTGGTTGCGTTCCACTTTAGTGCTCGGCGTATTCTGTTTCGTACTCTGGTCTGGTCCAGTGCTATGCTGGCCCGATGCGTTCGGATGGAACATGGCGGCCTTTTTGCTTAACTTGGCGCATCTTGTATACCTCATCTACCTCGTGTATCCTACAAACTTTGAGGAGGAGATCGAGAAGGTGTACGAAACCCACTTCAAACCGTTTAATATCACAAAGAAAGAATTCAAGAAGATTTTAGACTGCGATGGGGAAATTTACGAATTAGATGCGACAGGACGGTATGCGGTTGAAAACAAGACGAGAACGGATAAACAGATAGCTATGCTTTTAACTGGACGGTAAGTAATAGAATAAGCAAATTATTTATTTAACAACCATTTACATACAGTATCCAATCAAACTATCAAAGTAAACAGAATACAAGGGAAGAAGCACTATCCCGGATGCATGAATGGTATGGCACCATATTAAAAAAAAAAAAAAATCGTTGCTGAAAATGTAAGGGTGTGAACAGGGAACTCACGTCTTTCAACAGGGTTCTCCTGGCTTTTAGTATGGTTTCGACGACACTGTAATTTTGTTTAGCAGGCAATAATTATGCTACTGTAATTGGTAAGCGCTGTTTGGTTCTGTGGCACATGCTCCGGCGACTATTGCACGGCGGACAGTTTCTACGACCAACAAATTTCTTCGTACACAGTAGTAGTTGGCTATTTGTGACATTTCGATTAGAACTGTACTTTGCCATATTTTTAATCGTTTAAGGCCTACCCTTTTTTTCCTAGAATAAAAAAAAAAAAAACCCAACCTCATTTTGTACACTTTCCATCGATACAGCTGGTAGGTCCTCATCTACCAAAGATCACATATCACTGGGGGGGGGGGGGGGGGGCATGTCTCATCGAGATCCGCGTAAATCACTTTCTGAAAAGCACCCTAAACAGGGATTGTAGTAGGAGTAGTTTTGATACAATAAACAGGTAAACCCGTCCAAAATCATTGATTTTTATACCGTTAGATAGAAGATAGATCTTCTTCTTATCACCTCTCAGTTTGATACCCTTTTCTTGATTTTTGCTGTTTTTGATACCCTAAACGCGTAACAAGGCTTACGCGCCTAATGCTGAATAAGTACCCTTTTTATCCGTTTTCGTATACGCGGATGATGTACAGGCCTCAATGAGACATGCCCCCCGGGCATATGACTATCCTTGAGATAGGAGACATGGGGATGAGAAGGAGGGGGGACGGGGTACTCGGACTGTCTTCAGACGTAGACGCTGTTCTACAGATCTTTTTTTTTCAGGGGGGGGGGGGGGTGGGTTCCACTAAATCCAACATGGTATGTCCACATCTACTAAAGATTCCAGATCACTATCATTGAAAAGGGAGTCAGGGGAAGGAGAGAGAAGGGTAAATCAGATTTTGTCGGAACGGTGTATTATCCTGTAATGATTTGTTTTGTTTTGTTTTGTTTGTTTGTTTGTTTGTGTGTTTGTTTTATGTTTTTGTTTGTTGTTTTTGTTTGTTTTTTGTTTTTTGTTTGTTTTGTTTTGTTTTGTTTGTTTTTGTTTTTGTTTTGTTTTGTTTTGTTTTGTTTTGTTTTGTTTTTTTTTTTGTTGTTGTTGTTGTTTTTTTCGGGGGGGGGGGGGGGGGGGGTTACAGATCTCATTGATCCAAGCAAAATAAGTCAACATCTACCAGATATTGTCATTTTAAGTGGGTGAGGGAGGACAGGGAAAAAAAAAAAAGGGGGGGGGGGCTCTGATTGCGTTCGGATGGTGTATTATACTATTCATCTGTACTATTTTTTTCTTTTTAATATTGTCAAAACATCCATTGGTAGCAATATGGTGTTTCCACATCTACCATAGATGGCCTTAAGTCATTGAGACCTAAGAAGTGAACGAACGCATATTGATTCGAAACAGTTTCCTGACCTCAAATTATGCCAAAGAAATATGAGGTGCAAATGGCATAGCGCAATGCACGTGTTGGTTTGGATGGCTTGTGAATGGTTACCATGGTTACAAGAAAAGGAGTGAAACGATAGTGTTGTGGAAATATAATCTTATGAATATACATGACGGATTTTATGGGCTTACAAAACAGCCTCTGCCTCAATACTGCATTCCAAGTGATATATTCCTCAAGAATTAAAACAACTCACCTAAAGCTATATATTCACAGGTATCGTTAAAGGTTCGATTTCTCGATCGTGAGGAAAGAAACGCTTTATCTTATTTAATTTTGTCTAGTCCGTCGAGCGGTAGCGGAATGATGTGAGAGGTATTGTGGATGTGATCCCCTAAAACCTCTGTTCACAAATCATCGATTGCTGTCGGCACATTTCAAAGGACCTTATTTCCGTTGCTTGTTGGCGAATTGTCCATCTACCTGCCCCCCTCCCCCTCCACCTCATGGCAGACTCATTACCATTACGCTACGCCATTGCCCCCGAGTTCACTTCGAGGGGCAAAGAAAGTATGTAGCGACAATTATTATGAAACCTCACTCCGAGGTTTAATGGAGAACGAGTGCTATGCCGTTTAAGGTACTATCAAAGGTTTTAATTTTCTTTGGCTAGAACAGCATAATCCTATAGTAGTTCGTATTATAATAGAAGTGAAATAGTAGCTGTAGCGGTGGTTATTGCCTTGGTAGTAGTAGAATAGTAGGCCTAATACATTAGTGTACGAATTTAGCACATGGTTAATTTGCCACAGTCCTTGCGTAATTAAACTTATTTTACATTACAGTCCTGAATACTACATAGTCACTGGATAGAGCAAAGTACCATCAAAACTATATAAACTTAGTCTTACTGATAACCAATCGAAAGCGAACTCAGATATGATTACATGGGACTACACAAACATATTATGACTTCAGAATTGGGTCCAAAGTTTTGAACTATTACTAGTCATATTTTTAAAAAATGAGAGCACTTCGAGTTCAAACTTTTTTTAATGGGACATTGCTGATATCCTGCCCCAGTGAAATAAGAAAAGAAGAAAAAGCTCATCAGAATATTTTTTCACTTTTACACAAACTCGACCTTCTCTTTAAAGGTGTATTGGAGGGACTGGAGGACGATTAGATACGCGGTTTATCACGTGCGACCTTTTATGAACATCATATCTGTCATACGGCATCATCCTTAATCAGACTCAGAGTGTGTGGAGTAAACATGTCAGCAGATAACAAATGGCGGCTATATAACACTCGGGGAAAAGATAATAGTCGCCAAGAAGCTGATTTGAATATTTGTATTCATTACTGCTGTATCTATTAAAACGGTTGTTGTAAGGTTCAATAACCTGATTTTAGAGGCAAGCATGGTAAAAGTTTTCCGTCAGTACTTACAAGAAATACTTATAGTCCGAATATTGTCATTGACTTCATTTACGAAGCCATGCAACATTTTATTAGCCTAGGTATTAGGCTACAGCAGTCATTTTCGGTGCACAGCTTATGAAATAAATTTATCAGCTAACTTTTGTCGTAAGAAATGTTTGACCTCATAATGACCGATGCGAATTCTAGAGCTGGACCCCTTTGTTGCAGTCACCTGGGTTGAGAGAGACAATTCAATACAAAATACCTTGTTATTATTTTTTATAATACCTTGTTTTATAGTATTGAGTGAGTGACTAATTGGGTTACCAACAACATTTAAGTACAATACATTTTTATACAATGATATTTACATGTAAAGGAAGAAAAGCATTGGTTGGTAAAATGGCCAGACAGTATAGCACATGTGCTAGTCGAGCATGACCCACAACAGAAAATCAAGTAATTCGGTAAAGTTCAGCAAACAGTTATTGAATTATAGTTACATTCATTCCCAAAATAAGAATAGCTAAGAATGAATTACAAAAGTACAAAGTAATGATTTTAAATATATTTCTTGTACATATACAGACTATTTGCATGGATGTCTTCATTCATGATTGACTCAGAAGGTGTGTTTTAACAGAATTCCGAAACCTACTTCTAGACCGGGTTGAAATGTATTAGTACCGGACTGGGTTTCAAACACGTAAAGGTGTTTTATCAAGCCTTAATATTGATCTTAAAGTAATATACATATCAAATACAATAAGATATGACATTTCTATTAAAAAAAAATCCCATAGTTGTGATAATGCACGCATTCCCCTCGCCCCTCTATAAAAAACTCCCTTGATCCTCCACCGATATATGAGCCGTAAAGTGATTTGCTCATCGACACCACTCACGCACACCCCTCGGCGACACGTTCCTGGTATAAAACCAGATTGCCATGAGAGGTGTTCCACAGGGATCGATAATCGCAGAATGGACCCTTTTGTAAATTGTTGACGTTCCCTCATTGTGCCACGGGCCTTTCATACGAAACGTACGCTTTCTCTCTTTCTCCGATTCTAGGTCGTTGCTTCTATAAGATATTAAGATGCAGTGAGATTGCGATGAGACTGGGCACTCATTCACTGACGTAACGGTCACGAATATAAGATCAATAAACTATATTTTCATTTTTGTTCAACTGATATTTTCTTACTAAATTCGATACCGTAATTGCATGAATAAAATTAGTGCAGAAAACAGAAAGATGAAGGATGCATACATAACAAGAAAATATCGGTCAAGTTTTTCACCCATTCAGATTCGTGAATTAAATTCAGAATATATTATATATTCATGTTGGTATTTTGGAAATAAAACGAAAATCCACCAGCTCAAACATATAGAGTGAAATATTTGAGTCAATTAGAAATATGAGCCCCATGAATCAGTTTACGAGATTTTCTTGTCTGTTTGATATTTACCTTCAGTCACCGTGGATTGTGAAATGTAACAATGAAATTAGTGAACACGGTGAATATGTCATCTATTATCAATAAATCGATCTATGATATCCCTTATTATGTTTAAATGGAGTCGTAAACCATAATGAGAGCAGAAAAACCCTTTTAGGTCTATTTATCCCATTCACACTGACCTAACTGAAATGAGACAGAACAAAAAAAATTACATCATCCCTAATGTCAAGATTCTGTCAATTACCGGTCGGTTTATATCTCATTCACACAACGAAACCGGCACCAGACCGACAACATACCCAACAAGGAACTGCCCGGTTGGGCAAGCATCGATCGGTTTAGAGTTGATGTAGAGTCGGGTTTGGCGGGGTGACGGTGATATTACCTTGGTATGGCCTTGTGACACTAGTTTAACTTTTCCTCCAGCCGGCCATCAGGCCGTAAAGTTCCATGAGGTGGTCATTAATCTCCAACTTGACCTTTGCTTTGCTTTCACGCATGAGTTTGTGTAATGCGTATCACGTCCCTGCGATACCTCATTATAATATTGGTATAGTCATGGCCAGTCCACATGGTCCATGTAAGCGCTCTGGATGGGGGCCGTAAATATATGTTCTGGTAGAGATGATAGGGTGGGGTAGGAAGGGGGTGGGTAATAGATTTCTATTTCGCCGTTTAAAGGGGATGGTTATTATTTAAAATTTTTTTTAAAAAAGAGCATGAAACAGCCAACGCGTGATTTCGTGCGAAGATTTTGGGTTTGAAAGCCTCGAAGTTGATGTTGATGGTGAATTATGAGAAAGGATGCGGTTTTGAAAATACGATTGTACCTATATAGAAAGAGACTGAAAAGCCCAAGCTAGAAGAAACCATAGATAAGGACATGTGTCGTATGGCATCAGTATTTTGGACATGATGTATTTTCTATTCAATCAAAATATATAGAAATTGTATATTATTGAAATCAAATTTGAAAGTGAAGACATGAGAAAATAAAGAAACCAATTCCACGAAACAGTTTT